>JANAVB010044219.1:3443226-4030726 GCA_029216955.1 Iris pallida | reverse complement strand
AAGTGCGTACGTCTGCCACAAGTATGTCGTGACTATTACGCTATCTCCGGGTGCCATCGGAGAGTGTTGGTTGCACGAAGTGCAACAAGTTATGGGATGTTATTTGCACGCAGTGCAACGAGTTATGGAATGATGGTCGTACGAAGTGCAACGAATATGGTGATGTTGGTTGCATGAAGTGCAATGATATGTGTTGTTGGTCGCACACAGTGCGATGAGTTATGTGTTGTTGGTCGCACACAGTGCGAGGAGTTATGTGTTGTTGGTCGCACGCAGTGCGAGGAGTTATGTATTGGCGGTCGCACGAAGTGCGAGAGATATGTGTTGTTGGTTGCACGAAGTGCAACGGGTCGATATGTGAGGCGATACGTATTATGTGACTAGGCAAATGGTTATGTGTTGTTGGTTGCACGGAGTGCAGTGAGTCGTGAATCGTTCGTTGCATCAGCGCAACGAGTCGGTATGGTATGATACGTGTTATATGGCTATACGGACGGGTAGCGATATGTTGCGCGAGATTGAGTAAAGACCTTAAGTATTGAGAATGAGTTGTTGTACGAGCTACAACGAGCGAGATTGGAAGATCGTGGATACGATTTGAACGAGTCGAGTTGAGTAGACGAATGTGTATGTTGGCCATATGTCGCGTTGAGCTTTGAGTAAGCGAATGCTGCGGGTATGATCAATATGATCGCCATGGTACGGTTAGATCGAATGTATGTCAAACTTGAGCTAACGTTAGAGCTGGGATCGGAAGGATCGCCATACGGGATGGTTAAGTTGAGATAGGAGTTGGACCTATGTGAAGTGTGATGTCGAGTAATGACTCGATTCCGAGTGGTATATGCAATACCAATTATAAAGAGCAAGTATAGTGAAGTATTGTGTCGATAACGATAGGCTCGATCCTGAGTGGTATATGGAATACCACTTGGCGATAGCTATGTTAAGCCGGTTGGTGACTTGCAATAGGTTACGTCGAGACAATTATGTTGTTACGATATGATTGTCCGCAACGGACGGAGTAGTACCGAGACTTGAGTGGGAATGACTTGATAGAAGTCGATGCAAGTATGCTTCGGTGAATTAAGTTGAACGATTATGTACGAAGTCGTACTTATGGATGATATGTCGGACGAGAATTCGTTAAGTATAAGTTGAACGATAGGCCGAGCATATGCGAACGAATGTTACGTTGAGGAAATAGTCGACCCGATCGAACTTATGTTGAGTTAGTACGGAGACTTCTTCGGAATGTATTGAGTAGGTACGAAGGATTTGTGCGAACGAATTTGAGTTAGTATGATAAGTCGGTGGCACGATCGGAAAGTGCGAGTTAGGGATATGAGAATTGATACGTGAATTGGGAATTGTGTCGCGATTATGGTAGTTATAACGGAATGAATCTTGATGTGTGCAAGACTTGATTCGTATTCGAGTTCAAATAATGGCAGTAATTGCAACGAGTTTGAGCTTATGAGAAAGGAAGATGTTCAAGTTATGCATATCGACGATGGTATTGAGGCGTATCAAAGACGATATGCAATAACTCGGGGATACTCTGATCAAATGAACGAAAATTATGTTGAGCATTGTTGTTGGATGAATAAGATACAAGTTAAGTTGATGGCAGTTTGGATGATAACGATAGGAACGCTTCGGAGAATTTGAGAGTCGATGGATATTGCTTGGGTGAAAATGAAAGTGTCGGAATTGCTTCGTGGATCACCACTGTGTTGACATTCTTGTCTTGAGCGAGCGCAACACCAGCCTCGCACATGCGTCACGTCAAAATTAGAACGATCATTTCGCGTGAGCGCTGGTATGGTGATTCATCTAGCGGGGATGATCGAACTTGCAAGGCGTGGCAATTTAGATATGGATTTGTGGTTTGATGCGAAGGCAAAATTGGGGATTATGCGATATTGTCAACGGTAGTGCCTAAGTGACTCGAGTAGTAACGGCATATCAGTTGCGCGAGAGTAGACAAATTATGGATTGGTAGGTCGGATTGGGTAAGAGTCGAATAGAAAATGTCGGGAATTGATTTGGCTCCGCGATAGGATATAGCATGGTTCGTTGTAACTGTCCCTCGTTGATGATCTTCAATTATCGAGCGTAGTTTCGGGGCAGCTGACCCTAGAAGACTTGACCGCCAAATCAAGTGAATGTTGAAGTCCCATAGGATGACCCTAAAGAAGTTGCATAAGAAGGATAAGGAATGAGATAGTGCATGTTGAGGATAAGTCTAAGCGAGTGAGTATCGTGTCTCGAAAGTTAGCGAGTACTAGAATCGATATGGTCAGAAAAGTTATGTTGGATCAAGTGGATGTTGAGGAACGTGCTTAGCGTAGTGACGCGGTAAGGCGATTGCAAGAATTTTGCAATGTATGAGAGTAACGGATAGTAGAACGACCCTAAGAGTGTGTCGCAGATCGGTTGAGTAACGGTTAGGCCATGTGTATTGAGCGCGATCTATGTTACGAAACGAACTAGTCGAGATTGAAACGGGGACTAAGTAAAGGATTCGTACTCGGTCGAGTATCGGAGATAGGCATATCGTAAGAGACCTTGGGTCAGAAAGATTGTTGCCTTTGAGCATCATAGACTCAAGTTGACCTCTGTGTCGGGAGAGTGCGAGCATGATGTCAGGATAAGTTACCTAGCGGGGGTAGCCCCAGACGCAACGTATGGATAGAGCGAGAGAATGTGGATCACGTATGGATAGTTGCGTCGAGACTTAGTACGGATTATAGACAAAAGAATTTGTGACATGTTGACATAGTCCATGTTGTTAAGGCTAAATGTTATGAATGATCGGATGAAAGACTTGAGTTATGCGAGAGATAGGAAACGGTTGGACGAATAGGCGTTACGGGAGCTCGTTGCGATCGGATGCGCAATGACTTTTGCAATGCATGCGTTAGGTGGCCGGCGAGAAACTTACGAGATCGAAGTTATGGTTTGAATCAAGTTATGTGCAGAGATGTTTGGAAGACGATCGCATGTTATGGGATACTGTATACGAAGAGTATTTGGGAATAGGTGCTAAGATATGACTAAGTCGAGTACGGACCGATGGATGCTTGAGGATTTAAGTTGAGCTTGTTAGTTGTCCCGATATCCTACAACTGAGCTTGGCTGAAATGCATATATTGGTGGGACGCCTAAAATATGTGTATGATCCAAACTAAGTTGTATGATTCAACGATAGTAGCACGAGATCGTGAAGCGATCTATACGAGGCACTTGGATTAAGTGTTGGTTTCGGTTTGAGGACGAACCTGATTTTGAGTGGAATATTATGTAATGCCCCGCTCTGTATCGGTGCATTACGATGAGTTGTTGACTCGAAGAGTTGCGTTGACCCGATAAGGTATCGATGCGAATCGATACAAGTGTTGCGTTGGCCAAAGGTAAGCTTTGAGTCGGTTGGAATCTATGAATCGAATCGATGCAAAGAGTAAGTCCTGCTTGAGCAAGTACTGATTTTAGTTGATCTGGTGTGCAGGCTATGCTTTTACGCTGGACGATAAGAGGTCGGCATTTTGCTTTATGCAATGAAGTGTCCGCAAAACCAAATCGTGGCCTTGCAACGGATTGTGGCATCGGCACGATAGGCCAAATCAACCGAGTAGAGCAAAAGAATGGCTAAGTCCGGGAGTTAGCTATGCGATCGAGTTATGGAAGCGAGACGCTTCAATCGGCGATGCGGCAAGGCATATCGACTTAAGGTAGGCGGGTTCTTGACTCTCTCTCTTCCTATTCCTTCACGTCTAATAAAATATGTTATGGTATGCATAATATGTTATCGAGTTAGCGAGCGTGGCTCGGCGAGTAAGTGCCTAAGTATGTGTCGAACACTAAGATAGAACATTGAACAATTGAACAATTGAAGCGACATGCATCAAGTGTACGGGTCACGGTAGGGCAATGATGGTAGAACATTGAAAGATGATATCGAGATGTGCATCATGTGCACGGCTCCGAGAACATTGAACTCTAGGCGTAGAACATTGATTATGGTGCTGAGCGTGCCTTTGCGCACTTAAGCTACGAAATGACTAAGTAAATACGGAGTAGGCTATGCGAATAACATTATGAACGGGATGCGTGATTATGAGTACGAGACGACTAAGCCGTTGGGCGTCGTGCATCAATATGGATGTGTTGGGGCATAACGCCGACGGAGCATCCCATATAAATGGTGGATTATGTTTATGGCACGGGCAACCATTTATGGCACGGGAAATCGTTTATGTGCGAGATTATGTTTATGGAATACGAGATTGGTTGGTATGCTATGGATTGTATGATATGGAACGTATTGCATGGTTAATGGACTCGGATTGCCCGTGCACGGGTACGGCTTCCCTCGAACGGTTACGCCGGGGCGCCGGGACCGTTCGGCCTAGGAGGGAATTATATGTGGTATTTATGGTGCATAACATTCGGACGAATTGCGACCGTCCAGTGCTGTGATAAGCTATGATATCCGTAAGTTTGGGATCCTTCGAATACTGGGCTAGCAACCCGTATCGAAGCGATTGTAGGCTTACACATATGAGATGCCAAGTCCATTACGGTGCGAAACACTGTGACCTTCATATAGTTAGGGCCGGTGGGCTGAGATGAGAGCTGGGTGCAGGCGCAGGGCCTGCCATCCATTATGCATATGTTTACGTTTATGATTGGTCGCTTACGTGAATGAGATGATTCTATGTTAAGTTCTAACCAATGCAGGCTAAGGAAAATGGGACGGAGATGAGCACGAACACTATGTTTATGTTTCAGATTATGTCTAACTGTATCTGCTGCAGGAATACGGTGTGGGACACATTTAAGTCATGTGCTATGTTTAAGTGTTGCCATGAAATCGATCCTAAGGCTAAATAGAAAGATTACCAAATTAAGATGCATGTTTCACTAAATGAATAAGTGTTTGGTTTGGGTGCGAGCGGGTCTTGATCAGTGCGAAGCGAGGACAAAAGCACTAAACCCCTACTAGTTTATGTACAGGTTCAGGTTATGATCAGCTCGGGGCAGAGCTTGGCTTGGACGTGCCGAGGCATGGAGTCCTTGGCGTTCAAGAGGAGCTTCCGCATATGCGTTCGGACTTGCGACATGGAGATGTTCGGCCGAAGACTACTTGGTGGCTATAAAGAGGCATAATGTATGGAACAATGTAATCCTTTGTGAGCTAGAGTGATCATGAGCGTTGTAGCCAATTGGCATTTTATGTTGGACTATTCAGAGCCTTTGTAACCTTCAGTTTAATATGAATAAAAGATATTCTTATGTTTTACTTTGTTTCCTTCCGCTGCTTATGTTATCGATTTGAGATAGTTCTATGTGAACCTGTTATCTTGCCTTGCACGAGCGCAACTCCAGGCTCGTGCGGCATCACGCCCCAGCGAGGACGATGATTCGGGTTAAATCTAGCGAGGACGAGCAATTTCCCGGGTCGGGGCGTGACAGAAACCAAATAAGTAAATTTAGTATATTGAAAACCGAAATCGAACTGAATTTAGTATTTTCAAAAGCGAAACCGAACCGAGTTTTTTTAAAACCGAAACCGAACCGAATAAGTAAATTTAGTAAAATTTAGTATATTGAGGCTCTCGCCTGTATACCTACCCACCCTTAACACACACACACATTTGACTAGGACACACACACACCCGTCCACTCTTTCACTCTCACTGTCACACCCTTAACACACACACTTGACTGAAACACACACACATACACCCCTCACCATATCACTCTTTGTCTATACACACAATGTTATCCTGATTGGACTAGGAACTTGATCCTGACAGCGTAATGTTATCATGTTCTGTCACTCCCCGTTTTCGGAATACGTAAATTTTTTTATTTTTCATGTATATGGTATCTGGCACCTGTATCTTTATTGCATTTATCCTGTATTTGTAACTGGCCATGGTATGGAACAGTATCTCGTCGCGGATTAGTGTGCCACCCCTTGTCATTGTCTGGTTGTAGGCGTGGTTCACTGTTTCGATGATAAGATTTCTGAACCGTGTTGTGGTTAGGATTTTATTTAATTAATTTAATTAGTTGTATCATGTAGCATTTAACATGTCATTAGTCATGTGGTTAAGAGCATGCTTAAGCTTAGGGTTTCTTTGAGTCAACCCAACCCCTATATATATTTTCTTCCTCACTCTCTCTCCTCATTCACTCTTTTTATTTCTTTTCCTCCCAACCAATAGGCAAGTACATCTTGCACCAAATGGAGAGATTATTGTATTTTAATTTCTTGATTTTTCTTTGATATTATTTGTCTATATTGTTCTTCTCTTCATTCTCTACAAGTTTAGTTCTTGGAGTTTTTGATTTTTAATGGCTAGTTTGGTGTAGATCTAAGTTTCTAAAACTAGGGTTCTATGGGTTTCCATGATTTTGATCTATCAAACTTGGTTGTTTTCGAAAACTAATGGTCCTATGTTGTAGGAAATTCAATTCTATCTAATTTTGACCTTTGAAAAGTTAGATTTCGACTTGATTTGAGAAAGTTATGGCCAAAACAATTTTGGTCAAACTTCTATGTTCATCTGTCCTGATTCTGGCAGGGACGATGAATAGTGTCTGGCCGCATAAGAATTTCTGGCCGCGTGACCATTTCTGGCCGCATGACCATTTCTGGCCGTATGAGCATTTTCTGGCCGCATGACCATTTCTGGCCGCATGACCATTTTTGGGCCGCATGACCATTTCTGGCCGCATGACCATTTCTGGCCGCATGACCATTTCTGGCCGCATGACCATTTTTGGACCGCATGACCATTTCTGGCCGCATGACCATTTTTGGGCCGCATGACCATTTCTGGCCGCATGAGCATTTTTGGGCCGCATGACCATTTTTGGCCGTATGACCATTTCTGGCCGCATGAGCATTTTCTGGCCGTATGACCATTTCTGGCCGCATGAGCATTTTTGGGTCGTAAGACCATTTCTGGCAGCATGACCATTTTTGGCCGCATGAGCATTTTCTGGCCGCATGACCATTTCTGGCCGCATAAGGCTGATTTTTGGCTGATTTTGATTGTTTGATGCTCTTTTTGACTGATTTGTGGCCAGAATTTCTCCAAACTTCCAACATAAAAGTTGTAGATCTTTGTCTTGGCTTCAAGGACCTTCATGTCTCACTTTAACCAGAATTTACATGTGACTTTTATGTCACGAGAGGTCCACGTGACTTCCTGACTTGACCATGTTCCTGACCTGATTATCTGTATACGTGCTGGTACATGTTCTAAGTGTGTATTGAGATACAATATTAGTATGCACTGCGGTGCCATTTAATGAGTGCACTGAGGTGTAACTCTACGTGCTAAGTGATCATTCGTGTTATATGTCAATACATGTGTACCTTCCAACACAGTCATGGTAATTGGTCAGTAATAGTGTCGTGGTATGTTGATTGTTGTTTGAAGCATTACACTAAGCATGGATCTAAATTGAGTCGATGTGGATTCATACTTAGGGTACACATACTATGGTACGACATATAGGAGGATGACCATGTGACCACGACATGTGATTCCAACATCAAGATAGGGTTAATCTAAGAAACTTAACTTGGTAGATGCATTGGGAGGGAACAGAATCTCGAGATCGTACGTCACCAGCCGCCCTGGGTCCCGTCCTGGCGCGTCGGGTTGGCCGCCTCGGGTACTGTATAGTCATTCGCACTAGTGGAGTACAGTATCTGATTTGTGACTGCCGAGCCAGCTCTTCCTATAGGAGAGCTGGAACCGTTACTGCTTATTCTAGCGCGGTGGCCTTTCGAGGGACCGGTGCATTTCGTGCTTGCTTGTATATAATGGTTTAGCTAGCCCTGCTGGAATGCGATACGACCTGAGGATTCCTATATATGCATTACTGGTATAATCCAGACAAATCATAGAAAACCGTAGGATTAATTGGCCGCTTGTAAGCTGACTTGTTTGTGATATGTTTTCTTCTATTAGCAACTGAGGAACATGGACTATCGTGGTGCGTGATCCAACCCATGTCCTTGTTTGGTTGTTGGGTTGGGCTATTATGCTGCGATAGGCTATGGACCGAAGTTGCGAATCAAAAGTCCTTTTTACCTGCCCATGGTTATAGGATATATCTTATCTCGGCACGATATTGGCACCGTTTGTCCTTGTTTGGTTGTAAGGGTGTTGTATTGTCTCGATGATATGGTATAAGCCTATAACTCGTGAATCAGGTCTTATTTAACTCATTGGATTTATCTCACTCTTTTGTGCTCCCTTGTGGTACTTGCTATTCGGGGCCTGACCCCGCTGGTTTTGTTTGACCAGATTTCGTAGCAGCTCCAAAGGATCCAACCTTCCACCCGAACAATGGTGCACACCAGGAGTATGGACGCCAGGGACCATGAGTGGGTTTCTTCTTCACCGCTCTGATATCTTCTATTTTGTACTTATCGTTTAGCCACCGACACTTGTTTAGTCGACAGTTCTAGATACTAGTTTCCTTTGCATAATTGTAATTAAATCAGACTGCAGCTGGCTATAGTTATGTACTATTGACTCTCGGAACTAGCTCATCATTTTGCATAGCTAGACTCATAAATCATTCTGATGAAGCGTCGGGGACGCCTTACTGCTTTGTCTTATATGATCATTATTTACTGCTTCTTGTTTTGATTGATTGAGACATAGATACTCTGTAGGACCATAGGAGACCTGATTGTAGCATGCACCCCCTAGTCTCTTGACAGCCACGATCACCGTATGACGTTTATATACCTCATACGGTGTAGCTGGCCTAGTCCGTCTCAGTATTTCGGTACTGGGGCGTGACATGTTCTCAGAAGGAGAACTATAAGGATATATCTTTTCACAACATGTCACCTTGTAAAAGACCCTTAATATGAATATCATGTTACCGTGGTATCGGAAGACAAACATGTCATAATTTTCTAAGCCGTGTGCTTTGACGCGCACGCTAGGACGCGCAATGGGTGGTGGCGCGCGCAGGCCGAGTCCCAACGGGACGCGCCATGAGTCATGGCGTGCGCCAGAGACCCCCCTCCTACTGTCTTCTCTATGAGCCCCACCAACCCCCTCCCCTCCCACATACACCCCCAACGCACGCTATGGGTGGTGGCACTTTCATAGATGAATTTCGTCTTGATTTTATTTGGGATGTTTCTTACCATAACTGTGGTCTTCCAGCAGCCTTCGTCTTATTCTTTGAACTGGAAGTCCCCGGGAGGAGGAAGCGAAAAGAAGCTGTGGCTCCTTCGGTCGACTCTATACTTGCTCCTCAACACCATCCTGGGAAAATTGCCAGCACCTCCAACAAAACCTCTGTACTTCCTCCAGGTCATGCCGCCGGCTGTGCTGCTTTCCCCTCCTCTTTCTGCCCACTTCTTTTCCCCCGACTCTATACTTGAGCTGGATATCATATGTGGCTGAGAGAGTCAAATAAGAAGAAGGGAAGTAGGTAGGAGCAGATGGGTCTAGAGCCATGGTGGAGGAGAGGAGAAGGAAGAATCTTGATCAGAACGGAGGAATGGATGGATGGAAGAGAACTAGAAAGCACTGATCCTTTCTGTTGTGAGAACTGTGAAGAGTGAGAAATGAGAGGGGGTCTTTGATTTTTGCATTCTTCATCATTAGAGGGAGCAACACTGGAAAAGTTGTGACGTTGATAGCATGAGAGGGGGAGAGGGGGAATGGAGGGAGGGAAGTGGCTGCATGCCTTTGGCTCACTCGAGCGGTATTTGTGCATCAGTGTCCCTGTTATTTGTAGGCGTCCCCCTAGCGCGCCATGGGTGGTGGCGCGTCACCCCCCCTCTCGTCCGACCACTACGATACGCCATCTCCAATTTCGTTTCATTACTCCGATTATAATTTAGATAAACTTCTTACTTTTTTATAATTTGAGTAAATTTCTTTACCCTGTATGAAAATTTCTGTTGTCAGAGAGATGGCTCCCAAGACTCCCTGAGGTGGTGCTGCTAGTCGAGGAAGGGGCCGAGGCAAGGAACCCTTGGAGGTCAACACGGAGGAAGTCCCCATCGTCAAACAAGAGCCGGTGACTGTTAAGGAGGAGGTGTTACCAAAGGTCGAGGTCAAGAAAGAACCGATGACCATCAGGGAAGAGATTGCTCCCAAGGTTGAAGTTAAGGAGGAGCTACCTTCAGAGAGTAGTAGCATCGAGACTGACCCTCCTGTCCTACAGAAGACCTCAACCAGATTGAGCCTTCATATGCAAAGTGGCTGAGAGAATGGTAGATGCCTCAACACAACTATGATCCCTGGCTGTGAGGATTTATCGTCTGACTTGCGGTCTTTGCTGAGGCCAAAGTCGATTTTCCTTTTTATTGAATATTGAATATTTGTGTGTTTTGTGTGAACAATTTGAATGCTTGGGATATTTGTGTGTTGGAATTATTTGAGTGTTTTGTATATTGGAATATTTGTGTGTTTTGTATATTTGTGCTTGGGATATTTGTTTTATTAAATATTGAATATTTGTGTTTTGTATATTAGAATTGTGTGTATTGGAATTGCTTGGGATTATTTATGTTTTTTGTATATTGGAATTGTGTATATTAGGAATGTCCAGTTTTATGCTATTTTTTTCAAAAAAATTCAGCTACCGACGGACTGGCGACCACTTAGCGACGGACTATCCGTCGCTAACTGGGGGATTCCCAGTTAGCGACGGATGGACGACTAAAACTCGACGGGTTATCCGTCGCCAAGGTCCTGGAATTATGAAAGATTTCCAGGAGCCTGTCGACGGAATATCCGTCGCTACTCCGTCGCTAATCCGACGAGGTTAGCGACGGATTAGCGATGGATGTTGCGTATCAGAAACCCTCTGATACACGTTTAGCGATGATTTAGCGACGTATTGTCCGTCACTAATGTTTGCTATATTAAAATTTTAAACTGTCGAAGTTGACGGGAAGCCGTCGGCTAGCCGTCGTTAACTGTTTTGATTTAGCCAACGGTAATCCGTCGCTAAGTAGTCGCTAAGCGACGGACTAGCGACGGACTAGTTTTAGCGACGAGGTTATTTTCGATGAATTTTTTCAGCCCGTATCCGTTGGTAATCTGTCGGTACTTTCAATTGGCGACGGATTAGCGACGGATAGGGCCGTCGCTAAATCGTTGTATTTTAGTAGTGTTACAAGAGTTGCAAGACTGCAGATTTATTCGCCCTAGCGTCCCTCCGTGGGGAGCTCCTGTATTGTTTGTGAAGAAGAATGATGGATCGATGCGACTATGCATCGACTATCGCAAGCTCAACAAGGCAACCGTGCGGAACAAGTATCCATTGCCACGAATCGACGACTTGTTTGACCAACTGCAAGGTGCGTCAATATTTTTAAAAATCGAGCTTCGTTCAGGCTATTATCAGTTTAAGATCAAGTCCGACGACGTATCGAAGTCTGCCTTCCGCACTCGATATGGTCATTACGAATTCCTAGTCATGTCGTTCGGTTTGACGAATGCCCCAGCCGCTTTCATGGATCTGATGAACCGAGTCTCTCGACCCCAAATCGATAAATTTGTAGTCGTGTTCATCGACGATATCCTTATCTACTCAAGGAATCGAGAAGAGCATGCAGAACACTTGAAGACGGTATTGCAGACTCTGCGTGAAAATAAATTATACGCCAAGCAGAGTAAATACGAGTTCTGGATGAGTAGTGTGACATTCTTCGGACATGTAATCTCTGTCGAAGGTGTCGCGGTAGACCCAAAGAAGATTGAAGCGGTGGTAGTTTGGAAATGACCTACCTCGGCTAGCGATATTCAGAGTTTCCTGGGCTTAGTGGGCTACTACCGAAGATTCGTGCAGAACTTTTCAAAACTAGCGTCGCCTCTGACTCGCCTCACCCCGAAGAGAGTAGTATTTGAATAGAGTGACGACTGTGAATCTAGCTTTCAAGAGTTGAAGCAACGGCTCGTCTCAGCTCTAATCCTTGCACTTTCAGATGGTCCAGAAGGCTTTCAGATATTCAGCAACGCATCGGGAACTGGCCTCGGGTACGTACTCATACAGAGAGATAAAGTCATCTCCTACGCTTCACGAAGAGACCTATGTCAAATTTGTCAACTTCTAAGCTCAGCGTCATGGTGAACCCTCCACATCTAGATCCATAGTCGGATACTCAGCAGGGTGTGTAACAAGGTCGAAGCAGTGGATAATTGACTCGGGTGCATCTGATCACATGACAGGTAATGCAGGTATGATTTGCGATTATGTATTTGTCGGTCGTGTATCAAATATTACTGTTGCGAATGGTAGTTCCTTGAGAGTTTGTAGAAAAAGAAGCACCCAACTTCTCACATCGTTCAAATCAGATTTATACACCTGGCAATCCATTCAGTCCCTTTTCTATTAGTAGAATTGCTCGTGACATGCAATGCTCGGTAACATTTTTGTGATGGTTGTATACTTCAGGACCTAAAAAATACTATTAGTAGGAGGGATGTGGATGGAAGCTTGTACATGTTTGACATGAATTCTTTCGTTGACTGTGCAGGCATGATTGATTTGTTTGAGTTGCACTATCGGTTAGGCCACCCATCTATCCAAGTTCTCGAAAAAAATGTGTCCACCTTTAGAATTTCCTATTTTTTATTATGAGTCATGTAGTTTGGCAAACATCATCAGATACCTTATCCAATGAGTCTAAGTAAAGTGTCTCAGCTCCTTTTGAGTTAGTACATACAGATATATGAGGGTCAAGTCCTACTGAATATGTAATGGAGTTTAAGTATTTTATCTCCATTGTTAATGACTACTACCGAGTCACTTCTGTTTACATGATGAAAAATCATTCTGAACTATTTGATATTTGGTACACTTTTTATGCTGAAATTAAAACCCAATTTGGAGTTTATGTTAAGTGTCTTCGGAACGATAATGGTCGTGAGTATGTATCTCGAGAGTTCAATTCTCATTTGGCTAAATATGAAATTATCCACCAAACTTCATATTCTTACACACCACAACAAAATGGTGTGACCGAGCGCAAGAATCATCACATTTTGAAAACAATGCGTCCTCTTATGTTTCATGTGCGTACCCCCAGGAAAATTTTTGATCGGATGCGGTCCTTACAGCTTGCTATATGATCAATCGAATGCCATCTTTTTTTTCGAATGGTAGTATTCCATTTTCTCGGTTATATCCCTTTCGCGTGTCGTTTCTCTTCCTCTCAAAATATTTGGTTGCTTGTGTTACGTTTGGGATACTCGACCTACTCGTTCTAAGTTGGATCCTAAGTCAATCAAATGTGTCTACCTTGGGTATCTAAAAGATTGGAAAGGGTATCATTATTTTTTTCTTAACTTTGAAGAGGTATTTATGTCTCGGGATGTTATCTTTGTTGAATCATTCTTTTCTCCACTCCCTTTAATCACCAATTATGTTCCAAAAGCTCATCCAGATGAGAACTTTCTGTTATATCTAGTTCAGACCCAGCAGTCCCCCATAAGGGTGCCCTCCCCTACCGAGCCAGTCTTGCCATCTAGTAGTACGCAAATATCAACTCTGTCGGAACCGGCAACACAAGTCTCACCGTCCCATGGTCTGCAAACACCAGCAATATCAGAATTAAAATCATCAATGATGCCCCCAGCCGTAGAGTCGGCGCCGTCATCAGGGTCCTCCAGCTCCTCTCCTTCAGTACCACCTGATATACCGGCTAGCTCCCGTCGTGCATGTTGCAATCATCCTTTGTATATTGGAAACTACAAAGAACTAGTGACTCACACTCAGATCTTGGTGGCTACTATTGATGGGATTCAAATTTCTAATTCTACAAAGGAGGGTCTCAAACATCCTGGTTGGCCTGCGGCGTGCCGCTGCGAAAAGGAAATACGAGCGCTTCAAGAGAATCATGCATGGGATCTGATAGATTTATATATTGGTACAAAAGTGGTAAGACGCAAATGGATGTTCATAATTAAGATAAAATTGGATGCCACTCTTGATCATCTGAAAGCTTGTCTTGTGGCCAAAGAATATTTTCAAACGTATGGAGAAGATTATTTTGAAACGGTCTCCCCAGTTGCTAGAATGACTTTTGTGCGCGTGCTCCTAGCCTTAGTTGTTCGCTATAACTAGCAGTTGGATGTGAAGAATGCATTTATTCATGGGACCTTGAGGATAAAGTGTATGTGGTGCAACCTCCTGGGTTCGTTGCAAGGAAGGGTAAAGTATGGTATTATGGATGGCTCTCTAAGGTCTCAAACAATCACCTCATGCTTGATCGATTTATTGTTACTCAGTTTGGCATATGTCAATCGAAGAAGGGTCATTCAGTATTCTGCTAGCAAACATCAGTTGGATGAATCCTATTGTGTCTATATGGATGACATCTAGGGTATTGCAGAACTGAAATAGTTTCTGGGCAAACAGTTTCAGACTAAAGATACGGGAGCATTTAAGTATACTTCTTAGGCATTGAAGTCATATGGGATAAGAGGGACATTGTAATGTCTCTGAGGAAGTATGTACTGGATATCTTAACCGATGCAAGAATGATGCAAGCTAAGGGAGCAACCTTGCCCGTGTATCCAAGGGTAAAATTAGTTCCTTGTAGGGGGATACTAATGACCAATCCGGATCAGTATCGTCAAGTGGTTGGAAAACTCAAGCTACTTGGTAGTCATAACTCGCCAAGACATTTCCATTGGCACTATCTCTATGGTGTGGCTTGCAGAATCTACACAGATCATAAAAGCCTAAAATATTTGTTTACGCAACGAGAACTCAACCTACGGCAGCAACGTTGGCTCGAACTCATAAAAGATTACAAGCTAACGATCGAGTATACGCCGGGCAAGGGAAACGTTGTAGGCGACGCGCTTAGCAGAATGTTTATGGGATCACTGGCCATATATAATGAGATACGGTGAGACCTTGAAGCGATGGGTATCAAACTCAAAATTGAGTATCGACACCTGTACCTAGCTCAGTTGAAGTTAGGATCGAGCCTGCTTAGCAAGATAAAGACCGCGCAGAAGGACGACTCATTCCTGAAGAAGATGCGCGAGCTAATTTCAACAGGAAGGGCGACTGACTTTGTGGAAGACGAAGACGGGACGATGCGACTAAAAGGAAGGCTCTGCATTCCTGAATATGCCAAACTCAGAAAAGAAATTCTGACGGAGTCACATTATGCGAAGTACTCGTTACATTCTGGGAGCACCAAGATGTACAAGGACTTGCGCTCAAACTTTTTGTAGCACGGCATGAAGAAAGACATGGCTACTTTCGTGTCGCAGTGTATGGCGTGTCAGCAAGTGAAGGCAGAACACCAGAGGCTAGGCGGAGAGCTGCAGAACCTCGTCATTCTCGAGTGGAAGTGGGACAACATCTTAATGGATTTCATTATGGGATTTCCGAAGACGCCACGGAGGAATGATACGATTTGGGTCATTGTTGATAGATTGACCAAGTTGGCTCACTTCATCGCAATTAAAGTAGGATGGAGCGTCGATCGGTTAGCGATAATCTATATCGACGAGATTGTTCGACTGCACGGGGTACCGACCTCAATAATTTTGGACAGAGACGGGCGATTCCTATCGCATTTCTGGACGAGCCTACAAGCGGCGATGTGAACCAAACTAAATTTTAGTTCGGCGTACCACCCCCAAACAGACGGTCAGACGGAGAGGTAAATCAAATCTTAGAGGATATGTTGCATCTGTGTGCGATCGATTTAAAGACTAGTTGGGATATGCATTTGTCGCTTGCGGAGTTTACGTATAACAACAGTTATCAGTCGAGCATTCAGATGGCTCCATATGAAGCGCTCTACGGGAGGAAGTGTCGTTCACCAATATGCTGGGATGAAGTCGGAGAGCGACAAGTGCTTGGACCGAAACTGGTGGAGCAAGCCGTCGAAAAGGTCTGCTTGATCCGAGATAGACTCCATATCGCACAAAGTCGATAAAAGAGCTACGCAGATCTTCGCCGACGACCGCTAGAATTTTTAGTCGGGGACCACGTGTTTCTGAAAGTAACACCCATGCCTGGTGTGATACGGTTCGGCGTTAAAGGCAAGTTGAGCCCGAGATTTGTAGGCCCCTTCAAGATCATCGAACAAGTTACAACGGTTGCTTATCGGATCGCACTACCTCCTGCCTTAGCTGATGTGCACGATATTTTTCACGTCTCACAACTTCAAAAATACGTGCACGATCCAAGTCACATGGTCAGCTTCGATCATTTGGAGCTACGTACTGACTTGTCTTACTCGGAGGAGCCTATTCAAATTTTGGACCGTAAGGAGAAGGTATTACGAAACCGATCGATGTCCTTGGTCTACGTACTTTGGCAGAACCATTCAGTTGAAGAGTCGACGTAGAAAATGGAGGCGGAGATGAAGTAGAAGTACCCTGCGTTGTTTGTATAATTTAAGGTCAGACCCTTGTTCTTAAGTTTCGGGATGAAACTTTTTCTTAATGGCATATTATGTAGTACTCCGCTTTCGATAGGCGACGGACTTCATAATATGCTTGCGCCGAGTCAGATCGGTCGGGAACTTAGATGGCCATCTGACTCGACCGCTGAGCTTGGTAAACGATAACATCTTGCGGCATCGATCAAATCGAATTGGACGGATGTTACGAGAATCGATCCAACTAATGGAACAACTTATGTTGGAATAAGTCCTAGATGCAGCGGGCTGCGTCTCGGCGAATGAGCTCTATATAAGAGTCCCTTTGATGGGACCGGACCGCTGTATGGTTTTATTGGAGCTTTTGCCGTTTGGTTTTGATGAAAGTGCTTTCGCGTCATTTTCTGAATGTAATCTACGAATTTTGAAGTGAGGGAAAAAGAAAGAATTCTAACAAAGTATTGGTGCCATTGCAGGGAGTCGATCGCTCTTCCTCCAAGCGATCACCAGCAGAATATCGTCCGAAACAGGAGCTCGCGTAACTAAAGCTTGAATGTTGGGAAGCGCTTCGACGGTCGGCACGATCAAGTACTTGGTGGGTGATTCGGCCCCTTCTTTTCTACTATGTCCCGCAAACAAAAAAAATTTTGCCTCGAATTCATTCAAATCGACGATGCCAAGTTAAATGCATGCCAATCCACTAAGGTCAATAACTCAGAAAAAATGTATTGATTTAGAGTGATCTACTCTAAAAAATACAAGTTTCTCACATAAACGAGAAAGTTTAAGGTTCTAGTAAAAAGATAGACTATTTCACGTGCTGCAAAATAATATGAAACGTCGATCGTGGGTTATGATGCCTCGAACAATTTGGTGCCTACGGGACGCTAAATCGGGAGTATGGCTTTAGGGAAACTAAATCGTTACATGAGTTGAGAGAAATGATAATATCGTTCAATACTGTCCGCGCTATAAAAATCTGGTTGCATATATTAAACTGTTCATACATTGGCATGGTCATGGACAGCTTGTGCACAAGTTTGATTTTCCTTGAATCGGTATCCGGGGCATCGGAATTGAATCGACCTAGGGGAATGAATAATCATGCTTCGGTACTGATGCGTTGCGGGACCGTCAATTAGGCTTGCAACCTAGACTAAACGGGCCGAAATGCCGTTGAGATAGTCCCACGTGGTGTGTAACAATAATGACCGCATATATAAGATAGTAGCATGCTCACCAATTATCTTATGCAGGTAGTAAGTTATCTCTGTTTTTATGCAGGGACGAGCACGGCCGTGGTAAGAAATATGATAAATTGCTATGTTCTACTGTATGCTTTATTACTTTAAAGATGGCTATCGATATGAACTGAATTCATTTAGTTCTAAATAGAAAGACAACTCTAAAGCATGCCTACCTTAACAATCAGAATCAGTTTAGACGAGTGGGTTCGTCTCGTCCACTTAGCAAGTGTGCTAATCCTCTCCCCCAATTCCCCAGGTGCGGCGGGAGCTCTAAACTGAAGTTGAAGTGTGGAGAGGCGTTTTGAAGCTCTTCCTATGCTGAAGTATTTTGAAGCCAATTCAATCGAAGGCTTATGTATGAAGGGGCGAACGTATGGAACGACAAGTGTTAGTTCAAGCAGCTGTCGAGTATGTTTCTTTTGTTTTCAATCAATGTAGCCGCAACGGCATCCAATGTAATTACGACTTGCACTTCGTTGCAAGCTATGAATGAAAAGCATATTTCTATCTTCCTATACTGCGTCTCAATTTGATGTGATTTGTGAAGTTTCAACTTGGCATTTCAATATAAAAATTAACGTAACAGTTTTGCCTTGTACGAGTGCAATTCCAGACTCGTACGACATCACGCCTTAGCGAGGACGATCGATTCGGCAAAATAACACCGAGGACGAATGGTTTGTCGACCGAGACCAGTAGTAACACACACACACACACACACACACACACGCACTCACACAAAGTATCGGTATCAGAATATAAACTTAGTATATAAATTAGTATATATATATAAACTTAGTATTAAGGTTCAAAGTATCGATATCGGAATCGGTATCGAACTATTCCTATGAGTATTGGTATCGGTATATAGATTAATATATATAAAAAAACTTAGTATCAAGGTTCAAAGTATCGGTATCAGAATCGGTATCGGACTATTCCTATGAGTATTGGTATCGACGATATCGGTAGTATCGGCAGTTTCGGATCGGAGTATCGTAGAATAGTATATAAATTAGTATATATATAAACTTAGTATCAAGGTTCAAAGTATCGGTATCGAAATCGGTATCGGAATCGGTATCGGATTATTCCTGAGTATTGGTATCGACGATATCGGTAGTATCGGTGGTTTCAGATCGGAGTATCGTAGAAGGATATATATATATATATAAGATATCGTAGTAGTAGCTAGGTAAGTGTTGAAAATTAAATTTACTTATGCCAAGTATTTTGGGCCTATCAGAGTTATAGATTTTTTTCGAAAATCTAGTATAATGCTGATTACCTCAAAAGGCTTGCATAAGTAAAAGTGTATAGAGTGTATATCGTAGGCGAAATCAGTGTCACTATGAATCTCATGGCTTGTTCTACCAGAGCATAATATAAAACCAAATGTGTGAAGCAGAGCTTTACATTCACAATATTAGAAGGAAAAATTTGCGATGGGTGGTAGGGCGAGCCAAAATCCTTGTGAAAGGTCCTATTTTCGGTCAGAAATATAGTAAAATCATATTTCCTATTCTTTCTCCCCGACCCCACTAAGAAGAAAGATGTTCACTTCTTAAAATATCGAATGAGAAGTAGGAAAGTAGAGGGGGGTCAGAGAGGGGGCCTTCTTGAGAAGCAGGGGAAGTAGAGGGACGAAGTATTGGTACCGGACTATTTCTATGAGTATCGGTATTGATCGTTTAGGCGGTGTCTAGGCGGTAGGTGTCACGCCCCACTTCCGTAGGAGCGATCGTCCTCGCTAAGGCGTGATGCCGCACGAGCTTAGATTGCGCTCGTGCAAGGCGGGTTCCATAACGACCGATTTCAGCGGCTGCGAAGGGGTCGTCGTACAGAAGTCCCAAGCAGAAACATTGAATAATAGCAGCGGATATTTGAAGCAAACATAAGTTATTCAAAGGAAGCTCTTTATTGATATTGAAACAAAGGTTACAAAGGGCGCAAGGCCAAGATTACAAGTCACTCAAGCTCACTTTTCTCATATTACAAGTCACTCGGATCTCTCTTATCTCTCAAATACAAGTCCTGAGCCAGCAGATGCTTCGGAAGGCAACGTCTATATATTATGTCCCGTATAAGTCTTGACTCCATGCAGCCGCTTACCTCGAATCGCCAAGGAACTCTGTGCCTCGATGCATCCAAGCGAGCTCTACGCCACGAACTTCTACATGTGCCTGCACATGGAAACTATATGGGTGTCAGTACTCAACTGTACTGGTGGAATGAGCTCCTCGCCCACCCATACAAAATTGACACGTTCATTTACTTTGTGCAATATTGTCCCTTTATGATTGTCTTTCTATTCTTGCCTTAGGATCAGTTTTAGGACAGATGCCTTGGCCTATTTTGTGTCTCAAGACCATCACATGCTTGCATCAACGTTAACCTATCAAGTCGTGCTTGTCTTTCGGCCCGTAATCAAAGATGCAACTACTCGGTGAGACTCTATTCCCATGTGACCGTGCTACAAATCTATCGTGCCGTACCTCGCAACTCAGTGTGACTTAACCATATCGCCGCCTCGCGGCCATTGCTACTTTGATCACCAACTGACCCAATCAAGACTTGTGGGCTAAGTATCACTCGACCGACTTTGTCTTGCGACGTTTCCTAACTTAAACTCAAGATGACTCAAATCCAACTTATACAACTTATATGCCAATAACTTAAGACTCGACGCCATATCTCGTGCCGAAGCATGGTGTCTTTGTTGCAGCAAAATCTTAGGCCCAAACATTGTCTTTCGATCGTGCACGTATTTGACTCGACTCATTGATATAGTGAACACCACACTCGACTCAATCCAAAGGCATACACGCGGATCGCCGTCCATGCCGACTCATCTATATGAACTAGTCATTAGCGTCCAGTGCTATAATGGACTCCCTTTGTAGCTTTTGATTAGACGGACGCCCCTTGCCAGCACGAGTAGCAAGCTCCGCTACAAGTCCCCGTCTAACCCGTGCAGTCATCCAACACAGCTACGAATATCTACCATCGAAACAGTTCCCATGGGCCGCCTGGGTCGTCGTTCGAGAAACTATTTATTTTACCTTGTATAAGTTGTCCAATGACCATGCAAGACTCGATTCGAACTGATGTCTCACACAGTCAATTTACTTCTAGTGTTACCATCTTTTTCAGGGCCAAGTTCAATACTTCTTACATCTGAGACCTTGCCTCGACGACCCGATCGCGAGTATTCTTCTTTCTTGTACTATCATTTCATTCGACTCAGGAGCGACTATTTGAAAGCCCTCCTTCTAACTCAATTTAAATCAACCGTGGCCCGTGCCTTAAAAACACTAAGTCCGTGATATCATGCCTTAAACCAACTTGAACTCTATGCAACACCACTGCCCAAGTCATACTCTATATGACAGGCCTTACAATCGTGAACCCAAGTAATATTGATAACCGTAGAAAACATAAGACAGTTCTTAGAACATCTTCGCTCGCCTAGGATCACCCAGCCTAACTTAATCGTGCATCAACTTGACGAACAAAGGCTGCGTCAAGCCTTGCGTCATGTGAACGTGCCGTGCACGCGTTCGACTTTGAACAACCAAGTTATTTGGGGTGCCTAGACTTATACCACAAGCCATACAATACAACTTAACCCTTCGGGCGAGCAGAGTCGGCTATGCTACGCCTTGGGCGATGAGACCGTGTATGCTTTATGAAGCATTTATGCGGGCGACGCCTATGAATTTGTCTAACTCTTAGCTTGTGGCGAAGACCAACTTTTTCTTCTCCCAAGCCACGGGACGAAGGACCGAGTGTCATTTTCAAAGCACGCCATACACCAACTCTAAGCCGACCGTTGGACCTTTCTATATTCTAACTCAATTCGACCCGTCGGAATTATTCCCTTTAGCTATATGGATTCGTCTCTTTTATTATCAAGCCTACTTGTGCAAGTTGAAAATATGTGATTTATTATGTGAAGGCTAAGATGAGGCAAGTACACCGAAACTACTCCACCTGATTCGAGGAGTCGCCTTGACCGAGCGATGTTTTTGAGCAGCCGTTGCAAGGCTAAGTCTGAACAGCGTCGGTGTTTCGATTCCTCTGATTGACTGAGCGAGACGGGGCACTACATCATACACCACTCAGAAAAGTTTCGTCCTCAAAACTAACTGAGTATACTTATCGACTTATCACTTTACTCAACATTCAAGGACTCTCGCACATACTACTCCTATACGTTTTCTCAATCCGAGCCACGCTCGCACTACCCTCAATCTTTTCTTCAAAACTCACGATCTCTAAATCCTCGACACTTTCCCGTTCCTCAAGTCTCCCTTGAATTCAACGTATCACTTAGTTGGATCGTGCACATTTTTTAGGCGTCCCCAAAATATATGCATTTTAGCCAAGCCTCGTGATAACGAATTCCAGTCCCACCTATCTGATTCATCCTATCAATCCTGAAAACCCATCGTACCGATGCTAACTCTCATAACATGGACGTCTCGCCTAGCCGCTAGGCCATCTCTCCAGGCTAAAGTCAATTGTCAGTATTAGAAATCATAGTTCCCAAACAATAATATCAACATTGAGCCCATCCTAAGGTCAAACCAAGTTGATAGTACGGGATTTTCTACCCAAGCTCGCATCACTTCGATTTCTAACTTCGAGCATAGATTTCCTACACATATTCCGACATTCGTCGCACGGGGTCTGAGTCATTCAGCAAAGCCATCCTATGACAACTTACGTTCAACCAATTCCACGACATATCAATATCATTCGTTCAACAAACCATCTTGTATAGTCTATCCCTTGAAACACGTTCGATATAGTTTGCCAATCATTCCTTTTCAAATCAAGCACGCTATGACACAATTCGTCGCTAACCAAAATTTCACATTCTATATTTCCTAAGTCATCTATTCCAATTCACATAATCGATCACAAGGTCGTCTGACTTAACAATATGCTATGCTCCGATCTCACGCGAGTCTAATTATCCAACGTGGGCATGAAATTACCATGCAACGCTCCCGCGAAATAATCATTCTTATCGGGACATAACTCTTGTTTTGTGTCTAGACTAATTCATTCTCGATGCGCGGATTGGACCTACTCAATCCTCAAGTTTTACTCAATCGTCAATCACAAGTCTTATAAATCCTCGAATTTGCCTTTGTATCAAACCGACAAGTCGAGACAATCAAAGTTGTTGCGTCCTGATTTTTCGAGTTCGATCATTCCCGCGACATGAATCACCATGTCAACGCTCACGCGGAACGATCGCCCCATATCCGACGTGATGTATGTACGAGGCTGGAGTTGCGCTCGTACAAGATAAGAATGTTGATGCTGTGATTATCCGCGTAACCATCAAGACACAATCATTTTCATCCAACATTCATCTCAATCAAAATCCTAAGTATAGTATCCAACCGAACAATAACACTTGCACGATCGTCATTCCTCGAATTAGAGTGCCCCCGAGTTATCGCATATCGATCTTTGATACACCTCAATACCATCGATGATATGCGTAACCTGACGATCTTCCTTTGCAACGAACTTCGAGTCGTACGAATGATGCTATCGTCTGACTGGATAATCTCCTCGACGTTCAAATTTAAGTTCGATCATTATCCCTCGAATCATTCATAACATCAATTTTCCTTAAACCTAAATTCATGTATTGTTCATCCGTCTAACTTAAGTCATCGAACAATATTTTGTTTTCTTCAAATCACATCGTTTCTTGCTGACGCAAACCATCGAGCAAACATCCATTCCAATCCTCAGAGCATTCGCGTAACTTCAAAATCAAACCTTTTATGTACGCTATCTACCTGTCGTGCTAATTTTTTGTATACGATCCGTATCAATTTCTTCGATCAAGTCATCCATTCGTACACCCTAACTTTTCATCGATTCGATTTCACCTACTTAATCATTTTCGTGTTTCAAACTCGTACAATCCTCAATCTCGTGCACGTTTCGTGCACGTCAATTTCTAAGTCGTATGAATCAACTCATCAAACTTCAAGACTAAAACTTATTCAATGATACTCAATCTATGGCTTTGTATACGTACGACGCTTGTTGATAGACTCATCAACACCCCGTATCCTCAATCGATCGATCGACATCCCTGAGGCTATCGCATACACCACTCAGGGATGAAGTCATTCAACAAATCCTCAAAAATATTATTCGAATCAAAATCGACTTCTTCGAATCCCGTTCGAACCATTCTTTAATTCCAAGCACGCTCATCTATATCGCACCGACGTTATCGTCGCTCGATAGCACCTCTATCCATAGTCATCTCACTTTACTCAATCGAGTTTAACTCATTCTTGCTCGACACTATTCAATTCTTGCACTCGACTTTTCAAAGGTCAACGCAACTTTGGTGTATATGCCCAGCCCGACTTAGCCAACCATGCTTACGCAAACCATCTTTTTGTTTTGTCGAAAACTGTTCTCCAATATTTTTGCAAATTAGTTAGACTTATTATATAGACATCCCTTGGGACATTTAAGAGAGAGCGCACCAACAATAACAACTTACGGAAGCAACAGAGTTTGCGAAAACAACGAAGTTAAAGAATTCAATCGATAGTCTAAGGACGTAAAGCCGTGCTCTGATACCATTATGTCATGCCCCGCTCCCGTAGGAGCGATCGTCCTCGCTAAGACGTGATGCCGCACGAGCCTAGACTGTGCTCGTGCAAGACGGGTTCTATAACGGCCAATTTCAGCGGTTGCGATGGGGTCGTCGTACAGAAGTCCCAAGCAGAGACATTGAATAATAGCAGCGGATATTTGAAGCAAACACAAGTTATTCAAAAGAATCTCTTTATTGATATCGAAACAAAGGTTACAAAGGGCGTAAGGCCAAGATTATAAGTCACTCAAGCTCACTCTTCTCACATTACAAGTCACTCAGCTCTCTCTCATCTCTCAAATATAAGTCTTGAGCCAACGGATGCTTCGGAAGGCGACGTCCATACATTATATCCCGTATAAGTCTTGACTCCATTCGGTCGTACGCCTTGAATTGCCAAGGAACTCCGTGCCTCGACGCATCCAAGCGAGCTCCGCGCCACGAGCTTCTACCTGTGCCTGCACATGTGTCACGACCCGCACCCGCTTTTCGGATACGAGAAGTGTCCAAGCCAGCATACGCCGCAGAGTCGACGGTAGAACGTTGTCAAGCCCGCAAGAAATAAATGCTCAAAAATATAATATTTGCTGCTTATTCACATTTCTAAATTTATTACAACAGTTACAACATTTATATTTAAAGGAAAATACAAAGTTTTACAATTAATGATATTGATACATCTGCTATCTATTTCTAGGTTGACATCAGCATACCCAAGCCTCCCCAATGCTAAGAGTAATTACGGCTAAACCTAAAAAATGATGATTTCCAGTCACGAATGGAACAAGTACACAAATTAACGACAATGCAAAAACATAATAGAATCGACAAGACATGAAAATAACATATGAGATATGAAAACTGGAAGATAACTGATGACATAGCACGATAGAGAAGTAAACAAGGAAAAACTAATAAAAAGACATCTATCTAGGTGGTGTGAAATATCTGTTTCGACATGTGAACGGCTAGGAGGTAAATACGGCTCACTGCACGTGTCGTATGCAGCTGCTATCATTCACGAAAGACACGGAGGATAGTTCTGGGTAGTCCACATGTCTACTAAGATATTTCTCCTCCCGACTACTCCGTGTGACGAGCGTGTCAACAAGCAGCAAGATATATGTATAGACATGAAATGAAAAGACTACTATGAATCGGAAAGCAATCAGAAAGTGCACTTGCCTGAGGTCCCTAGCTGGAGAAACCAATAATAATATACCACTCAATAAGCCACAATCAGTCAACACATGCAGAAGTCTCCAGATGCTGAAATAAATAGTACCAACGTTCTCAGAATAGTCAAATTAGCTAGGATTGCCTGTCCTTAAGTCCAATTCTGAACACAGGGGCAAAATAGTAATTTTGGGCAAAAATGATATCCGCCGTTGGACCCGCTTTGCACCGAAAAGCGTGCCAAAGTCAACGGTCTCTAAAGTTGTCAAACTACATGTCTATGGATCCGGTTTTCTGATACGAACCCAACCGTATGTCCAGAGTTGGATTCCGGCGGGCCGTGCATAAAATCGCCCGTTGAGTGGGACAGTGGGGCCCGCAAAACGGCGTTCCGATTCCACTGTCTCAGAATTGGACCAAACCTGGCATACAGGACCAGAAAAATGATACGGTCCTGATGGCGCAAGTTTCGTCTCGATATGACGAGTGTGCACAAAGTAATTGGAGAATTTGTAAAGTGCACGATACGGTGAATTTCGACGGATACGCATCAAATTCGTCGCCCACACGCGACCAATTTGAATTCCGTCAAACCCACACGACCACGAAGCTGTTATGCAGCTTTCGATGCCTACGATGCGTGACCACGTTGCCCGGATTGGCGGGACGCACGTCGTGTGGATGCATTTTCTAGTTTTTAAAACAGATTTTTCTCAATATTGGGAAACCAATTTCTCGGCGCACAGTGATCAAAATTGATTTTTGTAAAAAGGGTTCTCTAGCCCTATATGTTGTCTAAAACTTTGTTCAAATAGAATTTCTAATCGATCTACGGATTGGCGAGAAATTGCCTTCCAAATCGAGCGTTTGGACTGCTTATGTCCTGTTTCGGTACATGATTTTCTGTCGACTTCGAGTCGATTTCCCGTCGACTCGATTACAAACCTACTCAAACTAATTGATGGGTTACGAAATAGGTTAGGTTGTGAGCATACTAGAAAAGACGGGAGGCAAAACGGTCCATCGCTCGCGATGAACCGCCGCAGCGAAGGGGAGCCCGACACCGTAGACCGCTGCTGTCATTACCCGCGCGCGTCTGCCGGCCGTGGCCGCGCGCGCGGTGGCGCCGGCGGCGGATGGCCGCCCAGGTGATGGGGGATAGGGCGTCGGGTTTAGGTTTAGGGTTTCGTCGAAGTTCCTCCCTGTTTCGGCTCTCTATGTATAGGTTCACACGGGGGGGGTATTTGTTCGGTTCTGTGCATAAGGGGTGCGCGTGGGCTGGGAAATATAAGGTGGGATGGGCCTGTGGGCTCCTTTCCATTACTCTTACTATATATATATATATATATATATATATATATATATATATATATATATATATATATATATATATATATATATATATATATATATATATATATATGTATAATACTTATGTACAAATATGCATTTTTTTTTTTAATATGCATATATATATATATATATATATATATATATATATATATATATATATATATATATATATATATATATATATATATATATATATATATATATATATATATATATATGCATATTTGTACATAAGTATTATACATATATATATATATATTTTTTTTTTAAAAAAAAAAAATATATATATATATATATATATATATATATATATATATATATATATATATATATATATATATATATATATATATATATATATATATATATATATATATATATATATATATATATATATACACACACATTTTCATATACATATAATATATTTTATATACACATACACATACACTTATGTATATATTTATATTTACGTATACGTACACACGTATATCATATGTATATACATATATATTTATATACATATTCTTATATATTATCTATATACACACAAAATACCTATATATATTCCTGTATGCATACAAGTTTAAGTATACATATACATATATTTGCATTTATATACCATACATATATTTGCATATTTACAATAAAAGTATTCATAATTTATTTCTTTTGTTTTATAAAGATATATTATATATAACTATTTACATCTATTTACATGTATATTTATACATATACGATAAATACCCATATACCATATAATCTGCATATATTATATTTATATAAAATGAGTCTATCAATTGAGCTACCAATACACATGTTTATATATATATATATATATATATATATATATATATATATATATATATATATATATATATATATATATATATATATATATATATATATATATATTTATCACAAGTCGACTTAATAATAATAATAATAATAACACTAACAATAATATTTAAATACGAATATTTAGAAATATTCATCAATTTATTAAAATGGAATACAACACCATCTTACAAAATACGTCAATACGTATGTCATTGGACGTCTCGCCTGACTACATGGACTTGAGCTCAGTTCGGTCCAGTCCGGGCTGGTTTGGTACCACCGGGTCTCCTAATGTCAAATAATATTAAATATAAATAATTAAACTATTTATAATGGTTATGTCACAACTTAGCCTGGTTTTCCTAGTTGGGGCATCGCTATGGCTTGGCCTTCCTTGGCATGGCTAATACACTAATCAAAGCACGTCACTGCACTATCCATGCCATGATTTCTAATCACCTTGTACTCAATTCTTAACAATGACTAAAATCATCTACCGTAATAATAACTAAATAATATTTCTAACATTTCTAAAATCACCATTTAAATAAAATAAATGACAAAAAAATTCGGGAAGGGGAGCTACAAATCTACCCACCTTAAAATAATTTCGTCCTCGAAATTCTATTTCATAACTGTTTCTTAAAATTCAAAGTCTAGTATTCCCTTAATCTCCTCAAATTTAATTTCTCAAAAATATTTATGGTCTGTTCTAGTCATTTGGTATTTACGAAATCTCGAGGTCTCCTACCCACCTTAGGTCACACTACTCCCTTGAAACACTGGTCACTAAAATCTTATAATCTTCTAACTGGTGGCTAATAATTCTACCAAAATATCTAGGACATATAGTATTTATAACAACACATTATTCAAAAATCAAGCAATATTACAATAACTTAAGAATTTCTGATGAATTCTAGACAGCACGATTATTCGTCACCCCGAAATAGGAAGGGACGAGAATCAAGAATATAGGAAGGCAAAGGAGAATAATCGAGAATGATTTCAAATAGTTCAGTTCTATAGTCCAAATATGGTGGTATGCATGGGTGAGTGTTACTGGGTTTTAATGGGTTCCTTAATTGGACATCAATCGTTGGTTGGATGAACCTTGGATTTCAATCCATATGGACTGAACAAGATCCCAAGATAAAACTATGTCTACTAGTTTAGGGTACCCTAGAATAGGTTTCTACCCAAGGGGTTGAGCTAGTTGCCTGTCAGGTTGGTTAGCTAGGTTCCTAAAGTCCAGAATACGCCTTCAGTGACTTTTATGTTTAAGTAGCACATGAGGTCTCAATTGGTTGGCACACTAGTGGCATGTGCGTAGTGGGCTTCAAGTAGACCACAACCATATATTGGGTCGAAGGCATTGAGTCAAGGTTGAGGCTCAGGTGGGAGTCGGGAAGTATACCGGTGTTATGGTAAGGGTTATGGCTAATCCTTTTAACCTGAAAGTCGTAGCACAGAAATAGAGTACAAGGGGATGGGTTCGAGTGGGACGTGATATACCTAGATGAAGGTGGACTCGTCTAGATCTTGTATATGAAATTTGTTGGAAGGTAACAACTGGCCTCGTGCTCCGAATATTAATGACACGGTCGGGGACACAAAATGATCTAAATGGAAAGTGGGAGTCTATGGGGCTCTAATTATCATCCTAGTAGAAAATTATTCTAATCAATCGGTAATCCTCGTACGTCCTAAATTTTTTGAAAGTTTACAGTCTACCCACTTTAGAAGCTCAGGCTATGGTTTTAGGAATAAAGAGGTTAAAAGGATTCCTAAGTCCAGATATTGTACATTGACTCTTATTAATAAAGAATAAGGTACGGCGTAACGAATACGGTAGGTATAAGTCAAGTCAAGGGTCGTTCTTCAATAAATGGAAAAACGAGTGTGTACAATGACACAGGGTCAATTAATTAGAGGAACATACACATCCATGGTATACAACAGTTATTGACGGGGTAACCAACTCTAAGGTAAAAAAGGTTTCTAACGATTGGGTCGTGAACTTCTATTGGTATCGAACCTACCAGACTATTGTCACAAGGGTTCTACTTAAACCAAACTTCAAACACATGATTAGAGGCATCACAATATTTGGTCTCTGGAAAATAGGTAGTCTCCTAGGTTGGCATTTGATCAAGAGAAAGATCCTAGTCATTCTTGGACTCCAATGACTAAAAGATTAAGATAGCAGGTTTAGTATCGAAGGGAGGACGAGGAACTCAAGGCAAGGTTCCAGTCACAGGGCTGGCCGATGATAGCTACACTTGCGTATACAACTATCCTAGCCATGGGAATACTATGTATCTATCTACCAATCACGAGCTTTCATCTTTCCGGGAAGGGGAGCTACAACATGGAAACTATGTAGGTGTCAGTACTCAACCGTACTGGTGGAATGAGCTCCTCACTCATCCATGCAAAACTGATACGTTTATTTACTTTGTGCAACATAGTCCCTTTATGATTGTCTTTCTATTCTTGTCTTAGGATCAGTTTTAGGACAGACGCCTTGGCCTATTTTGTGTCATAAGACCATCCCGTGCTTGCATCAACGTTAACCTATCAAGTCGTGCTTGCCTTTCGGCCCGTAATCAAAGACGCAACTACTCGGTGAGACTCCATTCCTATGTGACCGTGCTACAAATCCATCGTGCCGTGCCTCACAACTCAGTGTGACTTAACCATATCGTCGTATCGCGGCCCTTGCTACTTTGACCACCAACTGACCCAATCAAGACTTGTGGGCTAAGTGTCACTCGATCGACTTTGCCTTGCGGCGTTTCCTGATTTAAACTCAAGATGACTCAAATCCAACTTATGCAACTTATATGCCGACAACTTAAGACTCGACGCCACATCTCGTGCCGAAGCACGGTGTCTTTGTTACAGCCAAATCTTAGGCCCAAACATTGTCTTTCGATCGTGCACGCATTCGACTCGACTCATTGATATAGTGAACACCATACTCGACTCAATCCAAAGGCATACACGCGGATCGCTGCCCATGTCGACTCATCTATATGAACTAGTCACTAGCGTCCATCGCTATAATGGACTCCCTTTGTAGCTTTTGATTAGACGAACGCCCCTTGCCAGCGCGAGTAGCTAGCTCCGCTGCAAGTCCCCGCCTAACCCGTGCGGTTTACTACAAGAAATTCGGGTTTCCGTGACAAGTAATCTGTGACAAGTGTAAAACTTGTCACTGAAAGGGATATTTCTGTGACAAATAATTTTTGTTGTCACTCATAATTTATTTTTGTGACAACTGTTATTGTCTGCCACACAATTAAAACATTTAGTGACCATGTTTTCATTGGTCGTCACTTAATGTGGTCACTGAAATTAAATTATGATTTTAGAGACAAGTTATGTGTGATAAGGGAAATAGTTGTCACTAAAAAAATTTCTTGTAGTTACAAGAAAATATTATTGTTACATAAAAGTATTAGCCACAAGATTAAAATTTTATTCTTGTCACTTAAAAGTTTCTTTTAGTTACCAAATAATTGTACGTCACACAAAAGTATTAGTCACAAAGAAGAAATTTATTTCTTGTAACAAAAACTTTAAATAAATTTAAAAAAGTTAAATAAAAAATATATCCTATTTTGATACTATTTTGATATTACTATTTAAATTGTAACAAGATTTGACAATACCAAAAAATTTTACATCAAATATCACAATCCTAATTATAATCCGACTGTATAAAAAAATCATCAAATATTTGCAAGTCTCCAACCGGATTTGGAATCCTGTTAGTATCCTCTATATATATATATATATATATATATATATATATATATATATATATATATATATATATATATATATATATATATATATATATATATGGAGATGGAGCCGGCCCTAACTCCTTCCCAATGCCCCTCCCGTCCGCTGCTTTAGGGCTTGGCCTATGGCCGGCCCAGAGGCGGCGGCTCCTCCACCGGAGACTTTCGTTGAACCTTTCCTCCTCCAGTTCGTGCTCACCGCCCTCGCAATCATATTCGGCTCCCTAATCCTCGTGAGAAAGGCCGCCTTCAGGTACTTCGTCGTCGATGACATGTCCATCGGCGGCGCCAGCGGCGGAAGCGAAGATCGCGACGAGACCGCAGACCGGTGCACGGTCTGCGGGAAGCCGGCGCCCAAGAAGTGCTCCAGTTGCAAAAGGGAGTGGTACTGGTAGGTTTTTTTCGATCCGATTCTCTTCCAGATCGCTTGAATTTTGGCACGTCTTTCGATATCTAACTATAAGATAGGATCGTGATGACTTACATTGCTGAGAACCGCTTGATCAGAGTAAATTAAAGTTTTTCTCTCTCTCTCTCTCTCTCTTTCCTTGTTTGGACATCTCAATTGTGCGATTTTAGTAAATTAGAAGAATTATATGGTGTCGTACTAGGAACAATCTAAAAGAAGGATCTTGATAAGTTACATTGTGTCGAACGGTTTGATCAGAGTAAAATTAGATAAAGAATTATATGATGCAGTATTAAGTATAGGAACACTATGTGGATGAACGTTGATACTTTGTTCCTAAAGGATGTTTGGCTGGTGAGCTGTTTGGATTCTCTAAAGGATGTTTGAGCATGGCAAGATGGGACGAGCTCAACTTTCTATTCCAAAAGACAGGATAAGCCTTGTTATTGAGGACTGGTATCTTTCTATTCCAAAATACAGCTACGAATGTCTACCATCGAAACAGTTCCCATGGGCCGCCTGCGTCGCCATTCGAGAAACTGTTTATTTTACCTTGTACAAGTTCTCCAATGACCATGCAAGACTCGACTCGAACTGACGTCTCACACAGTCAATCTACTTCTAGTGTTACCATCTCTTTCAGGGCCAAGTTCAATACTTCTCACATCTGAGACCTTGTCTCGACGACCCGGTCGCGAGCATTCTTCTTTCTTGCCCTATCATTTCATTCGACTCAGGAGCGACTATTTGAAAGCCCTCCTTCTAACTCAATTTAAATCAACCGTGGCCCGTACCTTAAAAACACTAAGTCCGTGATATCGTACCTTAAACCAACTTGAACTCTATGCAGCACCACTGCCTAAGTCATACTCTATATGACATGCCTTACAATCGTGAACCCAAGTAATATTGATAACCGTAGAAAACATAAGACAATTCTTAGAACATCTTCGCTTGCCTAGGATCACCTAGCCTAACTTAATCGTGCCTAGACTTATACCACAAGCCGTGCAATACAACTTAACCCGTTGGGCGAGCAGAGCCTGCTATGCCACGCCTTGGGCGATGAGACCGTGCATGCTTTATGAAGCATTTATGCGGGCGACGCCTATAAATTTGGCTAACTCTTAGCTTGTGACGAAGACCAACTTTTCCTTCCCCCAAGCCACGGGACGAAGGACCGAGTGTCATTTTTAAAGCACGCCGTGCACCAACTCTAAGTCGACCGTTGGACCTTTCCATATTCTAACTCAATTCGACCCATCGGGATTATTCCCTTTAGCTATGTGGATTCGTATCTTTTATTATCAAGCCTACTTGTGCAAGTTGAAAACGTACAATTTATTATGTGAAGGCTAAGATGAGAAAAGTTTACCGAAACTATCCCACCTGATTCGAGGAGTCGTCTTAACCGAGCGATGTCTTCGAGCAGCCGTTGCAAGGCTAAGTCCGAACGTCGTCGGCATTTCGATTCCTCCGATTGACTGAACGGGATGGGGCACTACAGTAGTGCGAGCCAGAATCCTTTGCGATGGGTGGTAGGGCGAGCCAAAATCCTTTCAAAGGATTCTGGCTCGCCCTACTACCTGCTGAGGAGGTTGGGAGAGTTGAATGAGAAGCAGGAAAGTATCGGTATCGGACTATATATTTTTAATTGCAAATCTATTTACTTTGTCTTATGAATCGGTATCGGTATCAGTATCAGACTATTTATATGAGTATCGATATTGATCGCTTAGGCGTCTAGGCGGTGTCTAGGCGGTAGGTAAGTGTTGAAAATTAAATTTAAGATATCGGTATAGAGTGAGTATCCTAGAAGGATATATATAAGATATCATAGTAGTAGCTAGGTAAGTGTTGAAAATGAAATTTACTTATGCCAAGTCTTTTGGACCTATCAGAGTTATAGATTTTTTCGAAAATCTAGTATAATACTGATTACCTAAAAAGGCTTGCATAAGTAAGAGTGTATATCGTAGGCGGATGAGTGTATAGAGTGAGCCTTCCTACTCCCCTTCTTCTCATTCGGGTCATGAGGCATCCTATTCCGCATCATATGATATACATCTCAACCAAAGCGTGAAGAAGTGTGAAAATATTAATATTAACCAAGGATCAGTATCGGAATCAATATCACCATGAATCTCATAGCTTGTTTTAACAGAGCATAATATAAAACCAAACGTGAAGCAGAGCTTCACATTCACAATATTAGAAGAAAAAAAAATTTGATTGGTGGTAGGGCGAGCCAGAATACTTTCAAAGGATTCTGGCTCGCCCTACCACAAATCGTAATTTTTTTCTTCTAATATTTTGAATGTGAAGCTCTGTTTCACACGTTTGGTTTTATATTATGCTCTGGTATAACAAGTAATGAGATTCATGGTGATACCGATTCCGATATCGATCCTTGGTTAATATTAATATTTAAACACTTCTCTACTCTTTGGTTGAGATGGATATCATATGATGCAGAATAGGAGGCTGAGAGAGTCGAATGAGAAGTAGGGAAGTAGAGGGGGGTCGGAGAGGGGGCCTTCTTGAGAAGCAGGGAAAGTAGAGCGACGAAGTATAGGGGGTCGATATCGGACTATATATTTGTAATTGCAATTCTGTTTACTTTGTCTTACGATGCAGATTTTCATATCCAATCTGCGATGGATCTTTACTTCGTTGATCGTGCCATATGGTAATTGCCGTAATAGACGTTACAAAGAAGTGGTGACTGTGAGAGATCATTTGATCCGTAAGGGTTTCGTGCGTGGGCCTGTGGTCATATCAAGGTGAACTATATGCGGAAAGACATGATATGGTGTACGATGCAGATACTCCTCTATATCCTGGTTGTGAGACTCATTTCATACTATCAGGTTATGTCGTTAATGGCTTCAAGTTTAAGGCAAGACTGCTGAGGGTCATTCACCGTTGGAGGTTGAAGTATCCGAAGAGGAAAACAAAATAGATGAAAGCGAAGATGAGGAGGAATAGGAAGATGAGGACGCAGAGGACATCTAATACTGTTATTTCCATACAACAACGAATCGTCTAATATTGTCATTTTGTTTAATCCCTAATTAATCTCCATATTTCCATCAATCTTACCAGATAGCACCCAAGACCCGAGGACGTCGCTTGAGAGAGGCACAGATGACTGCTGAGGAGGTAGTATCACCTCCTGCTGCTAAGGAGGTAGTGCCACCTCTTGCTGCTGAGTCGGTAGTGGTACCTACTGCTGAGGAGGTAGTGCCACCTCCTGCTGCTGAGTCGGCAGTGATTTCTAAAGCCGAGATAGCTGTGAAGGAGGAGGTGGCACCAGAGGGCAGTTGCACCGAGAGTTCCAGTCATCCATCTCCTCTGGATATTGATCTTGCTGACGTGGATCCTACTTATGCACAGTGGCTGAGGAGGGAGATCTCTCTGCGCGTACGTAGAGGTATATATATATATATATATATATATATATATATATATATATATATATATATATATATATATATGATTTTTGACCGAATTTGTTTCCGGTAAACTTATTTATGGATTTTACTTGGATGGTTTTACAACTCTTGACGGATTTTTATTTTCTAGACATGATTATTTTATAGACTTGGATGTTTTGGATGCTATTACCAAGACTTTTATTATATAAAAATTCAACGGAGGGTTGCTCCGGGTCTCATTGATGTATGCTGGTTTGTATGATATATTTGTGATAGATATTTGTATATTGGTGTGTGATGTATATTGGTTTGTTGGTTCATTGATGTATGTTGGTTTATGTGATGTATTTGTGATAGATATTTATATATTGGTGTGTGAGGTATATTGGTTTGTGTGATGTGTGATGTGTGATGCATATTGTGATGTTTCGATGTTTCGGATGTTGTACGAACAGGGAATGCTGTGTTTTATGTAAAAAAAATTCAAAATTTTTTCAGTTAGCGACGGACTTGCGACGAAAGGTGACGGCTAAGCGACAGAATATTCCGTCACTAACTGGAGAATTTTCAGTTAGCGACGGATGTCGGCGGATTAGCAACGGATTATCCGTCGACAAGGTTCTGGAAATATATAGATTTCCAGAACCTAAGCAACGGATATTCCGTCCCTAAACCGTCGTTCTTTTGTCGAATATTAGCGACGGCTAGCGACGAATTCGTGCCAGATTTTCTGTATCAGAAACTCTATGATACGCAGTTACCGACATATTACTGACGGACTTGTCCGTCACTAAAAAGTAGTATCAAAAACTTTTCGATAATTGATTTAACGAAAATCCGTCGGCTAGCCGTCGCTAAATGTTCAATCCTTGATGACGGCAATCCGTCGCTAAGCAGTCGAATGGCGACAGAATAACGACGGACTTTGTTTAGCGACGGGCTATTTCCCGACGAATTTTTTCAGCCAAATTCCGTCGGTTAGCCATCGTTAAGTTGATTTACCGACGGATTAGCGACGGATATGGCAGTCGCTAATTCGATGTATTTTAGTAGTGATTCTCCTATATTTTAACAAAGGGATTGGTCATTCTCCGTGATATTAATACGGAGAATGACCATTCTTCGTAATTTTAAGAACGGAGAATGGTCATTCTCCATGATTTATAATACGGAGAATGGTCATTCTCCATGATTTATAATACGGAGAATGGCCATTCTCCATGTTAAAACCACGGAGAATAGCCATTCTCCGTGTTAAAATAACGGAGAATGTCATTCTCCGTCATTTTAGCACGGAGAATGGTCATTCTCCGTCATTTTAACATGGAGAATGGTCATTCTTCTACATTTTTACAAGGAGAATCGTCATTCTCCGTGATATTAACACGAAGAATTATCATTCTCCGTGATATTACCACGGAGAATGGCCATTCTCCGTCATTTTAACATGGAGAATGACAATTCTCCATGATTTTAATATGGGAAATGGTCATTCTTCGTGATTTTAAGAACGGTGAATGACCATTCTCCGTGATTTCTAATACGGAGAATAACCATTCTCCGTGTTAAATTACGGAGAATGGCCATTCTTCGTGTTAAAATGACGGAGAATGGACATTCTCCGTCATTTTAGCACGGAGAATGGTCATTCTTCATCATTTTAACATGGAGAATGGTCGTTCTCCTGTATTTTAACAAGGAGAATGGCCATTCTCCGTGATATTAACACGGATAATTGCCATTCTTCGTGATATTACCACGGAGAATGGCCATTCTCCTGTATTTTATGGCCAGTTGAAACTTTGGAGGGCTATAACTTTTGACTGAGAGGTCGAAACGAGATCCGGTTTGTCGCAAAATGAGCGTATTTCTGAGAAGTCTGAGATAAACCGCCCTACTGTTTGTCGCCTTTTGAAATTTTAGAATCGCAAAAAAATAATGTTTGGACCTCCATTTTAACAGTTTTACCGTCCTTTCCGAAATTTTTCGACGAGTTTTTGAAGGAAGGTTTGAAGATTTTGGAGGAGAGAACCTAGATTCGAAATTGAGCGGCGTATGAAAGAAGAGGAAGTATCGAAACTTTTTTTTTGAAGAGTTGGGTTCGGGGGTATTTTCAATAAATTAGAAGAGCAAAAAGGTCATTCAGAATCCCATTTATATATTTTTCGCTAATTCTTGGCACGCGATGAAATGTTATTTTGCGGTAGATTTTACATAAAACTTTTACAGTTTTTGGACATTTCATAAATTTTTCCATATTAATATATATACTTAAAAACTCATCTCTATTTTTTTAATTAAAAATACTATATTTAAAATATATATCATTGCAGAAACATAAGTTAATTAATAGTTAACTAAATTTATATGTGCATCGGAAAAAAAAAAGGGATAAAAATGATTACATGCCCTCTATGTTCATATCATAGTCCATTTTTTTCATGCATTTCCTATATGAATTGTGTAGAATTTGCATGCATTTCCTATTATATTTTTTTCCAGTCATACATGATTACCTGCCCTCTATGTTCATATCAGAGTCCATTTTTGTTTACCCACCAAAACTAGGTGGGATGTTCACCTCCTAATACAATATAACACATGGTACAAAATCACTTTGATGGATGAACAAGACCATTTAAAGAGTGGTTTGTGTGGGAAAAAAATACCATATGTCGTATTTTTATTGGGAGGTGAATATTTCACCTAGTTTTGGTGGGTGAACAAAAATGGACTCTTCATATCATCTATTGTTTTTTGTTTTATGTGCACGTACATTAATATATATAACTATTAAATTAACATTATCTATATATTAATTATACATATTTATCCATGTTATGTTAGTTAGGCTAACCTCTATTTTCTTACTTTTTATACTTTAAGTTTAAATATATCAATTATCTACTATTACCTACTAACTTTACATGCATGGCTAGGTTGGAAAGAAAAATGGGTTATATGATAATGTACTAACTTTACATATATGCATTGCTAGATTGGTAATTAGGAGAGGTTTATTTGTAAATGCAATAACTCTCCATCCAGTCACGACAGTTCGTCAACTCGCCGAAATTTAGGAGACTTGGACCTCGCCAACTTATTTGAAATTTTTTTTAAACTCGTCAACTGAGCTTTGAAGTTTCGTTTTTTGTTCTGAAAATATATGAAAATTTTATTTTCTTCATATGCTATTTTATTTAAAAAAGAAATTACCATATAAATATTTCTGTAAATCTAATCGAGATTGAGTGGTGGCGCCTCAAAATCATTTGAAGTTAATGGTAGTCAACTTTTGATTAGAGCATCTCCAACCCTATTGTCTTGTTAAGTGTTGTGTTGTGAGTCTTAGATGGCTCTTATGTGGCATAAGCCACAAAATAATGTCTTGTTTATGTGACAAAATTATATCTCAAAAGCCAATAAAATATAAAAGCTCTCTCCAATGCAAAAGTACGAAAAAAAAACTCACTAGAATGCAAAATTATGGATTGGATGTGAAGTGTCATTTAGTCACAGAGTTTGTTCGTTAGATCTATGTTATTATATTAAGCCTGACGGTCTTGAACGAAATCCTCGAAAGATCGCGTCTCGATTATTGGATTAAATGGGCCCAAAGTGAACATGATTAAGCCCAGGTCCATTTTAATGCTTGTACAACTACAAAGTCCCAAATTGGATTAGAACAGAAACCCTAACTAGAGAGAGAGAGAGAGAGAGTAGAAGAGCAGAGGAGGAGGAAGAAGAAGGAAGCAGTCGATCGATCCAATGGAGGTGGGAGAGGAAGGAGCGGCGGTGGTGGACTCGAAGGACCTCCAGCAGCAGAGCAAAGCCCTCGACAAGCTCACGGACCGCGTCGAGGACCGACAGCTCGACTCAACCCGTGTCCAAGAGGTCTCCTTTCTTCTTCTCTTCCTTCACTTGTCGATTCCTTTATATTATGACCAAAACCTGTTTGATGAAATGCTTACAAGAGAAATCTGTAAATTTAAACTCTTGACTTTAATTTTTCTTTCGATCAGGCCATGGCGTCTCTTGCTTCTTCTGCGGAAGCCGATAGGAACGCCATGAAAATGAGGTCTGTCGCATTTTTTTCACTTGCCAAATCTAGAATGTTGTCGACTTTATCTTCTGCTGAGTTCCTTTAACTGTGCATCTTGTGTTGGCTCCTATCTTGCACAAACGCGACACACCATTATACATACTCGGAAACATGGACACTGCATTGGTTTTGGAGGGTCTGTATCGTGTCCGGTACATGTCTGTCAGGCGACAACACAGACACGGATCCTATTTCTGGAGTGCCCAATCATTATCAGAGTTTCTGATACTTGCTCGTGTTTCCGAAAAGAAATATTCATTAGCGACAAGAAAATAAATGTTTGTCTAGCATTATGCACCAATACTTCCTAATATGAAATAAAGGAATTTGGTTGCACTGGACATCAGAATTGCGGCTGAAGAGCTGCTGGACGGCGGGTGTTACTTTTCTCCATTCAAAACTGTTGATTGGCCTCACCTTGATCATTGTGGCGCTTGCTGTTGTCCGAGGAAGCCTTCTGAAACAAGGAAGGGAACATCAGGTCAGCTACCCACAAAAAGGTGAGCCTTTGGAGTTACGTCGTGGCTTCTTGGAGGAAGAAGAAAAAGACTGATATTTAGGAATTAGTTAGGGTTTTGACCACAGGGTGATGTCGGTGTATTTATTTAGGGGGATCAACAAGTGTACAAATTCCTTGACGACATAATTGACATTAATATTTTCAATTATTCTCGATAAAGTAATTGCATTATTATGTGTACAAATTAACATGGGAGGGACAAAAAACTCACAGCCTATCTACGCTGCCTCCACTCTTGATGTTACCCTCCACTTGGTAGTCTAACGGGTGATTTTTAAGAGAATTGCGGTAGTACTAAGGCTGTCTCCAATGGGGATTTCTAAAATTGAGTTTCTATATTACTTGGCATTGTTCTATAATTGGCATAGTCTATACATAGAAATTGCGCACGAAAAAACACTGTTATGGTTCTCAATTTCTATCTACGTGGTGATGCCTAATATTAAGATGGAGAATATTAAATGGACAATTTAATGATTTAGTTTGAAAGTGGGGTCCAATATTAAGATTCTATGGCTCTCATAGAAATTCTCTATCCTACATTAGCGTCACGTAGGATGGAAATTGGAATAGAAATCACTGATAGGAGAAGTTTTTAAAAAAAAAGGGTTTCTACCATAGAATTAGGGGAGATAGAAACCCTCATTGGAGATGGCCTAACGAGAAAGTGGTTACTCTCGTAACAAAGAAGCATACTAATGTGCACTTGCAGGCTAAATTGTTGATTTTCTTGATGTAGAAAATAAATTACTATGTTTCTTTAGTGCATTGGTGGGCATGGATTCTTGTAGATCATTAGTTAATGAAGACCTATATAAGAAATTCAAACAACACATTCTATTATTATAAGGTAACTAATGTCACTATTGAATATTGTAGTGCCCTTACATTGTCTTACAAGCTGGATCGAAGAGTCCACTTTGATACTCTACGTGCTATGTTGCTTCAGGCCTGAAACGTGGTTTCCTACAAATAATCTAGATAGGACTGAATCAGTTTGGCAATGCAATAAGGGTCTATCTGAACAAATCTTGTATGTCTTATGTGGACATAACTGTAACGAAAAGTGATTCAGGTTAATTTAGGCTTTAATTGGTGATATAAAGTCTGCTGTCCCTTTGTAGGTTGTTATTAGGATTGTTCTAAAATCATCAATGCTCTCCTCTGAGTAGGGATGGTTAAGCAAGCTGATTATGGTTTCTATTTGTTGCCAAGGTGCACATTAAATTTAAAACATCTATTGATCAGACTCTTAAAATTTTTCTTTCACTCTATCTTATGATGATTGGACTTCTCCATATTGTTTGATTTTAAGTATCATGCATTAACCTAAGAACTGTTCTTTTTGCCTACTAGAGAGAGAATTCAGTGCTATTAAGATCAATCCTGCCAATATAGATATCTCATTTTTTGTGTCCTAGTGTACTTTGGAGGTATGTGTTGTGTACAATGTGTCCGTCAGAGCGTGACACCGACATGGCCCTGATTTTGGAGTGTCCATGCCACCTCGGGTCTCGTCTAGGAAGCATGGACATTCCAAAAAAATGCAGGTTGTGTCGTGGCGGACATCTTGGACACTCCAAAGTACGACGGTTTGTCGGACACCAGTACGAATAACAGTTGTGTCGAGTTGGTTTGGAAGAGTGATGTTGAGACTTGTAGTTCACTTTAACATAAAGGTTATTTATAAGGGCACATCATATTTTGATCAGGGCTATCCCATTTCTAAGTTTGATTTATTTACAAGTTTGCCATTGAAAAAATTGTTCAGGGCTATCCCATTTCTAGGTATAAAAGTCACTTTTTCTATTTTTGCTCTTCTTCTTCCTCAACACATCCAAGAAGAAGAAGAACATGATGAACAAGAAAAACAAGAACAAGAACAAGAACAAGAAAAAAAAGAACAAAAATGTGGGATGTGTTTTCTTCTAATTTTCTTCCTCCACCATTTTTCATCCTCACTATCTCCATCAAAATCCTAATTTTCTTCTCATTTCCAATTTCGATGACACCCAAAGACTCCTCATAATGTACAAATTCTCGTATTAGTGGAAACCCTAATATTGGTGTTCAACAAGTGCAAACAAGAACAACAATAATGGACTTGCTGTTCAACAAGTGCAAATTAGGACTGCCTAATTTTCTGGCAGTCCTACAAACTGATAGGACTGCCAGAAATAGTGGCAGTTCTATTTCACAGCAAGTGAAGCAAAGGACTGTCACAAATTCTGGCAGTCATGACTATATGTAGGACTACCAGAATTTCTGGCAGTCCTGACTGTATGTAGGACTACCAGAACAGTCCCGACTGTATGTAGGACTACCAGAATTTCTGACAGTCCTTGATTTCACTTGCTGTGAAGTAGGACTGGCACTATTTCTGGCAGTCCTGTCAGTTTGTAGGACTGCCAGAAAATTAGGCAGTCCTAGTCGACGCGAAATTTTTTCGATCGTGTTTACTTGGGTTTAATTCAAATGAGTAACTCCCCACTCCGAATGTACTTGGGGTTTAATTCAAATGGATTACAAATAATTGAAATAAACATTGTAATGTAATTGAAATAAATTGTTAGGGTTTTGGAAAGAAAGAGAAAGTATGTTGCTTAGGGAGGGAGAAAATGGTGGAGGAGAAGAGGAGGAAGAAGAAGAGAGGAATTAGGGTTTTGGAAGAGAGAGAAGGAAATTTGGAAATGAAACTAAAACTATGGGTTTTTGGGGGGGGGGGGGGGGGGGGGGGGGGTGTTGAGTTTGGGACAGCCCTAGGAGTAAAAAAATGGGCTGTCCTGAGTAAATTCCCCCAAAACCTGGGGGTAGCCTTGATCAAAAATTGATGTGCCTTTATAAATAACCAACATAAAAGGAGCTAAAAATGATATGGAGAAATTGACAAAATGACAAAAAATACACTACGCCAAAATACAGGAAAACAAGAAGACCTCCTGATATGCAGATAAGAGCTTGAGAATCCAGTTGGCACCAGCCTGCAAACTGAGGGGGATTTGAAAACTACTCATGAATATCGCTTGCCCTTGAGAGTTTAGGGCTGTCTTAGCAAGACCTGCTGCTACCAAATTTCCTTCTTGGAGATATGTAGATATTGGATCTGGGCTGGAAGGGCTTTTCTAAGCTTTCTAAATATGTAAATGAGTCTCCAAGCAGGGGCCGACCCACGTTTGGGCGAGGATGGGCAGCTGCCCCCTGAATTTCCAATCCGACTTCCTTATCCTCTTTATTAATACCTTATGAGGTATTGGTACATACCCTTTTTTTCCTTCTTCTTAAATGACTTATTTGCCCATCCTGACTTTCCTCGGAGAGGGGCTAATATCATCCTTTTTAAAAAGTTAGGGAGAGAGAATGATGGAGATGAATTGTGGACATTAATTTACAATTTTTTTATACCAAAAAATGTCTTCAGTTTCTTATTATGTTCATTATTATCTAAACTTTCTATTGGTAGGTTCCATATTTTCCAATCTCCTAATCTGATTTCCTATTCTCTAATTTTTTGTCCCTCGGCTCCTAACCTAAAAGCCTCCCCTATTACTTTCATTTGTTTCCTTAAACAGTTTTATTGTTCACCTCTTAAAACTGTTTTGTCAAAACATCTAGTCAGTTATTGCTCCGCCTACGCCGCCTCACCTCTGTTGGCCGCCTAGTCCACCGCCAAGGGCAAAAGCGATGTGGAAAGCGGCCGCCTAGCGTCTAGACGGCCGCCTCGACCGCCATTTAGAACACTGCAGAAGATGGGACCAGGTGACAGTGGGATATTTCTTGGTAGAGGAATGCATGGAAAGTTCAACATTAAGAGGATGTGTAGAGAGGATTGTTCTTAGCTTCTTTTATGTTTAAAAAAAGTGTAAAGTTAGACATCATCTTCTAACCAATTCTTACAATTACCAGACAAACCTATTTTTCAGGTAAACATTTTTTTGGTAGGACCGTAATATTCCGAGAAGTCTGATAATTCCAAGAGTTCACCCTTCCATAGGTAAGGTGCCCTGATAAATCCTTGTTTCCACGGACAAAAAGCGAAAGCAAGTCAATCAAGTTTCTGGCCAGTGGCTGCTTGTCTAGGAGCGACAGCATCCTCCAGCTCTTTGGTTGGCATCGACCGTCAAGACTGCTGTCAAAGAGCTGCTGAAGTTGGATTGGTGCTGCTCTCCTCCCTGGGCAACTGCTGACTGACGACCTTGACCAGCATTGTTCTTGTTATCGTGCTAGGAAGCCCTCTATAATGAGGAAGATAACATCAGGGCCTCTACCCACAGAAAAAAAAAGGTGAGCCTTTGGATGCCATGGCTTCTTGGAGGAAGAAGATAAAGAGAGATTTAGACATTAATTAGGGTTTGGGGATTAGCAATGGCACAAATATTTCCCCCTAGAACAAATAATGTTAACATTAGCCACTTTTTCTTCTCAAGAAAGTAAGGGCAATGATTTTTCAAATTGACATGGGAGGGAAAAAACTCAGGCTATCAACTACCAACAGTGCCTCTACTTTCAATTGTAATCCCACAGTCAAGTGGCTATCTAGGGGAGGCCTTGTAAATGATCTGATTTTAAGAGAAGTGCACAATTATGGAGGAGAAAGTGGCCACTCTTCTAACAAGAAGCATATACCAATGTGCATATGCAGGGGCTAAAATTGTTGATTGTGCTTTGAAAATAAAGTAGTGTGTTAGTTTAGGGTATGAAGGGCGTGGATTCCTTGTGGATGATTGGTTATAAGAGACCTCATATACAGAAATTCAATAACAGATCTTAGTGGTACATATGATACAGAACCAATACAAGGTATCTAATGTGCCCTCTATACGGCCTTGAAAGCTGGGTCAACGTGTCCATTTGTTAGGCCAACTGCTATATCATGCTTCAACCCAGATATGTATTTTATTCACAATCTAGTGTAGAATTGAGTTAGTTTGCCAAATACAACTAAGGGTCAATCCGAACGCTCTTGTTATGTCTTATGTGGACAAAACTATAAAAGAAAACTGATCCAGGGTTCAAAAGTTTTGAATTGGTGATAAACTTCTGCCTCTTTTTAGGTTGTTATTATACTTTTTCTAAAACTATCAATCGGTTTCTCCAAGTAGGTATTGAGGCTTACGAGAGCTGAGTATCGTCGGTTTGCATAGATGACCTTAACATTAAAACATCTAATCCTCGAGTTTATTTTTAACTTTCATGCATGCATTCTATATGTTGCTGAGATGTAATAGAAGAATAATGATTGGACTTCTACAGATTGTTTGATTGAATATATCATGCTTTAACATAAGAAGTGTTATTTTTGCTGATATGCTACTAGGGAGAAAGAACTGGCTGCTGTTAAGATCAATCCTGCAGATATAGACATCATAGCAAACGAGCTCGAGGTATAAAACCCTGTTCTTCCCCTGATTTTCCGTACAATTACTCTGCATCCTTTTCTCCAATGCTTTCTCTTGTATGCAGCTGGACAGGAAGGTAGCAGAGAGGACACTGCGCGAGCATAAAGGTGACAGTGTTGCCGCTGTTCGCCACTTGCTTCGCTGAAAGGATCTTGTTGCTCTGTCGTAGAAGCTCTTAGCAAAATTTACATGGGTCGATTATAGATCCCATTGAGTAACAATCGTGTGCCAACAAAGTTTGATATGTAATTTTCCGAATTTATGTAATGTCTATTAGGGACAAGGTATGCTTTTTCTTACTGCGTTTCAGTGGGGATGTTTAGTATGTTCATCTTCCTACAGTTCTCGCATCTCCTAACGTTTAAGTTCACTTGAATGGTCATCGTTTAGTAATGGTCAGTTTACAAGCGAAGCAGACGCGGTAGAGGAAAACTGAGCCAGTTCGCTTGTTGCAACAACATGATTTCTTGAGTAGCAGCACAAACCTGTAGTTGACAGCATTTTTTGGTTCAGATATCTACTCGTTTAGTACAATATTTTGTTTGGCAAGAGCAACAGCTGGTGCCTGATTGATCTCGGAGTAGAGAGATTGTATGTTTTTTTGGACAATGCTATTTATAGCTGCAAATCAGTAATTAGGATCTTCTCTAGATTAGAACAGGCTCCGCGATCTCCTGGGATTCCTTAGTTTTTTTTTTTTTTTTTTTTTCCTTAAAAATTAAATTGACAAATTATTTATATTTAACCTTTTTTTAAAAAGAACCTATTATTTAAATTTTAATCTATTATTTAAAACTTAAAATTTTAATCTATCGTTTAAGTTTAATCTAATTTAAATTTTAATTTAGTCTAATATATTCTCTTGTATAATAAGAAATGTTGGTTTCACCATGAATTTTTTTTTCATATATGTTCTTATCCAACTTTAGTAAAATTGTTCATTAAATTTAATGAGGACATGTAGATAATTACATATAGATTTTTTTTAAGGAGAACAAAGATTGTTCTTAGTGCCTTTTGTTCTTTCCAAGTACAAAAGAAGTTAATTAGGAGGCAACTGAAATACTTGCAACGTACGTGACACCTTCTTTGTCAAGTCTATAACTTTTTTTTTTTGAACAAAAGTCTATAACTCAAAACTCAATTTAAACCTAATATAATGTAAATTAGATACAAAAATACCTAATTTAACCCGATCTATTATAATTTAATATAATCCAAAGTTTAATCTATTATTTAAAAATTTAACCTAACGTTAAATTTTATATTTAAACTATCATTAAGTTCCTATTATCTAGAATTTAATATAATATTTAAAATCAAATATCATTGTATGTTTTGTTGTAATACTTGGTTAAAAAATCTAACTTGCATTCACCTTTTTAGGCCCACATTGGAAAAAGGAACTCACTTACTTGTCCATATAATACTCTTCCTTGCTCACTTGTGAATTGTTATGGGCTAGCCTTGTGGGCCAAACGCGCGTGTCATTGCTGTCGTCCGGCTCGATTCGGTTCATTGCGGGTAACTTGTGTGGGTATTCACATCCCAGTAATATGCTTATATAAGGGAATCCTCAGATTGTGCCGTATCCAAGCAGGGCTAGCTGAACCAGTAATAATGCATAGCACATGACATATAGAATGCACCGATCCCTCGTAAGTCCACCGCACTAAACATATCAGTAGCAGTTCCAGTCCTCCTACATGGAGGTACTAGCTCGGCATATATAATCAGATACTACAGTCCACTAGTGCGGATAAATATACAGTCGTGGTGGCCAACCCGACACGTTATGACATGGCCTAGGATAGTTGTCATGCACGATCTCGAAATTTCGTTCCTACCCAATTCTTCTACCAATTCACATTGCTTAGATTAACCCTACGTTTGTCTGGAATCACATGTCGTGGTAACATGATCATCCTTCTAAATGATGTACCTTAGTACGTGTACCCTAAGTATGAATCCACATCGGTTGATCGAATCCAAAAATAGATTCATTCATAGTGTAATGCATCAAGCAACAATCACCATACCATGCCAATGTTTCTGACCATTTATACTAACTGTGCTGGAAAATTATGAATGTGCAGACACATTGTCACGCCCCGACCCGGAATCACTCGAATCATCGTCCTCGCAGGGGGCGTGATGCCGCACGAGCCTGGAGTTGCGCTCGTGCAAGGCAAGATGACAAGTTCTCAAATGGTTATCTTTTGATTCGATATTAACAACGAAAGGAAACAGAGTATACGAAACAATTCTCTTTATTGATATCTGAAACTGAGATTACAAAGGCTTTCGATAGCCTAACAATACATGCCAGATTGGCTACAACACTCAGGTTCTCTCTTGCCCACAAAGGATTTCACCGTTCCATACATCATGCCTTCTATATCTCGGCCGCATCAATCCAGCTGCATAGTCCGAGCGTCAAAGCGATAGCACGCTTCAATGCGCTTCGGCATTCCAAGCCTTAACACGTTCAAGCAACACTCCGCCGCGAGCAATCCATTCCCTGCACCCTGCATGAAGCTGGTGGGAGATCAGTACGTTCGTCCTCGCATGTACTGAAGCAAAGATCATCTTTCCAAACCGACATTTTAATCTTTATGTTGAATCATGCAACTTAGCTTATGATCTTGCTATGTTCTCCTTAGGGTCAATTTCATGATTTCTTCGAAAGCGTAAAGCATGTTATCATATCAGCATTTTATTGAATTGAATAGGCAAGCAAACAAGCAATCTCGTGTTTGATTCGTGGCGCGACTTACCAAGTCGACGCACTCGCCCTTGCACCGACGCAAGGTGAATACGCCGTAATCCTTCCCTGTCATGTTATATGTGCATCTCTAAGCAGGATCTCTATGCGGGACGCATATGCGCCTACACTTTCAACCCATCGTTCCTTAACTATATGAGGGCCGTTGGCGTATCCGCGCCGGAATGGACTAAAGGAGTTCCTTTCTTTTCTCTCCTTCTTTTCTCTCTATTTGGTTGGGCTGCTCGGCGTTTCACGGGTTGGGTCACATCCCAACAACCGAAACGTTTCCGCTGCATACCATCATTTGCGGCTTTTCCCATCTTGTTTAAGGATGTGCGCCTACAAAGATTATCCGAATCCCTCCGCGGCCAAAGCGGTTCCGGGGCGCTCCGGCATTTAACCGTTTGGGGGAAACACCCGTGCACGGGCTATTATCACAATTTAATCTCGAGCCCATTCCAATCGACCATGCAACGCCCTATCATTCAAGTAATCAAATTCAAACAACCAAACATAGTCTTGAGTCCGAGACTCAGACTTATCATCATCTCGCATCTCTTTCGTTAGCTTTCAGTGTTCTTACATTTCATACTTCATTTCAATGATTCAATGGCATCGTGCCTCAACTCAATGCTCGTCAACCGAACGACCCGAAGGTCTTGAACACCTTTCGAGGCACCATGTCATATCCGACAGTTCCGCCACGTTCATGCCACAACTGTATTCTCTCGCAACGAAGCCATCTTTTATTATCCCGTGCACGTAGGCACATCTCGACCATATCCCCATGTTCTATAACTTAGCATTCAATGTTCGGGGCTTGCGCGCTAGGGAGCTCGCCTATTGTCTTTCAATGTTCTAGCCGTCTAACTCGTGCAGCAAAGGCACGGTATGGTTCGTGCACTAAGGCACTCGCCGATTACAGTTATCCATGTTCTTGTGGCTTGCGCACCGAGGCGCTCGCCTTAGCGATATCCAATGTCCCATAGCGACTCGTGCATATTGATGCACGTTTCATTTCAATTGTTCTAACTTAGTGTTCGACTCACACTACGATTTCATCTCCGATCGGCCACGCCCGTGGCGTCGATAGGTTAACTTTAGAATAGAATGATATATTTGACTTATCGAATGAAGGAGTAAAAAAAAGTCAATCCTCCCACCTTGAGTCGATTTGCCTTCGTCGTTTCGCCGAGCCGATGCGGCTCGATTTCATAACTTTGTTGCACGGCCACTCTCCTGACTTAGCCATTCGAGCACATCGTGCTTCATTGAGTTATACGTCCGATTTGCCTTAGCGTGCCCAAGTCTCGGCCCGTCGCAAGGCGACGATTTGATTTCACGGACCCCTTACTAAATATTGCAAAAGATCGACCTCTAATATTTTCCCGTCAAAGTATAACCTGCGCACGAAACCAACTAAAATCAATACTTGCAACGATTCGGACTTGCGCCTTGGTCGATTCGATTTCTTAGAATCTTCGAGCCGATTCAACGCACTCATCCTTCGGGGTAACGCGGCGCTTCGCATCGATTCAACTCGATGCATTCTTTCGGGGCAAGGCAACTCTTCGCATCGACTTAGTTGATGCGTTGCTCGGGACAACTTAACTCTCGTATCGTTTTGCATCGATACATTTCCTTGCGTCAATGTGACTCGTTGAGTCAACGTTTCAGTATAATGCGCCGTACGGAGCGGGGCATTACACACATAACGCGTAAAATCACATAGCACGTGGAATAACATGTAATGCCCCGCTCCGCACGACGTATTACGCTGAAGCGTTAACTCAACGAGTCGCGCTGACGCAAAGGAAATGTATCGATGCAAAACGATACAAGAGTTAAGTTATCCCGAGCAATGCATCAAACTAAGTTGATGCGAAGAGTTGCCTTGTCCCGAAAGAATACATCGAGTTGAATCGATGCGAAGCGCCGCATTGTCCCGAAGGATGAGTGCGTTGAATCGGCTCAAAGATTCTAAGAAATCGAATCGACCAAGGCGCAAGTCCGAATCGATGCAAGTATTGATTTTAGTTGGTTTCGTGTGCAGGTTATACTTTGACGGAAAAATATTAGAGGTCGATCTTTTGCAATATTTAGTAAGGGGTCCGCGAAATCAAATCGTCGCCTTACGACGGGCTAAGACTTGGGCACGCTAAGGCAAATCGGACGTATAACTCAATGAAGCACGAAGTGCTCGAATGGCTAAGTCAAGAGAGTGGCCGTACAACAAAGTTATGAAATCGAGCCGCATCGGCTCGGCGAAACGACGAAGGCAAATCGACTCAAGGTGGGAGGATTGACTTCTTTTTACTCCTTCATTCGATAAGTCAAATATATCATTGTATGCTAAGTTAACCTATCGACGCCACGGGCGTGGCCGATCGGAGATAAAATTATAGTGTGAGTCGAACACTAAGTTAGAACAATTGAAATAAAATGTGCATCAATATGCACGAGTCGCTATGGGACATTGGATATCGCTAAGGTGAGCGCCTCGGTGCGCAAGCCGTAAGAACATGGGATAACTGTAATCGACGAGTGCCTTAGTGCTAACGAACCATACCGTTGTCACGACCCGCACCCACTGTGAGGGTACGAGTACGTAACAGCGCCCAGCCTACGCCGCAGTGTCGGCGGTAGAACGCTGTTCTAAGTCTCTAACTAACCATCAACTCATGCAGTATATAATGTACTCATCATGATCAACTCCGAACGGAGGACAAGTATAAGATAAGGTGTATCTCAATCACAGTCTAAGCACGATAAGATAACACAGAATTGTAACTAAGAAATTGAAGACAAAACTAATACTGAAATAATAATATATCTGAATAATCTCAAATACATCTCAAGTCTCAATTCTATACAACAAGCTCTAAGAAAAGTAAATGCAAGTCTACTAGACTAAATCCCGATCACTCCTGAGTGTCGGGGCCATAGGTAGCTAAGCCATCTCCTCAGTAAAATGTAGGGCATGTATCCTCAGGGCAATCATCTGTAAAATTTTCAACAGGTCCAGTCAGGACAGGAACGAGCACATCTCATCTAGAAAACCCAAGTAAATGACAGAGAACTATAGAGCAGTTATAGACAGTTGTATTGATGAAAATGGCAGTTTATATTCAGGTGATGGTAAGAAGACAGATAAAGTGCAAGGAAAGTAAATACTAAACAAGAGAAGAATCATAGCAATGAAGACTGTAAAAATAGAACTAGCTGAACCAGGGTAATATGATATAAAGTCCAGGCAATAATGTAGACCAGTGTAACTCCAATGTAAGTCCAGTACAGGATGAATCTCATACAAGATGAATCCAGCAAGGGACGATTCCAGTCATAGTGATCAATGATTCCAGGGTGAGTCCAGCTTATACTCTAGCAGTGTGTTTTAAAATACCGAGATCGACATGTAAACGGCTATGGGTAAATCCGGCACATCACACACCTGGCCGGGTGTGAGATGGCTATCATTCCAGTAGATTCCAGTATGGGTGATTCCAGTAATGGGGTATGTCTACATGTCTTACTCTAGTATTTCCCCTCCCAGCAAGTGAATCCAGAATTCCGACACAATGATTCAAGATGAGTCCAGCCAAGTACAATGATACCAGTAAATAATTCCGGGGTGATTCCAGTAAATGATTCCAGTAATAGAAGCCAGAAATGATGATACCAGTAAATGAGGCCAGAAAATAAATGTGTGTCGTATACATGAATCCAGAAATAACAGTACGTGTTTGTAACAGAGAATCACATACAGCTAACTAGAACTGAAATACAGTAATTGACAAATAAATGAGAGAACTATCAGAGAATGTACTCGCCTGATACTCTGAAAAGAGTAGTGTAATGTCAGATGTTTGCACCAGAGTCATAGTGTCCTAAACAGAGTAATACAGGTTATAATATGTTTAAATAAGATAAATGATGTCTACGATGCAATCTACATGATTTCTAGGTCAATCTAGGTCAAAGTCAACTCTAAGTCAACCCTGGTCAACTATCTAGGTCAACTAGGTCCAAGTCAAGCTTGGTCAATTCTAGGGTTACATTGGTCAACTTCCTAGCTAACTAAGTCAACAAGTCAAAATTGGTCATTCATCCTATATCAAGTCATACTTGCCTGAAATATCCTGACTTAGATAGCCTTAGCCAACCTTACCCTATACAAGTACATATATACATATATATATATATATATATATATATATATATATATATATATATATATATAGGATATGCCCAATCTAGGTCATCAATTACCCTAGGCTAGATAACTCATCATCTACTACCCACCATATCCTCTTTCGTAGTCTATCTAGATAACCCTTTACTAACCTATATTTCCTAGCTAGTAGGGTTAAACACATGACTAAATATTCTAGGTAACCATATACTAAATAGGTACTAGCCTAAACTACTCTAGGCTACTAACTAACAATCGAACTAACATCTACTAACTAAACTAATCTTAGGATTACAAAAGTCTACCTATATTTAATAACCAAAATCATATAGCCTAACACCCAATCAAACACCACACACTCAAACCTACATGATATAAATTCCTATACCCCTACTTCCCTTACTCTCAAAACACTCAACCTAAGCTCTTGCATTACTTCAATGCATTTGAAACTAACAAGTCAGCCTAACACATGATGGCTAACCCTCACACAGGTTATCTAACCTTAAAACACATGTACATACCCATATCCTACTGTCAAACTAACCTGTCAAACTGACCTATTATCCTATGATACACAACTCCCATTACAAGGCCAGGGGAAATCCCCCTACTGCTAATGCAGCATAGCCAAGCACTGCTGCTGCATTGGAATGCTGCTACTGCTGTTAGATGCTGCAAATGCCACTGCAAATGCTAATGCAGTAGCTAAAATGCAAGGCCAGGCTAAGCCATCCAAGGCAAGCAATGCTGCCATGCCTATAGCTCTGTGCTTGACAGTAGCAGGCCAAGCCATCCATATGCAATGCTGCTACTGCCTTGCTTGCTGCTGAAATGCATTGCAAAGTCAGGCCAAGCAAAGGCTAGGCTACAGCTGCCATCCATCTCACACTCACTCTCATGAATATCCCAAATACTAACTCATGACCTATACACCTATATATGTAACTATAAGAATATAATATCTAAATATCTAATATCAGATTTTACATCTTAACTAAACCAACATACATGTGTACACTAATCTAACATGTAAATTAATATTCAATATCAGCTAGAAGAAAACCAAATTCTGAAATAACCATCAGTTGACAGTAAAGTACTCATGTGTAAGGATAAATCATGATAGCTAAACATTACTAAAACAGTTTAAAATATAACTGAACTCAGAAAAGAATGAGAATCATTGAGAAAGGGAAGAAGTTCAGGATTGTGAAATATGTGTATAGTGAAAGTGTCATAGTGTTAAAGTATCAGGATGGTGAAGTGTCAATGCAGTGTCAACTGTTCTCAGGTTATAGGAGACAGGGAAAATAGGTTGAATCACTTTGAATCCAGAAATTAGCATAGCAATATTGACAATCAAAAATCAGTTTTTGATGGGATTTAGTTTTCAGAGATGCAAAACAGGAATGTGTATCAGGAATTAAGGGATTTCCTCAATCAATTACAAACAACCCAACAATCAGTAAACAGGCCTTGTAATAGTCTAAATACACATGTATATGAACTTAACATAGCTATTAAAACATCAAATAAAATCAGTTTTTGGAAAAGGAGTTAAATCAGCATTTAATTTCAGGAACTTGGTTCAGTTCATTCATTCGAACTGTCCAAACCCCATTCGAACATCCAAAACTTACCACAATCGATAATCAAGATTAACATAGTCTAATACACATGTATATGAACCTATCATGTCAATTTAAATCGTGAAAATGGGTGGGAACACATTCCAAATTCCAGAAATCGCAAACAAAACCTGTGTATCAGAGTTTTGAAGCTCAAAGGCAAATTCAAACCAAAAACCTAATTCAATGTGTGTCAAGAGTGTATAGGCATGGGGACATGTCACACGTGTCTAATGGGACACCTACGAGTCCAAAAATTAGGACACGAGGTGTCCAAAATCCCAAAATCGAAATTGACAGCAAACAGAAATCCCAGTCCTCGTGCACGCGTGCCGATTCACTGTGGACTCGACACATAGCTCGGGGTGGGTCGAGATCGTGCAAATGGGTTCGCCCATAGTAGGGCTGGGTGTGTAAGTGCCTGATTTGTGTCCAATGTGCGTCGTGTCGTGTCAATCAGTGCGTATCAGTGGGGGTGTCTGTGCGTGTGTGCAACAGTGAGGAAACCAGTGCGGGTCGATTCTCTTCCAAACCCTTCGATCAATTGGCCTGAAACTTTTTCTGTGACGTGTCAGTCATTACCCGCAGGTGTGTGCAAAATTTTGTGTCAGGACGTGCAGTGTCGTGTCCGCTACAGTGCCCGAGCAGCAGGACACTGCACGGTGTCCTCGTGCACGCGTTCGTGTCCAATTTTGGACACGAAAGAGACACGAAAATCCAATCAGTCTTCACAAAATTTGATGTACATAATTAGAGCAACAAATTCATATAATTAGATTTACAAAAATCGAAAATAAATTCCTTAGAAGCATTTAATCAAACACCTACAAAATAATACGACACGTGTCCGATACGGATACCAAACGGACACGAATTCCACCCAAATTTCAGGGACACCTAGGGGACTCCTAGATCTAGCCCTATATGCAAAGAAAACTGAAGTTTGAATCAATTTAAGGGGTTTTACCTATGTGTGCAAAAAGCTTGGAAAAGCCTCAAATGGGGGATTCTTCCTCTTGGTGCCAAATGCTCCAAATTGTCCCAAAGCTGGGATAAAACTCAGAAATCAGAAAATAGGAGAGTGTTAGGTTCTAATGCAAGAAACTAGGATCAAAAAGGAATTAAAATGGATTTATGGGGATTTTTGCAAGAGGGACAATACCTTTCCTTCTCCAATGTTGAAATGAATAAAAGAAGGAGGCAAGCCCTAGAGAATAAGTGTTTATATAGGGTGGGGATCCCTATGGCTGGTCATTTAGGGTTTGGTTAGGGTTAGGGCTTCTAGTTATGGGCCATGGGCCAAGTCATGATCAAAATAAATCACTTAGCCATAAGTCATTTCATGAAACCATGAACCATGACTTAAATCCACTAAACCAAGTCCCCTCATTCTAAAATTAGTTTCTAATGACTAAATGTAGGTTACCCTAAGTTAGACTAGGGTCACCATGGCTAGGGTTAGCTTCTAGGCTAGCTCACTAGGTCTCAACAAGTCAAGTCAACCTAGAAATTCACCAATTCAACAAATCACCAAATAAATCAAATAAGTCAAAATGACCAAAATACCCCTAGACTAAAAATAACAACTAAATCATCCTAATGACGTGGTTAGGCTCTAGGTCATGCAGTCTCTCAGGTTTTACTAGCAGCACATCAAAATCACAAGTCATGACTTAAACTAGTTTTTAAATAGTTTAAAAATAATTAAAAATCACCAAAAATCACCATATGAAATAAATATCAATAAATAAAAATTATAATTACAAAATTTCAAAAATACCCTCATCTGGAAAACTGGGTGTTACAATCCTACCCACCTTATAAAAATTTCGTCCTCGAAATTAAGATGATCGCACCTCTCCCAGGTCAAACCCCCAAGCAATCAAAGTCGAAGCAATACAATCCTACTGGTCGTGATTCCACAGTCTCGAACAGGGTAGCTACACTATCTAGCAATCACAAGCAATATCCTGGCAGGTACTAAGGAAAATCACACATGGAAGTGGGGAGGAAGAACAAGAAGGTCAAACCTGCTAATTCATCACCTGCAACGTCGGTCTCCTCGACCGCCATCGCAAAAGCTCCACCCCTCTGGTGCTGAGCTACAGGTGGCCTAGCTCCCTCAAAAGGAGGTGCAAAGGGACAGTCTACCATCCTATATGAAACTTGGTAAGACAACAAGGAATTAATCATGACCTGGGTTGATCTATCAAGTACAGTGCCTTTTCTTCTGAAATATGTGAAAGGCTAACAATAAAGAGTTCAAGGACGATGTTATTAAGTACAATACGTGGTTCATAGGCGATGGAAATAATTCAAAAGAGAATTGCCAAAGCTGTCGTGGATGAGACTCTAGGGCAAATTTAACTGTCTCCCTCCATGTAGAAAAATATATAAGAAGCGAACCAAAGTGCAATAGGTTGATCAGACCATCATGCACCGGTTCTGATTAGACAATATGTTAGTGGGTGCCAGCCCCCAATAAAATATGTCATGATCAAGCTCGAATAAGATAAGCTTACAAAACTGGTGCTAAATTAGCAACATAGGATAGACAAAATATAAGTAAGGATAACGATGAAGAAAGTTAATAGTCTAAGATTCTTTAAACATCAAGGAGAGAGGGTGAATCAAAATAAGAGGAAAAGGATTTTCAAATCGAAGTTCAAAATGAGATTCTCAAGGGTCATCCCAGGAATCTTCTCAAGTAGTCCTAACTGTGATTGAGTACCTCTCCGTTAAAGCCTATCTCTCAATCCTATCGCAGGCTCGCAGCAGTACAACTAAGTCGCCGTACTACCACGATATCGCACTAATGCGACTCTCGACCTGCATGGGCCACCACTAAAAACGTGTCACGACCCGCACCCACTGTGAGGGTACGAGTACGTAACATCGCCCAGCCTACGCCGCAGTGTCGGCGGTAGAACGCTGTTCTAAGTCTCTAACTAACCATCAACTCATGCAGTATATAATGTACTCATCATGATCAACTCCGAACGGAGGACAAGTATAAGATAAGGTGTATCTCAATCACAGTCTAAGCACGAAAAGATAACACAGAATTGTAACTAAGAAATTGAAGACAAAACTAATACTGAAATAATAATAACATCTGAATAATCTCAAATACATCTCAAGTCTCAATTCTATACAACAAGCTCTAAGAAAAGTAAATGCAAGTCTACTAGACTAAATCCCGATCACTCCTGAGTGTCGGGGCCATAGGTAGCTAAGCCATCTCCTCAGTAAAATGTAGGGCATGTATCCTCAGGGCAATCATCTGTAAAATTTTTAACAGGTCCAGTCAGGACAGGAACGAGCACATCTCATCTAGAAAACTCAAGTAAATGACAGAGAACTATAGAGCAGTTATAGACAGTTGTATTGATGAAAATGGCAATTTATATTCAGGTGATGGTAAGAAGACAGATAAAGTGCAAGGAAAGTAAATACTAAACAAGAGAAGAATCATAGCAATGAAGACTGTAAAAATAGAACTAGCTGAACCAGGGTAATATGATATAAAGTCCAGGCAATAATGTAGACCAGTGTAACTCCAATGTAAGTCCAGTACAGGATGAATCTCATACAAGATGAATCCAGCAAGGGACGATTCCAGTCATAGTGATCAATGATTCCAGGGTGAGTCCAGCTTATACTCTAGCAGTGTGTTTTAAAATACCGAGATCGACATGTAAACGGCTATGGGTAAATCCGGCACATCACACACCTGGCCGGGTGTGAGATGGCTATCATTCCAGTAGATTCCAGTAGGGGTGATTCCAGTAATGGGGTATGTCTACATGTCTTACTCTAGTATTTTCCCTCCCAGCAAGTGAATCCAGAATTCCGACACAATGATTCAAGATGAGTCCAGCCAAGTACAATGATACCAGTAAATAATTTTGGGGTGATTCCAGTAAATGATTCCAGTAATAGAAGCCGAAAATGATGATACCAGTAAATGAGGCCAGAAAATAAATGTGTGTCGTATACATGAATCCAGAAATAACAGTACGTATTTGTAACAGAGAATCACATACAGCTAACTAGAACTGAAATACAGTAATTGACAAATAAATGAGAGAACTATCAGAGAATGTACTCGCCTGATACTCTGAAAAGAGTAGTGTAATGTCAGATGTTTGCACCAGAGTCACAGTGTCCTAAACAGAGTAATACAGGTTATAATATGTTTAAATAAGATAAATGATGTCTACGATGCAATCTACATAATTTCTAGGTCAATCTAGGTCAAAGTCAACTCTAAGTCAACCCTGGTCAACTATCTAGGTCAACTAGGTCCAAGTCAAGCTTGGTCAATTCTAGGGTTACATTGGTCAACTTCCTAGCTAACTAAGTCAACAAGTCAAAATTGGTCATTCATCCTATATCAAGTCATACTTGCCTGAAATATCCTGACTTAGATAGCCTTAGCCAACCTTACCCTATACAAGTACATATATACATATATATATATATATATATATATATATATATATATATATATATATATATATATATATATATATATATATATATATATATATATAGGATATGCCCAATCTAGGTCATCAATTACCCTAGGCTAGATAACTCATCATCTACTACCCACCATATCCTCTTTCGTAGTCTATCTAGATAACCCTTTACTAACCTATATTTCCTAGCTAGTAGGGTTAAACACATGACTAAATATTCTAGGTAACCATATACTAAATAGGTACTAGCCTAAACTACTCTAGGCTACCAACTAACAATCGAACTAACATCTACTAACTAAACTAATCTTAGGATTACAAAAGTCTACCTATATTTAATAACCAAAATCATATAGCCTAACACCCAATCAAACACCACACACTCAAACCTACATGATATAAATTCCTATACCCCTACTTCCCTTACTCTCAAAACACTCAACCTAAGCTCTTGCATTACTTCAATGCATTTGAAACTAACAAGTCAGCCTAACACATGATGGCTAACCCTCACACAGGTTATCTAACCTTAAAACACATGTACATACCCATATCCTACTGTCAAACTAACCTGTCAAACTGACCTATTATCCTATGATACACAACTCCCATTACAAGGCCAGGGGAAATCCCCCTACTGCTAATGCAGCATAGCCAAGCACTGCTGCTGCATTGGAATGCTGCTACTGCTGTTAGATGCTGCAAATGCCACTGCAAATGCTAATGCAGTAGCTAAAATGCAAGGCCAGGCTAAGCCATCCAAGGCAAGCAATGCTGCCATGCCTATAGCTCTGTGCTTGACAGTAGCAGGCCAAGCCATCCATATGCAATGCTGCTACTGCCTTGCTTGCTGCTGAAATGCATTGCAAAGTCAGGCCAAGCAAAGGCTAGGCTACAGCTGCCATCCATCTCACACTCACTCTCATGAATATCCCAAATACTAACTCATGACCTATACACCTATATATGTAACTATAAGAATATAATATCTAAATATCTAATATCAGATTTTACATCTTAACTAAACCAACATACATGTGTACACTAATCTAACATGTAAATTAATATTCAATATCAGCTAGAAGAAAACCAAATTCTGAAATAACCATCAGTTGACAGTAAAGTACTCATGTGTAAGGATAAATCATGATAGCTAAACATTACTAAAACAGTTTAAAATATAACTGAACTCAGAAAAGAATGAGAATCATTGAGAAAGGAAAGAAGTTCAGGATTGTGAAATATGTGTATAGTGAAAGTGTCATAGTGTTAAAGTATCAGGATGGTGAAGTGTCAATGCAGTGTCAACTGTTCTCAGGTTATAGGAGACAGGGAAAATAGGTTGAATCACTTTGAATCCAGAAATTAGCATAGCAATATTGACAATCAAAAATCAGTTTTTGATGGGATTTAGTTTTCAGAGATGCAAAACAGGAATGTGTATCAGGAATTAAGGGATTTCCTCAATCAATTACAAACAACCCAACAATCAGTAAACAGGCCTTGTAATAGTCTAAATACACATGTATATGAACTTAACATAGCTATTAAAACATCAAATAAAATCAGTTTTTGGAAAAGGAGTTAAATCAGCATTTAATTTCAGGAACTTGGTTCAGTTCATTCATTCGAACTGTCCAAACCCCATTCGAACATCCAAAACTTACCACAATCGATAATCAAGATTAACATAGTCTAATACACATGTATATGAACCTATCATGTCAATTTAAATCGTGAAAATGGGTGGGAACACATTCCAAATTCCAGAAATCGCAAACAAAACCTGTGTATCAGAGTTTTGAAGCTCAAAGGCAAATTCAAACCAAAAACCTAATTCAATGTGTGTCAAGAGTGTATAGGCATGGGGACATGTCACACGTGTCTAATGGGACACCCACGAGTCCAAAAATTAGGACACGAGGTGTCCAAAATCCCAAAATCGAAATTGACAGCAAACAGAAATCCTAGTCCTCGTGCACGCGTGCCGATTCACTGTGGACTCGACACATAGCTCGGGGTGGGTCGAGATCGTGCAAATGGGTTCGCCCATAGTAGGGCTGGGTGTGTAAGTGCCTGATTTGTGTCCAATGTGCGTCGTGTCGTGTCAATCAGTGCGTATCAGTGGGGGTGTCTGTGCGTGTGTGCAACAGTGAGGAAACCAGTGCGGGTCGATTCTCTTCCAAACCCTTCGATCAATTGGCCTGAAACTTTTTCTGTGACGTGTCAGTCATTACCCGCAGGTGTGTGCAAAATTTCGTGTCAGGACGTGCAGTGTCGTGTCCGCTACAGTGCCCGAGCAGCAGGACACTGCACGGTGTCCTCGTGCACGCGTTCGTGTCCAATTTTGGACACGAAAGAGACACGAAAATCCAATCAGTCTTCACAAAATTTGATGTACATAATTAGAGCAACAAATTCATATAATTAGATTTACAAAAATCGAAAATAAATTTCTTAGAAGCATTTAATCAAACACCTACAAAATAATACGACACGTGTCCGATACGGACACCAAACGGACACGAATTCTACCCAAATTTCAGGGACACCTAGGGGACTCCTAGATCTAGCCCTACATGCAAAGAAAACTGAAGTTTGAATCAATTTAAGGGGTTTTACCTATGTGTGCAAAAAGCTTGGAAAAGCCTCAAATGGGGGATTCTTCCTCTTGGTGCCAAATGCTCCAAATTGTCCCAAAGCTGGGATAAAACTCAGAAATCAGAAAATAGGAGAGTGTTAGGTTCTAATGCAAGAAACTAGGATCAAAAAGGAATTAAAATGGATTTATGGGAATTTTTGCAAGAGGGACAATACCTTTCCTTCTCCAATGTTGAAATGAATGAAAGAAGGAGGCAAGCCCTAGAGAATAAGTGTTTATATAGGGTGGGGATCCCTATGGCTGGTCATTTAGGGTTTGGTTAGGGTTAGGGCTTCTAGTTATGGGCCATGGGCCAAGTCATGATCAAAATAAATCACTTAGCCATAAGTCATTTCATGAAACCATGAACCATGACTTAAATCCACTAAACCAAGTCCCCTCATTCTAAAATTAGTTTCTAATGACTAAATGTAGGTTACCCTAAGTTAGACTAGGGTCACCATGGCTAGGGTTAGCTTCTAGGCTAGCTCACTAGGTCTCAACAAGTCAAGTCAACCTAGAAATTTACCAATTCAACAAATCACCAAATAAATCAAATAAGTCAAAATAACCAAAATATCCCTAGGCTAAAAATAACAATTAAATCATCCTAATGACGTGGTTAGGCTCTAGGTCATGCAGTCTCTCAGGTTTTACTAGCAGCACATCAAAATCACAAGTCATGACTTAAACTAGTTTTTAAATAGTTTAAAAATAATTAAAAATCACCAAAAATCACCATATGAAATAAATATCAATAAATAAAATTTATAATTACAAAATTTCAAAAATACCCTCATCTGGAAAACTGGGTGTTACAATCGTGCCTTTGCTGCACGAGTTAGACGGCTAGAACATTGAAAGACAATAGGCGAGCGCCCTAGCGCGCAAGCCCCGAACATTGAATGCTAAGTTATAGAACATGGATATACGGTCGAAACGTGCCTACGTGCAAGGGATAATAAAAGATGGCTTCGTTGCGAGAGAATACAGTTGTGGCATGAATGTGGCGGAACTGTCGGATATGACATAGTGCCTCGAAAGGTGTTCAAGACCCTCGGGTCGTTCGGTTGACGAGCATTGAGTTGAGGCACGATGCCATTGAAGCATTGAAACGAAGTATGAAATGTAAGAACACAGAAAGCTAACGAAAGAGATGCGAGATGATAAGTCTTGAGTCTCGGACTCAAGACTATGTTTGGTTGTTTGAATTTGATTACTTGAATGATAGGGCGTTGCATGGTCGATTGGAATGGGCTCGAGATTAAATTGTGATAATAGCCCGTGTACGGGTGTTTCCCCCAAAACGGTTAAATGCCGGAGGAGCGCCCCGGAACCGATTGGCCGCGGAAAGATTCGAATAATCTTTGTAGGCGCACATCCTTAAACAAGATGGAAAAAGCCGTAAATGATGGTATGCAGTGGGAACGTTTCGGTTGTTGGGATGTGACCCAACCCGTGAAACGCCGGGCAGCCCGACCAAATAGAGAGAAAAGAAAGGAACTCCTTTAGTCAATTCCGGCACGGATACGCCAACGGCCCTCATATAGTTAAGGAACGATGGATTGAAAGTGTAGGCGCATATGCGTCCCGCATAGAGATCCTGCTTAGAGATGCACAATAACATGACAGGGAAGGATTACGGCGTATTCACCTTGCGTCGGTACAAGGGCGAGTGCGTCGACTTGGTAAGTCGTGCCACGAATCAAACACGAGATTGCTTGTTTGTTTGCCTATTCAATTTGATAATATGCTGCTATGATAACATGCTTTACGCTTTCGAATATGCCATGAAATTGACCCTAAGGAGAACATAGCAAGATCATAAGCTAAGTTGCATGATTCAACATAAAGATTAAAATGTCGGTTTGGAAAGATGATCTTTGCTTCAGTACATGCGAGGACGAACGTACTGATCCCCCACCAGCTTCATGCAGGGTGCAGGGAATGGATTGCTCGTGGCGAAGCGTTGTTTGAACGTGTTAAGGCTTGGAATACCGAAGCGCATTGAAGCGTGCTATCGCATTGACGCTCGGACTACGCAGCTGGATTGATGCGACCGAGATATAGAAGGCATGATGTATGGAACGGTGAAATCCTTTGTGGGCAAGAGAGAACCTGAGTGTTGTAGCCAATCTGGCATATATTGTTAGGCTATCGAAAGCCATTGTAATCTCAGTTTCGGATATCAATAAAGAGAATTGTTTCGTATACTCTGTTTTCCTTTCGTTGTTAATATCGAATCAAAAGATAACCATTTGAGAACTTGTCATCTTGCCTTGCACGAGCGCAACTCCAGGCTCGTGCGGCATCACGCCCCCTGCGAGGACGATGATTCAGGTGATTCCGGGTCGGGGCGTGACAAATTGGTATCAGAGCTCTAGGCTCAATTTCCTCTGGACGCTCGCTTCATTACAATTCAAAAAGTTGCCCACCACCACTTGATATCACTCTTGACTCTACTCGATGCCGCACTGGATGTTCCATACAATGAGTCTAATACAAATCGTGTAATTTTGTCGCATGTGATTTGGAAATTACACGATGTTTGCTAAGAAGTCGCGAGGGGTATATTGCATTGAATGCAAACGAGCCGTAAAAATGTTAGTTGCTGCAAGCGCAACAAATTGTGAAATACGATTTGAAATGTTGTCGCAATATAACATGTTGAATGAGAAATAAAATGATGCACGAAGTGCAACGAGTAATGGTGAATATGCGTTAAAATGAAAGTGAGAAGTGATAAGCCAATACCGAATGTGTTAAACGGATTGTGCGTTGACTTGGAAAGTCGAGAGTAATTTGTTGCACGAGGTGCGGTAAATATTGGAAATGATCGTTGCACGAGTGTGCAACGCGTATTGAAAAGTAAAAATTATTGCACATAGTGCAATGCATATCAAATTAATCGTTGTACGAAGTACAAAGGAAATTGGAAATAAATCGTCGTACAAAGTGAAATAAAAGTGTCGGAAATAAATCGTAGCACGATGTGCAACGCGTATCAAAAGTAAAAATCATTGTACGGGGTGCGACGCATATCAGATAAATTATTGCACGAGATGCAACGTAAGGAAAGAATTGAAATCGTAAATCGATAGAACGAATCGTTCGGTTGCACACCAAACTTATGTTGGCAAACGAGAACATTGACCGAATCATGCTGAATTTTGATAGAATCAAAGTTACGGTTGTGATCAAGCACGATCACTGCAGAAATCGTAAGTCGAAAGAGAACGTTGGCCTATACTAAGTATAACGCGAGGGAAATGGCTTGAATTCCGAGTGGTATATGCCATACCACGTAGGCGATGAATGACTCGATTTCGAGTGGTATATGGTATAGCACTTGTGCGATAAATTGCATCGACGCTTTGTGAAAATTGCGGAAAGTTTGTCCGCAACGGACGGGGGAGTACGGAGACTCGATTGAAAATTTGTATGACGGTATGTTGATGCAAGTGTTCTTCGAAATTCGGTTGGGACGATAAGGCGAGACTCGTATCAATGAACGATACGTCGGACGAGAATGATAAGTCGGTCGGACGATCGAGACTAGCAAAACAATTTTGCCTTGACGCAATAATCGGATCAACGGGAAAGGAATACTCGAGCTTAGAAATGAGTCGCACGACTTGCGATCTCGGTAGAAACGTTGGGCGAGATGAATCGAATCGTACGACTTACGATCTCGATAGAAATGTTAGGCGATGCAAACAATGAAAGTGAATCACACGATGTGCGACTTCGGTAAGAAAGTTGGTTGACACGAGAAACCGTGCCTATGAAATAGTTGGTTAAGTTACGGCGACACTCATTTGAGTACGACTGAAAATACTCGAAACTTAGAGGGCGAGATCGTATAACTCGAGGGCACGATGTAGGATAATCGGTAACTCGGTTATGCGATCAAAGTATAGCGGGATGCGGCGAATCGGAGAACGAGTTGATGCATATGGAATAGCTCGTTGCGAACTTGGATGTATGCAAGGCGAGTTAAGTTGGCGTTGAAACAGATTCAAAGTTGACCCTTACGTTGTCGAAATGGATACGGCGTATCGAGATCGATACGTAAGGAAACGTAAGCGATGTGAGAAAACAAAATAGAATGCGCCTTGCGCTATCAAAATTTTGTAAGTAAGGATACGAGAATGAACGAACTTGGTTGATCATAAATTTTGTGATTGACCAAAGACGAGACTATAAGTCATCGACGATTGCTCGATGCGTATAGCATCTCGTGTGTTGACCCACAAATAAGATAGACTCGAACTTGATATGAGTAGATGTTTCGTAAATTGCGAAATCATCGACGGCAGTGCATGACTTGACTCGGAGGATAGTTGTGCATCAGTTGCGCCGATAGAAATGGTTTTGTCCGAAATTGGATAGTCGCATAGAATCGTCGGAACGTGATTTGGCTCCGAAATAAGATATAGCATGGTTTGTATTTAACTGTCCTTCGGTGATGATCCACAATTATCGAGCGTAGCTTCGGGGCAGCCGACCCTAGAAGACTTGACCGCCAAATCAAATTGAATGCTGCAGATCGTAAGATGACCCATGCAATATCACATATGAGATTGCACCGATAATAAATATAACATGGTACATATTGACGATAAGTCTAGGCGATCGAGAATTGTTGGAACAGCTTTCGATTGAGAATGATATAGTTAGATTTTGAGTATTCGTCGGATGAATACTTGAATGGTTATGTTGGTCGACGATAGAACTTGAAATTCACCAACGGACTTGGTGATTCGGATAGGCGATTGTGAGAGTCGTGCTATGCACGAGAGAGAACCTGAGTGTTGTAGCCAATCTGGCATATATTGTTAGGCTATCGAAAGCCATTGTAATCTCAGTTTCGGATATCAATAAAGAGAATTGTTTCGTATACTCTATTTTCCTTTCGTTGTTAATATCGAATCAAAAGATAACCATTTGAGAACTTGTCATCTTGCCTTGCACGAGCGCAACTCCAGGCTCATGCGACATCACGCCCCCTGCGAGGATGATGATTCGGGTGATTCCGGGTCGGGGCGTGACATAACACCTCGGTGTACACAAAGAATAGCACCCCAGTGTTCACATAGATTGTACCTCAGTACACACATAGGATTGTACCAGCACATGTACATGTAATAAAGTCAGGATCATGGTCAAGTCAAGTAGTCACATAGAAATCTCTCAACACATAGGTCACATAGGCGCATAAGTCACATAGTCTAAGTTACTCATAGTATACTAGCGCCAGACAGGAAATCAAGCCTCAAGAGAAAATAGCAAAACTACTTAAAGTATAAATCCAACAAAAATAAGCACATAGGGGTCACAGGCGCATATGGGTCACGGGCGCATAGACTAATCTAGGGCAGTAATATACACTACCAAAATACATGGATTTACCGACGGCCTTATCCGTCGGTATTCCGTCGCCAAAAATAAATACCGACGGATTACCGACGGATATTTTGGTAAAACAGCCGTCGGGAATAACCTCGTCGCTAAAACATATCCGTCGCTACTCCGTCGCTCAGCGACGACTTAGCGACGGAATACCGCCGGCTCATTTAAATATATATAGCGACGGATTACCGACTAGCTTTCGTCAAAACATGTATCAGGATATAGGTTTAGCGACGGAATACTCCGTCGCTAAAGAGTCGGCAAAACCGTATCAGTGATTTTCTGATACGCAATATCCGTCGCTAATCCGTCGTAGATTTGTCGGTAAAAGCGTATTAGCGACAAAACATCCGTCGCTAACAGCAAAATTTATGGACATCAAACAGAACTAGGTCGACGGACATTCCGTCGCTAAACCGTCGCTCAATGTAAAATCCTACAGATAGCGACGGATATTACGTCGCCAATCCGTCGCTTTATTGAAATGCTCCAGGTAGCGACGGTTTTTCCGTCGCCACTTCGTCGCTAAACTCAGTTTTTCCAGATAGCGACGGACTATCCGTCGCTCAGTAGTCGCCAGTCCGTCGCTAACTTCTAATTTTTGAAAAAAAAATACTGCAAACAGACTCTTTCCTGTTTGTACAACACATCCAACACAATATCAAACATGCAAAATATCCATATACAACACCATATATCCATATCCAACACGAATATCCAACGTATCCAATATCCAACACCATATATCCATATGCAAAATATCCATATCCGATACCAATATCCAACAAAATATTACCAACACAATATATCCAATATCCAACATTAAATTATCCAAACATAAAAAAAATATCCGAACATACAATGTATCCAAATGTCTACAAAAATTTTGGCAGCACCTCCTTTGTATATCAGATCATCGCTTATAACCCAGCGTAGGTATATATCCAAAAATCACATAGACGAAATATGCACATACGAATTTAATGCACACCAATTATCCAAGAAAAGATATCAATTATACTGAAGAGTAACCTAATATCCGTCGTTATACTGAAAATTTATCTTCAAGTGTGAGAACGGATGGCTCAGAATACACAACCCAAAATTCATTCTAGCATACATTAGTGTGAATCATCTATGTTCTGTACATATGGTGTAGTATATGATCTTATCGTATATAGTATTTGAAGAACGTAACAGAATCAAGATGAACTCACATAATGTAATACTAAGACATCATCTACTACTATATAAGATATAGTGATAGGTTGTCGTATCATCATTGCCGAGGGATGAGGGTTGGAGGACAGTCAACTTATCTACGGCTACATAGTTTCTGCCTCGCCAGTCGAATGGCTGCAGGGACTATATATGTCCTGATCATCATGTCGTACCGTAGATTAATGCAAATGGAGCTAGAAACAAAATACAGAAACCAAAAAACAAAATACAGAATCCAATCCCTGGGTTCGCCGAAAATACAAAACACAGAATCCAATCCCTGTATTTTAAGTGTGAGAACGGATGGCTCAGAAGACAACCAAACCGGAGAGGATACTCCAAGAGATACATCTGAGTAGGACGTATACTCTGAGAGATCACCCTTACAGAAATGATATCAGTAGTGGTATCGAATGTTGGAGAAGATATTATCACAGTATACGTCCTCTCCTCCACGATGGCTCTAGACCCATCTGCTCGTCCCTGCTTCCATTCTTCTTGTTTGACTCTCTCAGCCACACATGATATCCAGCTCAAGTGTAGAGTAGGCAGAAAAGAAGGGGACAGGAATAGGAGGGGGAAGCAGCACACCGGCGGCATGACCCGGAGGAAGTACAGAGGTTTTCTTCAACATACGTAGGAGAACTATAAGGATATATGTAAACACAACATATCACCTTGTCAAAGACCCTAAATGTGACAACCATGTTACCGCGGGATGAGGGTCGGATGAGGGTCGTATCATCATTGCCGAGGGATGAGGGTCGGAGGACAGTCAACTTATCTACGGCTACATAGTTTCTTCCTCGCCAGTCGAATGGCTGCAGGGACTATATATGTCCTGATCACCATGTCGTACCGTAGATTAATGCAAATGGAGCTGGAAACAAAATACAGAAACCAAAAAACAAAATACAGAATCCAATCCCTGGGTTCGTCGAAAATACGAAACACAGAATCCAATCCCTGTATTTTAAGTGTGAGAACGGATGGCTCAGAAGACAACCCAACCGGAGAAAGTACAGAGGTTTTCTTTAACATACGTAGGAGAACTATAAGGACGTGCTGGATTAGTATAGACTATTTCGAATTAGTATCGTGGAAGGTTTAGTAACAATTGTACTTGAATTTCAATTTGGATGTGAAAATCTGTATCATAAGCCAAACTAAACATAATCAGTTCTATTTCACATGCTTAATTGTCAAGTATGGGAACGAATAGCTCAGAACACAACCCAAAATTCATTCTACATGAACTCACATAATGTTTACAGTCTTGGTCTCAACTGTCTTCGATTCTATGATCCCATGTCTTAGGTTAAATAAATCACTAACCTCATCACGGTGGGTCTTGGTGTAGCACTCAAATGTGGGGCACCCATAAATTCGCCGAGTTTTTAAATCATCGACATTGAGTTTTAAACCCTCACGTAGCCTTTCTGCTTCACTTCTAGGGTCGAGCAGCATCTTCTTGCAAGCTTCGGTCTCCAGATACTTAGTGTCAAGATTCTGGACGCTTTCGTAGAGCATGTCAACGCATCCTAGCGCCAATTTACTCGACAGGAAATTGACGCTAGGATGCGTTGACATGCTCTACGAAAGCGTCCAGAATCTTGACACTAAGTATCTGGAGACCGAAGCTTGCAAGAAGATGCTGCTCGACCCTAGAAGTGAAGCAGAAAGGCTACGTGAGGGTTTAAAACTCAAAGTCGATGATTTAAAACCTCGACGAATTTACGGATGCCCCACATTTGAGTGCTACACCAAGGCTCACCGTCTGTATAGTTCGGTTATTGGCGCTCGATGTCCCTGTGGTAAGGCAATGGATGAGGATATTGCGTGGGAGGGGGTTGCAGATGGAGGCAACAAGGATGGCGTGTTTGTGAAAGGAGGGAAAGGATACATAATCACAGACGATTTGCATGTAAGGCCATTCTATTCCATGGAGTCTGCGTTGTCTATTTTTCGAAAGCATGGGATCATAGAATCGAAGACAGTTGAGACCAAGACTGTAAACATTGGCCGCGATGAGGTTAGTGATTTATGTAACCAAATGTAGTAATCTTGTAATTTAAAGTTGGAAGAACATGCAAGTAGCCTTATATATAGTTGCTGCCTCCCCAGTCGAATGACTTAATTGCCAAGTATCGGAACGAATGGCTCAGAACACAACCAAAGATTCATTCTAGCATACATTAGTGAGTTCATCTTGATTCTGTTACGTCCTTCAGATACTATATACGATAAGAACATAGATGATTCACACTAATGTATGCTAGAATAAATCTTGGCTTGTGTTCTGAGCCATCCGTTCTGATCAAGCATCTTCCTTCTCCTCTACTCCACCATGGCTCTGAACCAATCTGCTCCTCCCTACTTCCCTTCTTCTTATTTAACTCTCTCAGCCACATATGACATCCAGCTCAAGTGTAGAGTCGGGGGAGAAGAAGTGGGCAGGAAGATGAGGGGGAAGCAGCACAGCCGGCGGCATGACCCGGAGGAAGTACATAGGTTTTCTTCAACAGCCGTAGGAGGACTATTTCTCCTACAGCTGTTGAAGAAAACCTCTGTACTTTCTTCGGGTCATGCTGCAGGCTGTGCTGCTTCCCCCTCATCTTCCTGCCCACTTCTTCTCCCCCGACTCTACACTTGAGCTGAATGTCATATGTGGCTAAGAGAGTCAAATAAGAAGAAGGGAAGTAGGAAGGAGCAGATTGGTTCAGAGCCATGGTGGAGGAGAGGAGAAGGAAGATGCTTGATCAGAATGGATGGCTCAGAACACAAGTCAAGATTCATTCTAGCATACATTAGTGTGAATCATCTATGTTCTTATCGTATATAGTATCTGAAGGACGTAACAGAATCAAGATGAGCTCACTAATGTAATACTAAGACATCATCTACTACTATATAAGATATAGTGATAGGTTGTCGTATCATCATTACCGAGGGATGAGGGTCGGAGGACAGGCAACTTTATCTACGGCTACATAGTTTCTGCCTCGCCAGTCGAATGGCTGCAGGGACTAATACAAATGGAGCTGAAAAAATATGCATAAACCAAACCAATATATAATGCGTGGCTGAGAGAGTCAAATAAGAAGAATGGAAGCAGGGACGAGCAGATGGGTCTAGAGCCATCGTGGAGGAGAGGACGTATACTGTGATAATATCTTCTCCAACATTCGATCCCACTACTGATATCATTTCTGTAAGGGTGATCTCTCAGAGTATACGTCCTACCCAGATGGATCTCTCGGAGTATCCTCTCCGGTTGGTTGTCGTATCATCATTGCCGAGGGATGAGGGTCGGAGGACAGTCCACTTTATCTACGGATACATAGTTTCTGCCTCGCCAGTCGAATGGCTGCAGGAACTATGTTACCGCGGTGTCGTAGTCCAATATAATCCAGAGATTGACACAGTTCTAATTCATATATGTAGTCCAATACAAATAGTCTAAAACAAAAACAACCCAATAAAAATAGTCCAATACAAATAAGTACTAATAGCTAATGCTTGCCACGCTGCTCACGCAAACGCTCAGTGATACTTTCACGCAACCACCTCCGAAAAGCGAGATTTTTGGTGCGAGGAGAGGCGTCGTCCCTTGCCAGGACTGCATCAAAAGCATTCTCGGCATTACTAGCTACCGGTGCTGGATGACTAGAACTCCCGGTCTCACTAGCAACCGGTGCCACTTCCTCCTCAACTGTAGGAGGAGCCACCTCAGCATTCACTGTTTTCTTCAAACGACGTGCTGCTCCTCGGGTCATGGGTGCCATCTGGTAAGTATATGTAACAGAATGTAAAAGAATGTAACAGCTCAAATTCAAAAACCAAAATCCCCATGCCAACATGAATCATAACATATAACTTAAACCCAGACATGACACAGGATTAAACCTAATGATTTAATCATCCTTAAATCAGTAAACACAAACAATGTACTAATTCTCAGTTTGTGTGTCCGTGTGTCTGTGTGTCCGTGTGTCCGTGTGTGTGTGTGTCTGTGTGTCCGTGTGTGTGTGTGTGTGTCCGTGTGTGTGTGTGTCCGTGTGTGTGTGTTTGTCCGTGTGTGTGTGTCTGTGGGAGAGGAGGAGGCAGCTGCCCGCCCCCTCCTACCGCCCCCTCCACACCCCCCGCCCCCTCCCACCGCCGCCCCTCCACACCCTCCGCCACCCGCGGCCAGCCCCCCTCCACACATACCCCCCCCCCCGCACCCCGCGGCCAGCCCCCGCCCCCATCGTACCCCCCCCAACGCTGCCCGCCCCCTCGATCCCACCGCCCCCTCCATACCCCCCGCCCCCCGCGCACGGCCAGCCCCCCTCCGCAACCCCCCGCACCCCGCGGCCAGCCCCCACGCGCCCCCATCCCTCCAACGCTTCCCGCCCCCCTCCCACCGCCCCCTCCACACCCCCCGCCACCGCCGCCCCCCGCAGTCGACGCCGCCCCCGCAGCCCCCGACGCCCCCGGCCCGCTGCACCACGACCACCGCGCGCGCGCGAGAGAGAGAGAGAGCGAGAAAGAGAGAGGAGAGAGAGAGAGAGAGAGAGAGAGAGAGAGAGAGAGGGAGAGGGGAATACCTTTGGGAGAGAGAGAGGAGAGGGGGTCGCCGATCACCGCCGCAGGAGAGAGAGGAGAGGGGGTCGCCGATCGATCACCGCGGGAGAGAGAGAGAGAGAGGAGAGAGAGTGAAATTTGGGGGGAATAAAAAAGTTCCCCCCGTCGTTTCAACTTAAGTCTGGAACGTAAATTTAGCGACGGAGTAGCGATGGATTATTTCGTCGCTAATGCGTCAGTAAATCTCGCGCGAGTAGCGACGGATTATTCCGTCGCTAAGTCGTCAGTAAATCTCGCGCCAATATTTTAGGCTTTTGCCGCCAAAATGTCCGACGTTCTAGCGACGGATATAAAACCGTCGCTACATGGCCGACTACCTATCGACGGCATAGCGACGGATATGGACATAAAAAAATAAAAAAAATTGTCCACTGCTTTCCATCGGTATTCCGTCACAAATCCGTCGGGGATCCGACGGTGATAGCGACGGAAAATGTCCGTCGCTAAATGGCCGTCGCTAAAGTACTGTAATTTGGTAGTGATATGAACATGTGCATAAGCAAAAGGGTGCATAGATAATGTAGGCACCTGTGCCATAAGCACAGCAAGGCAGGCAAGTCTAACTTGGCGGCAACCTGGCGCATAACATGGCCAGGCGCATGGCAACCTGACGTATGGCAACCTGACTCATGACACCCTAGTGTATGGCAACCTGGAGCATGGCAACCATGGCGCCTGGAAACCCTAACGTATGGTAACCCGACGCATGGAAGCCGGCGCATGACAACTCGGCGGATGACACCCTGGAGCATATGCAGGACAAGCAGGTGCATAACCCCCATGCGCATAGGAAGCCTATGTGCATGGAGCACTTGCACTCATGGAGTATATGCGGCAAGTTCTATGTATACTTGACATTTCTGTCGTATGGCCTCCTTGCGCACATAGAAGGCCATCGTCCCAAACAACAAGTTCAGCCTGGGAAGTTCGTGAAACTTGCAAAGGCCATAACTTCCTATCTAAAACTCAAAATCTAGCGAAACAAAAGCCAAAACTGTATGAAATTGAATTCTCTATCACATGGAACAACTGGTTTTCAAAAATAACTACTTTGGATATATCATTTCCATGAAAACACCAAGTATTAAATATGTAGTGAAAGTAAAGATGCATAATATAGACTAAAAATATGTAAAAAAAATCAAGGAAAAGAAAATGAGCAATGTGGTCTCTCCATTAGTGCAAGATGTACTTGCCTAGGGTTGGTTGAGGGAAATGAATGAGAGAGAAAGGAAAAGAGAATATTTATATGGGGGTGGATGTGGCTCCACTAAACCCTAATCCCTAACATGTTCTAACCCAAAATGACTAATGTCATGCTCCATGCTACATAATTAAATAAAAGTCTGGATTACAACACGGTCCAGTATTCCATCATCGAAGTAGTGAACCACACCTACAACCAAACAATGATAAGAGGTGGCACACTACTCTGCGTCGAGACACTGCCCCATGTCATGATCAGGTATAGATACAGGACACATGTGCAGATGCTACAGATACAATATATAGAAATAATGCAAAAAATATGTATACCGAACACTAGGAGTGACAATATTTTATAATACTAAATTTAATCGATTAACCATAATCAAAAACTCAATGTATTAACACTTTTTTTTGCTATTTTGTCGCAGTTAGTAATGTATTTTAAAATTTTAACGACATATCGGGGTATGGAAAATCAAAAAAGAACCTAACTAGATCGAACCAAAAAATTGTGAGTTGGGTCGGATCGAATTGGTTTTTTTATGCTCGCAGTTCAGTCCAGTCCGTTTTATTTTTAGTTCTTTTTGTTTTTTCTCCACTTCGGAATTTAAAAACTAAAAAAAAAAAGAAAATTTCATCCTAAGGGATGAAATTTCATATATTTGCGCTGAACGGGACGAGTTTGGAGAAATTCCAAACTCAAGGACACAACTCCAAGTGAGTTGGCGGTCCCTGATGGTGACTCCAACTCACTTGGCGGCTTGGAGGGGGGGCCTCCAAGTCAGTTGGCGGCTCGGGGGGGGGGGGGGGCGAGGGTCTGTTTTTTGACCGCATGTGCGCATGGGAGGGGGGGCTGCCCATTATTTTCAATTCAGAGGGTGGGGGTTGTTGCTGTTTTTTCAAAACAGTGGGCTCCCTCTCCTCTATATAATCTCAAGTAATCCTTATATTCTTCACAAACTCAACTCAGCTCTCCTCATCTTCTTCTCCAGAATCCCAAACAATCCCTGATCTCTCATTTCTCCACAATCACAGCAGATGGCGAACGAAAATGATGGTCGTATTCCCGGTGGGCCGACTACGGATTTGATTAAGAAGCAACACAAAAATTATATATCCAATAAAATATTTACTAGAGAGGTAATTTATTTTATTTCAATAATTTTAATAAATAATATATTAGGCCGATTGTCCTGTTTGTACTATATTATCTTAAATTAAATTATAGAAATGTCTATTTTAGTTAGTAGTTATCTAATACATTTTAAATGTTAATTTTGAAATTTTTAACAGTTATTTGATCATGATCCAGAATTACGTCTCCGAGAGCATGAAAATTAGCAGAAAGAGAGACGATATAACACATGGGTTTTAATGACGCCCAAAAGGCCCTGGTCAAATCTTTCGGGTTTTAATATTTAGACCAAATTAAATTTCTCATTCATGACGTCCATCTTAGTTTAAGTCTTGCTGAACGTTGGTGGCCCGAACGTAACACTTTCCAACTTCCAGTAGGGGAGATGACAATCACGCTATGTGATGTCGCAAACATATTATGATTGACTATTACAGGAGACCTAATATATTTCAACCAACAATCTACTCCATCTAATCTGATTGCTACATATCTCGGAGTTATGCCTCCATCGGATCTGCGAGGTAGCAGTTATGTCACATTTTTATGGCTTCGTGAAAACTTCATGGATTTAAATTACACCATGGACAACGAGACGGTTGTCGTAGATGATATACGGGTACGTATTTTAATTAGTAATATTTATAAGGATTTATTTAGTATTTAGTAAAGATTTGTTTTTTTCAGATTATTCAGTGTACTAGAGCATACTTGCTCGCTTTATGTGGTACTATTCTCTTTTCTGACGCAAATGGAAATACGATTAATGTGCGACTTCTACCATTTTTAGCTGATTTGACCAAACCGACTAGTCATACATGGGGAGTTACTGCTTTAGCATATCTCTACGCAATGCTGACTGAATTTGTTACTATGAAAACCTGCAGGAGTATTTGTGTATGTATGTCACTAGTTCAGGTAAGAAGACTCGCAGGAGTATTTGTATTTCATTGTATTTACTTTGTACTAATTTTTTTACTATATTTGTTGTAGGTCTGGTCGTACGAGCACTTCTATAATGGTAGACCGGTTACCAGTGTAACTAGTGATCTTGGAGTCTTTCCTGTTGCTATGCGTTGGTCGATGGATGTTGTAGATCAACAACATTGTCAATACAAGGCTGTCTCACTTTATCGTGAACAATTTGATACATTGCAGTATAGTGAGGTAATGATTTAATTATTTGATGAATGACTTTAAATTATTGTACTTATTCATATATTGTCGTTAAACAGGTGGCATGGGCACCATATAAAATTACAGAAAATGATCCAAAAATAAAAATACTGTCATATTGGTTTAGTATGCATAGATCGTACATTATATACCATCGGTATACAATATATCATCCGGGAGATCGTGTTCTCCGACAATTCGGAAGGAGACAGATAATTTCAGATGATCCGCCCTCAATCAGTTATGCTCCATCGAATGCAATGAGTAGAATCAATGCTACAATTGGTAAATAGAATTGTCGATTTGACAATTATAGCGTGAGGGACATGTCTCCAGTAATCCAATATCCGGATGATTGTAAGTAAATTTTTCGTCCAATTATGACTTACTCAATTTCGGCCAATTTTGTTAATATTCTTCTACGTTACGCAGACATGGGTGACTACACTTATAGAAAATGGTGGGGATCTCCTCGAATGGTAAACATAGTCTATGATTATAAGGAACCCAGGTTCAAATGCAAAGCCATTGATGATTCTAGTTTGCGTACTTTTGTTGATGGGATATCTAATTTGGTATGATTAAACCCTAAGTTAGATATTAAAAACCACAAATACAATCATTTCTTATCAACTGCTATCATATTTCAGACTGTTCAATACCAACAATCTTTCCAACAACTAGAGACCTTGGAATGCTTGCGGCATAGTCGAGTGCTTATGCAGGAACTAGTAGAACGTGTTGATCGCCTAGGCCTTGGACGGGACCCCGAGATGCCTCCAGTACAGTCGCGTCTTCCGCTAGATTATCCAAGCGGCGTTGTATGACGGAGACACTCACGTTGTAGGAGGAACGTTGTTGGAGAGGACAAACTGCTCAGCAAGAGGAAGCTGAGGAAATTCCTGGAGAGGAACTTACTCAGTACTACCCTGGGGAGGGATCTACTCAGTACCAAGCTGGGGAGAGTAGTCAGTACTACCCTGGGGAGAGTGGTCAGTACTACCCTGGGGAGGGATCTACTCAGTATTACGGTAGGGGAGGGGGGTCTACTCAGTACTACCCTGGAGGGGGGCCTTTAGTAGCAGCTGGTTTTCCAGGTATGGAGATGTACAGCCAATTTCTGTCCACTCCATCAGTACCGGTTCCTACTCAGACTCAGGCAAAGCAAGAGACTGTTGATAACCTGGAGGATGAGGAGGAGGAGGATGTGAGAGGGGAAGATACTGCAGGCAGAAGGAGGAGTATAAGCCTAAGTAGTGTTGCAAGACTAGCTTATCGTAGAATTACTCGAAGATCTATATAGATTGCAAACAATTTGTAGTAAAATTACAATATCTTGTCTTTAAGTAGTAGTAGTAGTAGCAGTAAAATGAACTCTTGTATGCAAATAAGTAGCAGTAAAATGAACTCTTGTATGCAAATAAGTAGCAGTAAAATGAACTCTTGAACTATTGTCTTTGGGTAGTAGCAGTAAAATAAACTTTTAAATTCTTGTCTTTGTATCACTCTCTTGGCTGGCTGGTACATCTTCTTCGGTTGTGTCCCATTGCACCACAGTTGCTGCAACGAAGTTCTCGTGTCGATTCTTTCCGAGATTTTATACGATTCTTCTTTGGTCTGTCGGCTTTACGTCGTACCGATGGTACTCCAATTTCTCCTCTTACCAAGGGTGCTTGAATCTGGTAGGGTACTGGAATTGGTTCCATTTTTGCTTCATATACATTTTGTAAGTTCGCAGTTGAAAATAGTGAATGATAAAATCTTTCAATATTAAAATTACAATATCTACACAGAAAACATACATGTATACATGGAATATAAGTATGATACCATCTACCACATGTACAAGAACTATCGTCTAACCGTACAACGTATGTTCTACATGTTGCACGATCCATCACTTCATATGTATAGCCATCAAATGCTAATATTTCTAAATGAGTTCTTTCTTTGATAATATTAGCCATAGTTTTCAACATTCTCGGACAAAAACTTGTTTCTATCTTTTCAGCAGCATTTCTATTCTTTTCATGAAGTGTGATGATCTTGGCTCTAATACCATCGAAAGTGTCGTTATTGGTTTATCACGTAACTTCTTAATCCAATTGTTAAAACATTCAGCAAGATTAGAAGTGTTAATATCGAATCTGGGACAAGGAGCATACGCTTTAATCCAATGTTCAAAACGACGATTTTATCGTTCGCACCAATAAGCCAATCATACAATGTCATGTTCTCGGCTTTAATGATATCGAACAAATGTTCTGCATCTTTCGGATTGTACGATCTAGCAAGCTAATCTAATAAGTTTTGAAAAGTTTTTTCTCGCAATTTGTTTCATGTTCTGTTTGAAATGTTGAATACAAAAAAATGGGATGATTCCAAAAAAACAACACGCATCGCATTTATTAAACCTTTTTGCTTATCAGAAATGAAAAAAATCTTATTCCATTCTATAGAAGAACTTTCAAAAGAAATTCTTAACGCGTTTAAAAACCAAGACCAAGAATCAGTGTTTTCACCTTCAGCAACAACATATGCAATTGGATATAACTGGTAGTTTAGATCATGTGCACAAGCAATAAATAAAATGTCTTGATATTTAGATGAAAGAAACGTAGCATCAGTACTAATAACCGGTAAACAACCTCTTAAAAAACCATCAATGCACGTCTTAAAACAAATATATTCTTTGGAAGCTATTGTCTTCTGCTGTTTGTAGAAAAAATCTACTACCAGAATTTGTCTCCAAAATTCTAAATCCGTGCTCCTCAAGACTGCAATAAGCCTCAACATAACTTTCATTTATTTCGGCTAAGGACATGCTCGGGCTCTCCATGCTTTGGAATAAGTAATATGTACACGATGTTCTCTAAATATATCTCTAACTATCTATGATGCGCTATACGACTGATTATCTCTAATTATATCAATTATCCTGCTCTTAATCCATGCAGCGCTAGCTAATTGATGACGTCCGATTGTAAGCCCACTAAAACAGGAATGATGATTTTCTAATGTACTTATTTTTACTATGTTTCCATTTCCAATAGATCTGGCATATACTCTCCAATTACAGTTCGGTTGATCACAAATATATATAATTCTACGAGAATTGTTCATAGTACTAGCTAAACAACTAAAATTATGTTCAATTGCAACATTACTTACAAAACTTCTAAATTCAGAACGAGAAGAAAATCCTTGACCGATAACTAATTCACGGGTGGAAGCATTATCTATATTATTATCTAAGTCATATTCCATATTTTCAACTAAATCATCACTGTTTCCGTCGTCTTCATTATCATTATCAGCGTCAGATTCATCTGATGATTGATTTTGTTGAAAAGATGGAACAATTTATTGGGAAGAACTACCACCCGCAAAATATTAACTATTTATGTTATCAAAAGTTGTGGCTATTTGAATAACAAAAATATTTACATAGCGTGATTGTGAATTAATTCCAAAAATATAATTGCATTCTTCATCACTATCTATTAAAAAACTTCTACAATTAGAAACATACTTTAAAATAAATTCGTAAGTAATAGAACAACGTTGAATAATAAGATTATAAATTTTCAAAAGTAATACTTTCATAAGCTGAAAATATTTTTGAGTTTCTCTGCCTTCGTAATCTAACCCATTTAAGTTACCTCCGTGCGAACATATTATTCTTACGCTACGATTCATAATCGAAGGAGGCAACTGCTAGAGATTGATCAGAAGTTTCTACTGGAGAACTTGATGAATGGAGAACTTGATCAATGTGTGCTGGTAAGTAATAGGAATAAGAGTGAGTAATATGGAGTGAGTTGTGAGGATTGAGTGCTCTCATATGCTTTTTATAGGTGAATTTGAATAGAACCGTTAGAACTAGCCGTTGAAAAAGGAGAAGAAGAAAGAAAGAAAGAAAGAAAGAAAGAAAAGAAGAAGGGAAAAAAATAGACGTTGGTAGCTGCCCAGGCCCTCCCCCCGAGCCGCCAACTGACTTGGAGGCCCCCCTCCAAGCCGCCAAGTGAGTTGGAGTCACCATCAGGGATCGCCAACTCACTTAGAGTTGTGTCCCTGAGTTTGGAATTTCTCCAAACTCGTCCCGTTCAGCGCAAATATATGAAATTTCATCCCTTGGGATAAAATTTTCTGTAAAAAAAAATGTTTGGAATTGAAACAGACCGAGTGTACTAAAATAAGGTACTAATTTCCATTTAAAATTAAGACTGATCACTATTGATTATCATAAGTATTAGAATGAACTGATAGTGGGTGACGAGACTTTGTCTTAACAAATTTAACATCTTATTATTTAGTATTAAAAAATTTAGAAAGTCTTTTGATAGATTTTTAGGATTCTTTATTTAATATCTAGAACTGAATAAAACAATCAAATTAAACCTAGATTGATGGTTGTATTAGTCCAATTTTGTAGGTCCGAACGGTTCGGTCTGATTCTTAATTTTGGATAACCGAAATATGACGGTCTAATTCAGGATTGGTTAAAAAGCCAAACCAAATCGGACCATGCTCACCCCTAGTACAAGTTCTTTCATCGCGAAACACAAGTCATTTTTGTTGTAAATTTAGGGTCGTCTATACAAAGGGATGGAGCCAAGATTGAATAACGGAACCAAGAACAAACGCACATTTTTTTGAATCGATACACCATATATTTCCAAAAATATTAAAAGTTAGATCACAAAATTAAAAAAGGACGGTGAATGGTCCCTTCAAACCCTATTGTAGTTTCGTCCATGACCGTATTACATTTTGTCTTTGGTAATGGCTAGATACTCAGTGTGATTCTAGAACATCTACTCTCAATCTCTCATAAAAGATGTCAACCCCCAAAAAAAAATCTATGCTACAATATAATAAAACAACTTGTTGGTAAAAAATTTGAATTTCTAAAATACTCTCGAGTATTTTATAAACATTATGTTATTATATCAACTTGCATGTCATTTATGTTTAAGAGTCAAAGTAATAAAGTTTGCATGTAAGTTTTTTTTTTCATACAACTTTTCATGCTTCAATGGTAATAAATTTTACTGTCCTTACCTGATGTAGCGTAGAATCCTAGTCCCTCTAGGATTCCTTTTCTTTTCCTCTTCCCTCTTGGATTCCTTTTTCTTTTCTTTACTTTTTTTATAATCTTATTTATGATAGGATTCTTATTTTGACTTTATCTTTTATTAGGATAGATTTTATCTTTATTTTATTAGGATTATGTTGTCACAAAAGCCCTATAAATAGGCACCTTTGTATGCAATCGAGAACAACATTTAATTAATAAAATTCTTCTTTAAAGTTTGAGATTTATTCTCTTAATTTCTTGGTCATGGACTCGACTGTTCCGTGGATTCGGAAGCCTCTCGCTTGAGGTTTTCAAGCAACCTTCGTGCGGACCCCTCACAAGACCCTCCGTTGGAGTTTTTGCGGCACCGCTTCGCTCTCACCAAGAAACGGTGGTCCAATTATCGTCATCACCGATCGACTTGGCCATTGCCAAGCACGAAGGTAATCCCGTTCCGCTATCCCACTGCGTCAAGTAGTATCAGAGCCCCACAGATCGAGAATTCTAATTCGTTTGGAAACCTTTGGAAATCTTTCTTTCTCAAAACAACAATAGCAAAACCTATCACACGTGAGGAGTTTGATGCCATGTCTAATAACATTGAAGCCTTGTCAAAAAAAGTTGATGTCCTGTCTGACAAATTGGATGGAGTGCTGGGATTTCTTGGAATCAAATCCAACGAAGTCGTTGATATTACAGGAATACCGCCTACAGAGACGAGAGACGCAAATGCTCGTCCTACTACCAGTCGTACACAAAAGGGTCCGCATCGTGGCCACAACAGTGGGGCCCCTCACATGGAATACTGCGAAGACAGCGACGACGATGATTTCAGCCTGCAGGGATCCCATCGGTAGGGCCCCCAAACTATCTATGTAAACCAACAACGACGGAGCCATGCATACCAACGACCGGGGCAAGGTGACTACGAAGGAGGAGGTGATTTCAAAATGAAGATGGATCTTCCCTCTTTCAACGGTCGACTACACATTGAAGACTTTCTTGACTGGCTCACAGAAGTAGAACGCTTCTTCGAATACATGAACATCCCTGAAGAGAGACAGGTTTACCTTGTAGCCTATAGGCTCAAGGGAGGTGCCTCTGTTTGGTGGGAACAACTCGAGCACATCCGTGTGAGAGTCGACAAAGCTCATGTACGGAGTTGGCCAAAGATGCGACGACTGCTACGACAAAGATTTCTACCTCCAGATTATCAGCAGATTCTTCATCGTCGATATCAAAATTGCACACAAGGTGCACGAACTATAGCTGACTACACAGAAGAATTCTTCAGACTTTCGTCCCATAATGATATGTACGAAACAGATCTTCAATAGGCGACCCGTTATCTTGGCAGCCTAAGGAAAGACATCCATGATCAACTATACCTGCAGAATATATACACACTCAGTGAAGCAATCACCTTTGCAGAGAAGGTAGAACAAAAGATTGAGAAGTTTAAGAGTCCACAGAGCCGTTTTAGTGCTAACAACCATGGATCAATAACAAAGGATGATTGGACACCAAATCAAGCTGCCAAATATTCTAAAAAGGGGCAAAGGACCAGCAGACCCTAATTCTCTCTCCCCGACGGCACCTTCAAAAGTACAAGTCCCACAAAAAGTTTCCAAACCTCAGCAAACTGCCAATCCATACAACAAACCAAGAGGAAACAAGTGCTACCATTGCAACGAAGTAGGACATCTTTCCAACAGTTGCCCCCTTAGAGCACAAGTTGCCTTTGCTGACTACGAAGACGAAGAGGGAGGAGAAGAACACTCAGGAGAAGAAGAGGTCCTTCCCGAAGATGATGGTGAACAACTAGTGTGTGTCGTTAGGCGTCTGCTACTAGCCCCAAAGATTGAAGAACCACCCCAGCGCCACAATGTCTTCCGAACCCGATGCAAGGTCAAAGACAAGTTATGTGACATCATCATTGACAACGGGTGTACAGAGAACATTGTTTCAAGAGCAATGGTAGAGAAGATGAGACTGACAAAAGAAGCACACCCGGCTCCATATAAGATTGGCTAGATTCAACAGGGACACAACATGGTCGTCTCTGAAGTTTGTCGCATACCCTTCTCCATCGGAAAGACCTATAAAGATGAAGTCATGTTCGATATTGTCGACATGGACTTTTGTCACATCATCCTCGGTCGGCCATAGCAATTTGACAAAAATGTCACATACTGGGAAGAGACAACACATATTCTTTCGTTCAAGATGGACGATGTCTCACTCTTCATCCATTAGCACCGGGTGATATTCCTAAGACCAGTCCACAACAACAAAAGACCATAATGATTGTTGACGGTCAAGAACTTGAAAGTGGTCTTGAGAAACAAGAAGAACTCTATGCATTGGTTGTATCGGGTAAAGCCGAAGTATTCTATACCAACATTCCTGAAGTAGTCCAGCCTTTACTACAAGAGTTCCGCGACATCATGCCGAATGAACTGCCTAGCGAATTGCCACCAATGAGAAACATTCAACATGAAATAGATCTCATCCCAGGTTCTAGACTTCCAAATATTCCACATTATCGGATGAGCCCCAATGAATGCAAAATCCTCCAAGACCAAGTTGAAGAATTGGTCCGAAAGGGCTTGATCAGATAGAGCCCCAGTCCATGTGCAGTTCCTGCCTTGCTAGTGACAAAGAAAGACGGGTCGTGGCGTATGTGCATCGACAGTCGGGCTATCAACCACATCACCGTTAGGTATTGCTTTTTCTATCCCTCGATTAGAAGACATGTTGGATATGCTTGCTGGGTCTACAATTTTCTCAGAGATCGATTTGAAGAGCGGATACCATCAAATTCGAATTCGACCTGGTGATGAATGGAAAACTGCTTTCAAGACCCGTGAAGGACTCTACGAATGACTTGTTATGCCTTTCGGACTTTCAAATGCACCAAGCACATTCATGCGCCTTATGAATCAAGTTTTGAAGCCATCGATAGGAAAGTTCATAGTCATCTACTTTGACGATATCCTGATCTATAGCCAGAGCCAAACTGACCATCTGAAGCACCTCAGGGAAGTTCTCAAATTTCTCCAAATTAATAAACTCTATGTCAATCTCAAAAGTGTAGCTTTCTTACTAACCAACTCATTTTCTTGGGATTTGCTATTAGCGCCAGTGGCCTCAGTATTGATGAAGAGAAGATTAGAGCAATTCGCAACTGGCCCACTCCAAAGACAACGACTGAAGTATGAAGCTTTCATGGCCTCACCAACCTTTACCGGCGATTCATTCGTAACTTCAGCACTATTGTAGCACCATTGACAGAATGCTTGAAGAAAGGAAAATTCATCTGGACTCCCGAAGCTGAAGCCAGTTTCATACTCATCAAGGAAAAGCCATCTACGGCACCAGTCCTATTACTGCCCAACTTTGACAAGCTGTTTGAAGTCGAATGTGATGCCAGCATAGTGGCGTTGGTGATGTACTAATACAAAAAGGAAGACCAATTGCCTTTCGTAGCGAGAAGCTAAGTGAAGCTCAACGAAAATGGTCAACTTATGAGCAGGATTTCTACTCGGATCGTACAAGCCATCAAAGCATGGGAGCACTACCTCATCCAACGGCCATTTATCCAAGATACAGACAATAAAGCTTTATCTTTCATAGACAATTCCCGTAACACAAATCGAATGCATGCTAGATGGATTCAGTTTCTTCAGCGCTTCTTCTATACCATCAAGCACAAGGCCGAACACTACAAAAATTTGTCAGATTAGCGACGTCTAAATACGTCGCTAATCTCAGCAAAAATGTTGCTAAATCAATTTAGCGACGTTTAGGGCAACGTTTCAGAAACGACGGAAAAAAATGTGTCGTTAAACGAGAAAATGTCGCAAAACGTCGCTAGGATGACGCTATTTCGCGACGTCAATGACGTCGCTAATTAGCGGCGTTATTTGCGATGTTTGTTATTTGACGCTAATCAGCGACGCAAAAGGCGACGTTATAGCGCGGTCGCCGTTTAGCGACAGTTTTGCGATGTTTTGGCGACGACGAGCTGACATCAGATTTGGTGCCACGTGTTGCCATGTCAGAATTTAGCGACGCATTTAGCGACATTTCCTGACGTCGCTAATATGTAGCGACGAATACTAACGTCGCTAAAAACATCGCTAAATTAAAAAAATATTAAAAAAAGGTTCCAGAAAGCAAATGATGCTGGAGCTGGAGCCTGAGCCAAAATACAGAATACAAAATACGGAATACAGAATCCAATCCCTGGGTTCGCCGACCTCCTCGGTGGAACACTCAACACCGGCACGCATAATACATTCCAGAATATACAAAAAATATAAAAAAATACTATCCGCAACGAACAATGTCAATATATAATAACCTCAACACAACCAAATCAATATCTGCAAATACGTACAAACTCAGTATCCTCAACGAAAAAACTAAATATCCCCAAATACGTAAAAGTAAAAATATAAAATATAGAATCTAATCCTTGGGTTCGCCAAAAATACAAAAACAAAGATTGACACACAGTTCTAATTCATATGTGTTTTAAGTGTGAGAACGGATGGCTCAGAACACAATCCAAAATTCATTCTAGCATACATTAGTGTGAATCATCTACGTTTTGTACATATGGTGTAGTATACGTTCTTATTGAATCTAGTATCTAGTATCTGAAGAATGTAACAGAATCAAGATGAACTCACATAATGTAATACTAAGACATCATCTACTACTATATAAGATATAGTGATAGGTTGTCGTATCATCATTGCCGAGGGATGAGGGTCGCAGGACAGTCAACTTTATCTACGACTACATAGTTTCTGCCTCGCCAGTCGAATGGCTGCAGGGACTACGTCCTGATCACCATGTCGTACCATAGTTTCTGCCTCGCCAGTCGAATGGCTGCAGGGACTATGTCCTGGAGCTGGAGCCAAAATACAGAATCTAAAATACAAAATACAGAATCTAATCCCTGGATTCTCCCACCAATTCATTTCCCCCCATTTTACTCTCTCTCTCCTCCCCCCTCCGGCGCTCTCACTCTCTCCAGTGCTCTCACAGTACTAATTCATATCTATTTAAGTGTGAGAACGGATGGCTCAGAACACAACCCAAAATTATTCTAGCATACATTAGTGTGGATCATTATGTTCTGTACATATGGTGTAGTATATGTTCTTATCGTATCTAGTATCTGAAGAATGTAACATAATCAAGATGAACAATGTCAATATATAATATCCTCAACAAACCAAATCAATATCCGCAAATACGTACAAACTCAGTATCCTCAACGAAAAAACTGAAGGAAGGATCAATGCTTTCTAGTTCTCTTCCATCCATTCCTCCGTACTTCCATTCATCTTATTTGACTCTCTCAGCCACATATGATATCCAGCTCAAGTGTAGAGGCGGGGGAGAAGAAGTGCGCAGGATTAGGAGGCCGGGGAAGCAGCACAGCCGGCGGCATGACCTGGAGAAAGTACACAGATTTTCTTCAACATCCGTAGGAGAACTATAAGGATATATCTTTTCACAACATGTCACTTGTCAAAGACCCTTAATGTGAATATCACGTTACCATGGTATCGGAAGACCAACATGTCATAATTTTCTAAGCCGTGTGCTTTGATCAGAACGGAGGAATGGATGGATGGAAGAGAACTAAAAAGCACTGATCCTTCCTGTTGTGAGAACGGATGGCTCAGAACACAACCCAAAATTCATTCTAGCATACATTAGTGTGAATCATCTATGTTCTGTACATATGGTGTAGTATACGTTCTTATCGAATCTAGTATGTAGTATATGAAGAATGTAACAGAATCAAGATGAACTCATATAATGTAATACTAAAACGTCATCTACTACTATATAAGATATAGTGATAGGTTGTCGTATCATCATTGCCGAGGGATGAGGGTCGAAGGACAGTCAACTTTATCTACGGCTACATAGTTTCTGCCTCGCTAGTCGAATGGCTGCAGGGACTATGTCCAGATCACCATGTCGTAGTCCAATACAATCCAGAGATTGACACAATACTAATTCATATATGTAGTCCAATACAAATAGTCTAATACAAAAACAACCCACAATACAAATAGTCCAATACAAATAAGTACTAATAGCTAATGAGAACCACGCAGCTCATGCAAACGCTCAGTGATACGATCACGCAACCACCTCGAAAAAGTGGGATCGACGACGTTTGGATGGATGTTGTCCCTTGCAAGTGCTGCATCAATAGAACTTCCGGTCTCACTAGCTACCGGTGCTGGATGAATAGAACTCCCGGTCTCACTAGCTACCGGTGCCACTTCCTCCTTAACAGTAGGAGGAGCCACCTCAGCATTCACTGTTTCCCTCAAACGACGTGTCGCTCCTCGGGTCATGGGTGCCATCTGGTAAAATCAATATTCACAGGGGAGAGCGGTTGAAAATGAATGAGAGAACTATCAGAGAATCACATAAAACTAACTAGAACTGAAATACAGTAATTGACAAATAAATGAGAGAACTATCAGATGTGATACTTAAGTATTAATGCGATACTCGAGTATCGGTATTGTGATTGCGATACCGATACACATAGGAATGGTATGATACTCAGAGTATCGGTATATATCGGACCATTCCGTATTACTCAGAGTATCAGTAATACAAAATGACAAAAATATAATACGTATAAAGAATTAGAAAACTTACATAAGCTTTGGCAGCCATCTTTTTCGTCATCTCCGTCCAGAAATCCGCTCTGAGTCAATCCTTTGACCCAGAGATCGAGTGGACATCCTTGAGTAGGACGTATACTCTGAGATATCACCTTTACAAGAATGATATCAGTAGTAGGATTGAGTGTTGGAGGAGATATTATCAGAGTGTACGTCCTACTCAGATGGATATCTCACCGTTACTATTTTTTTTCTGACAGCATGGTAGATGTGCTCCGTTAACAGATTCTTGCTCTGAGCCAAAACTTTGTTCCGGAGCTCAATTGGACATCCTTCGTGTAGAGCTCGAGTGAAAGGTTCCTGACAGCATGGTGGTCTCCTTTGTCAAAGGATTCGTGCTCATCCCACAAAGGTTGTGGGACGAGCAAGAATCCTTTGACAAAGGAGACCACCATGCTGTCAGGAACCTCTCGCTCGAGCTCTACACGAAGGATGTCCAAGTCCAATTGAGCTCCGGGGCAAAGTTTTGGCTCAGAGCAAGAATTTGTTGACGGAGCACATCTACCATGCTGTAAGAAAAAAATAGTAACGGTGAGAAACCCATCTGAGTAGGACGTACACTCTGATAATATCTCCTCCAACACTCAATCCCACTACTGATATCATTCTTGTAAAGGTGATCTCTCAGAATATATGTCCTACTCAGATGGATCTCTCAGAGTATCCTCTCCGGTTAGTTGTCCTAATTCATGTGTTTTAAGTGTGAGAACGGATGGCTCAGAACGCAACCCAAAATTCATTCTAGCATAAATTAGTGTGAATCATCTATGTTCTGTACATATGGTGTAGTATACGTTCTTATCGAATCTAGTATGTAGTATCTGAAGAATGCAACAGAATCAAGATAAACTCACATAATGTAATACTAAAACGTCATCTACTACTATATAAGATATAGTGATAGGTTGTCGTATCATCATTGCCGAGGGATAAGGGTCGTAGGACAGTCAACTTTATCTACGGCTACATAGTTTCTACCTCGCCAGTCGAATGGCTGCAGGGACTATGTCCTGATCACCATGTCGTACCATAGTTTTTGCCTCGCCAGTCGAATGGCTGCAGGAACTATATATCCCGATCACCATGTTACCAATTAACCAACCAACAAAACTACTTGTTACAAATATCGGCACTATCGGTGCGTTCGAATCGTAGTATAACATTTTTCGGTGTCGAAAACAAATAATTATTACTAAATTATCAAATTTTTTGGCACTATCGGTGCTCCTGACCAAGCCACCCCCCTACACCACCCCTAGCCCTAACCCGAACCCTACTCCTAGCTCCCCTCCCCCAGCCGCCCTCGTCCCCCTGCGCCGGAGAGAGTGAGAGCACCGGAGAGAGTGAAAAAGAGGGAGGGAAAGAGTACCACGTACCGGAGAGGGAGGAGAGTCGCCGGAGAGAGTGACAGCGCCGGAGGGGGGATGAGAGAGAGTGAGAGCGCCGGAGGGGGGGAGGAGAGTTGCCGGAGAGAGTGACAGCGCCGGAGAGAGTGAGAGCGCCGAATGGGAAATGAACCCTAACCCGAACCCTAACCCTAGCTCCCCTCCCCCAGTCGCCCTCGTCCCCCCTGCCCCACCCCCCAGCCACCCCCACTCACCTCCAACCACCCGCATCCCTCCTGCACCTCCCTCCGAGCCACCCGCACCCCCCCAAACCACCAACAACCAAAATAGACGGAGAGAGAGAGAGAGGGAGGAGGAGAGTCACGTACCAGAGAGGAAGGAGAGTCGTCGGAGAGAGTGAGAGTCGCCGCCTGAGAGAGTGAGAGTCGCCGCCGGAGAGAGTGAGAGCGCCGGGAAGGAGAGAGAGTGCGAGAGGAAAATGGGGGAAATGAAACGTTAGGGCGGGGATATAATTAGAATTTAGCGATGTTTAAACTACCGTCGCTAAATGTGTCGCTACTAGCGACGTCCCAGCGACGTTTCACGACGACTGGGTCATGTGCTTAATGTACGTCGTTGTTACGTCGCTTAGGTCGTCGCTAGTGGCGACTATGAGCGACGTTTATATAAAACGTCGCTAATGTACACAATTTAGCGACGTTAATTTAACGTCGCTAAATATACGTCGCCAATTGAGCAGATTTTAGTAGTGGGAGTTCAGAACAAAGTAGCTGATGTCTTAAGTCGTCGAGCCGACCTCCTCATCACTTTACATCAAGAGGTCATCGGGTTTGAATACCTCAAGGAACTCTACCCGGAAGACAAAGATTTTCAACAAGCATGGAAAGATTGTCAACCAAACGGAGCTGCAAGTGGATATCACATCCAAGAAGGCTATCTCTTCAAAGGAAATCAGTAGTGCATTCCTCGTAGTTCCTTGCGGGAACATATTATTAGAGAGCTCCATGGTGGAGGTCTCGGTGGACATTTCGGTCGAGATACGACGCTAGCCATAACCGAAGAAAGATATTATTGGCCGCAATTGAGAAAAGAAGTTGAGGAACATGTCCGCAGTTGTCCTATATGCCAAGTTGCCAAGGGCCAAGAACAGAATACTGGTCTTTATATGCCTCTTCCAATTCCCGAAGGACCTTGGAAAGACATTTCCATGGATTTTATTCTTGGCTTACCACGAACACAGCGCGGTGCTGATTCTATCTTTGTCGTGGTAGACAGATTCTCTAAGATGGCACACTTTATTCCATGTCGTAAAACATCCGACGCGACTCATATTGCTCTCATTTTCTTTCGAAAAGTTGTGCGTCTTCATGGTGTGCCAAAGTCAATCACTTCATATAGAGATACTAAGTTTCTGTCACATTTCTGGAGAACATTATGGGAAAGATTGGATACATCCCTACAATATAGCAGTACTAGTCACCCACAAACTGACGGACAAACGGAGGTCGTGAACCGCACACTTGGAAACATGTTGCGAAGCTTAGTTGGAACACGACCTAAGCAGTGGGATCTGGCTTTATCACAGGCTGAATTTGCTTATAACTGCATGCCTAACAGATCAACTAGAAAAGCACCGTTTGCCATTGTCTACTCACATCAGCCACGACATGTTTTGGACCTCGTCTCTCTGCCTAAGACTCCAGATCGAGACATTGGTGCTGAGCATATGTTAGAGCGGCATTAATTAATACATAATGAAGTGAAACAACAACTTGAAGAATCTTATACCAAATATAAAGCAACTGTTGATCAGTGCCGCCGCCGTAAGGTCTTTCATGAGGGAGACTTGGTTATGGTTTACTTATGTAAGGAACATTTTCCTACTGGCTCCTACAACAAATTGGCGAAGAAGAAGATCGGACCATTTCAAGTTCTATGCAAGCTAAATGACAATGCTTATGTGATTGATCTCCTTGAAGACATGTAGATCTCTCCAACCTTCAATGTCGTCGATCTTTACGAATACTTTCCACCTGGCGAACCGCTTTATTCTGGTAAGAACTCATGGACGAGTTCTCTTGAAGCAGGGGAGACTGATGTAGTGTAGAATTCTAGTCCCTCTAGGATTCCTTTTCTTTTCCTCTTCCCTCTTGGATTCCTTTTTCTTTTCTTTACTTTTTTTATAATCCTATTTATGATAGGATTCTTATTTTGACTTTATCTTTTATTAGGATAGATTTTATCTTTATTTTATTAGGATTAGGTTGTCACAAAAGTCCTATAAATATGCACCTTTTGTATGCAATCGAGAACAACTTTTAATCAATAAAATTCTTCTTTAAAGTTTGAGATTTGTTCTCTTATTTTCTTGGTCGTGGACTCGACTGTTCCGTGGATTCGGAAGCCCCTCGCTTGAGTTTTTCAAGCAACCTTCGTACGGACCCCTCACAAGGCCCTCTGTCAGAGTTTTTGCGGCACCGCTTCGCTCTCACCAAGCAACGGTGGTCCAGTTATCGTCATCACCGATCGACTTGGCCATTGCCAAGCACGAAGGTAATCCCGTTCCGCTATCCCGCTGCGTCATTACCATTTTCCAAAAGTTATAAAATTTTAAAAAATTATACTTCGAATCTCTTGGCATTGAAAAAAGAAAGTACACACATAAATAGTCACCTGAAAAAGATACGCTAATTGACCTTATAGTATTCTAATTAAAATACGTGCAAAGCACGTTCATGTAGACTAGTATATATAGTTTGCATCCATTTTGTTACAAAAGTATTTGATCATTTACAAGCCAGTCTTCATTCAGTATCTCGTATACAAGATTTGGACAAGTCCATGTAGCTGGCACCAGACAACACGAGAAATTGGACTTTCGCAATCTGAACTCATCAATTACACAACAAATGTTTATTTATAGGATTTTAAATCACCAAACTAGACACGATATGCACATTATGCAATAATGAATTCTTAGTTTAGCTGCAAATACAGCAAAAAGAAGTTGCCAACATATGTGTAAACTCAATAGACATACATAAAATTATGAGGCAGAAAGAAGTATCAGTGTTTTGTTGGTGCCTCCCATCACAATCCCCATTGCCATGGCATTATCACAAACACTCCTCTCCTTCACCGGCCCTTCGGATTGACGAGCTGCGAGAACACCGCGTCGACTTCGCTGCCGATGCTTGCGATCCTACCATGCACTCCCCCTCCCGGCTGGGCGTCGTCGGCGAGCGAATCGGTGCCGTCGGTAGTCCTACTGCCGACGGAGGAGCCCTCGCCATCGGAGCTCTCCTGCATTTGTAGCGCGAACTCGAGGTTCCACAGCACGTCCCCCATCGACGGCCTCTCGACTCCGTTGTCGGACAAGCACTTCTCCGCGGTCTCCGCGAACTTCTTGAGGCACTCCGGGTTGATCGTCCCTTTGATCTCCGGGTCGACGATGTCGCCGAGGGCGCCCTTCCTCTGGCACCTCATGGCCCAGTCGGCGAGGCTGACCTGCTCCTTGGGCAGGCTGGGATTGAGAGCCGGCCGCGCGCAGAGGACCTCGAACAGGACCACTCCGAACGAGTACACGTCGGACTTCTCCGTCAGCTGCTGCCTCCGGAAGTACTCCGGGTCGAGGTACCCGAAGCTGCCCTTCACCACGGTGCTGACGTGCGTCTGGTTCATCGTCGGCCCGGTCTTCGACAGCCCGAAGTCCGACACCTTCGCGACCCACTTGTCGTCCAGGAGGATGTTGGTGGTCTTGACGTCGCGGTGGATGATCGTGTACTTGGCCCCGGTGTGCAGGTAGTGCAGGCCCCTCGCCGCTCCGATGCAGATCTCCAGCCTCTGCTTCCACGGCATGGTGGTCTTGTTGGTCTTGTAGAGGTGCTCCCGGAGGGTGCCGAAGGCCATGAAGTCGTAGACCAAGCACATCTCGCCGTCCTCTTCGCAGTAGCCGATCAGGGAGACCAAGTGCTTGTGCCGGAGCATCGAGAGGAGCTCGATCTCCGTCTGGAACTCGTTCACTCCCTGCTCCGAAGACGGGTTCGACCGCTTGATGGCCACCTTCATGCTCCCGTCGACGACGCCCTTGTAGACCTTCCCGAACCCTCCGACGCCGATGACCAGCGACTCGTCGAAGTTCTTGGTCGCCTGCCTGATCTCCGCGACGGAGAAGTGCCTGCACATGCTGGCGGCCTGGCTCGACACGTGGCTGCTCGTGCAGCTCTTGCCGGAGACCGTCGTGTGCGAATTTCCGTAGACGGGGAGCCAGCCCGAAGTAGTCGAGTGCCCCCCGGGCACTCTCTTCTTCCTCTGGTACACTACAATGCAGATTGCAAACGCCAGAGCGATGCCCGCCACTCCGCCGGTGGTACCCCCGATGATCTTCGCATTGCTCTGAGTGCTCGACGACGCGAAGCCGAGCGCTTGCGATTCGTCTGCCTCCACCACCATCGGGACCGGGTTCGGCCCGGCCAAGTTACCAGTAGTGTCATTGACCTTGAAGATCTCCAGTCCGTTCAGAATCGAGTCGTAGAACTCCGGCTTCACGCTGATCGTAGGATGCAGCGCCACCCACAGCATGTCGTCCCCGGGGACGTCCCTTACGAGCACTGCGTAGTCTTTGTAGATCGGCACGTACATCTTAGACGTCCAACCGACGACGTCAGCGCCGGACTGAGCCGTCTGGTTGTTGATGAATATGTCGAACACCCTCGAGTTCACTCTCGAGCTGGTGTTCACGATCTCGCAGAAGTGCATCCTGACCACATAGGTGAAGTTGGCGTCGACCTGGAACACCCAGGTGAGGTTGTAGTTGGCGTTCACGTCCTTGTCGGGGCCCATCGTCCTCGCCGTCCTGTAGATGGCCTCCGGCGCCGCGAAGCTCGCCTCCTCCGATGGGTACTTGATCGCGAACTTGTCGTCGGCCGAGGGCGTCACGCCCGTACTGGCTCCGTAGATGTAGAGGGAGTCGTCGTACCAGGTTCGACTCAAGCCGGTATCGTTGGTCGGGGGAATGTACTGCCCTCCGACGTTGAGCCCGTACTTCCTCTCCAGCGCCGAGGACGTGAGGTCGAAATCCATGCCGTCAAAGCCCACCATCGAGGCCGCGGAGGCGAAGATGTCGGGCATCGACTCGACCTCGATCCCGTTGACGAAGGCGTACGATCCCTGGTGGCTCTTGGAAGGGATGAAAGTGAGGGTCAGGGAGCCGTCGGGCGAGGGGATGACGGAGAACTCCTTGACAATGTAGGCCTGCGACGTGGCCGTGGCGGTGATGTAGGCGCTGAAGTTCCTCAGGAGCGTGACGCCGCCGTCGGTCGTGACGTCGAAGTAGGAGTTCTGCGGGGGGAGGCCGTTGTAGGAGTTGGGGTAGAAGTGGAGGCGGACCCAGTGGCGGCCCTTGCCGGAGACCTTGAACTTGTAGGTGGATTCGGATTCGAAGACGGTGGCGGTCATGTAGGGGACCGCGGAAGGGAGGGAAGGGTCCTGGGAGGCCGCGGTGGCGGAGGAGGATTTCGGGGAGGTGAGGAGGGACTTGGCGGCGGAGTTCGCGGACCACTTGCGGCCGTCGACGTCGGTGCCGTCCGACGAGGAGCCGCAGTTGATCAGGATCGAGTCGGCCGGGGCGTAGTCGACCGCGGAGGCGGCTTCGAGTTGGACGAGGAGGAGGAGGAGGAGGAGGATGGCTGCCATTGTGTCGACGGACGTGACGTACAGGAAAACAGAGGGAGAACAGAGTTGTTTTCCTGTACGCCGAGGGGGGAGAAGAACAGGGGGAAACGGTTTTGTTCTGTTTCCTCTGTTTCTCTATTTCTGGTTGGGGTTGGACTAAGCCATGGAGGAATGAATGGAAAATTTACTTCATTGTTTGGGCTCAAGAGAGGAGAAAAAGAAGGAAATTTCTATTTTTTCTTGTTTTTTTTGTTTGTTTGTTTGCACAATTGGAATTGGAGGCTTTGGTTTGGGAGGGAAAGACCGTTATAGTTGGGAGAAGGAGAGGTGAAGGCGGGAGACGGTTATGAATGGGATTAATGGATGGAATGCAAACGCTTGGATGGCTTAAACTTAAATCTCAAGAAGACTAAATTTAACACCAAGAGAGGAATGAATGGACGTTGGATGGAGTTACCTATGGGTTGCGCACCGTGTCGGACACTCCAAAATCCATGTCGTATCATACGTCTATTGAACATGATGTTGTTACCATGGACACAATGCACTTGATCAGTGCTATAGTGCGCACACATGTCCGTGTCCGTGTCATATCCGGGTTCTGATACTTGTTCAGGTTCCAAGTCATAAGAGGAATGCGAGCATAAGGGGAATTGGACTGGAAGCAAACAGGATAAAAGCTTTCGGAGTGTCCTTGTTTCCTAAGCTTAGGGATCTATGGCCTTTATATCAGAATTACATTTAATTAATCACAAATTAATTTGACACAAACAAACATGAGCCATTATTGTGGTAACATACTAACATAGTTTTAAATGATTCGTATTCGTATGACATAAGCTTACTAGATGTGGTGGTAGTATCAGGAACAGCTTGAGTTTACCAATAACAGCTAGTAAGAAACAGACATTACTTTCGTTCTGGCAAGTCACAGATTCTGGTACAGAGTGAAATACTGAACCCAAAATTAAAAAAAAAAGATCATACAAAGCATTAAAATTTTATAAAATTAGGTTGAGAGTATAAAGTTTGGAAAATTTCTGATAAGGACATTGAACCTCATTCGAAATGGGGTTTTTATTTAAAGTATGTAAATACGTCCTTTAAAAGTGTGTTTTTAATAATATTTTTTTTTTAAGTTTGTCAAAAACTCTTTAAGCATCTAATTTTCCCGCTTTTCCATTAAGTATCTTTAAAAAAATAATAAGTCTGTCAAGAAAATGCATTTTTATTTTTGAGTTTGAAAAACGTACTTGTATGGGCATTTTTTTATTATTTTTATTTTTCATATACATTTTTGAATACATATATATATATATATATATATATATATATATATATATATATATATATATATATATAGGTGTCATTTTTCCAAGTCAGACCATGGCTATATAAGCCATCCAACCGTCCGAGGAAAAAATTCGAATCCAATACATGTGCTTGGACGGCCCTCTGTACTACCACTAGGCTAGAACCTTAGGGACATATATACGTATCTATAATATTAGGAATCAGGGCGATTCTTGTTAGCTTGTGAAATAATAAAATTTAAGAGGAGCTTGTGGGTTCAAATCTTCTCATACTCATGTTTTTTCAACACAAAAATGTCTCATATATATATATATATATATATATATATATATATATATATATATATATATATATATATATATATATATATATAGGGCCGGCCCTAGGGTAAGCCTGACAAGCCATCGGTCTTGGGCAACCCCCCACCCCCCAAGTCTCAACCTCTCTGCTAATAGAGCCTCCACGGTCCACCCTAACTCGTCTCTGTTAGATGAACTAGCAATCCACCACGCTCATATTTTGAGTCCCTACTGGAAAGGACCTGCATGGGCCACCACTAAAAACGTGTCACGACCCGCACCCTAGAATAAGGGTACGAGAAGTGGGTACGTCCAGCCTACGCCGCAGTGTCGGCGGTAGAACGCTGTCCTAGGTCTCATGCATCTCACAGTATAAGGCTAAACAGTTTATACTCCCCGAATGGGGGTGACATAGCAGATACAGACTCAATCACATCTAAGGTAGAGCATGATAAGGATAGATAAAACATGAAATCCAAAAGAGGTACAACAGAGAGAAATCTAAGTGTCTAAGATACACAAATCCAGAAATACATCTCAAATCTCCAAACTCAGATACAGTAATCCATAAAGTAAATACAACTCCAGACAATTAAAATAACTACCTAAACAACCTCTAATGTGTCTCCTCTAGGCTAGCAGGCAACCTCCAAGCTATCTGTAAAATTTATCAACAGGTCCAGTCAGGACGGGAACGAGCACATATCTCTAAAACAGTTCATAGCAGGTTAGGAGTATAAATCATGCAATAGAGTAAAATACAGGAAGTGCTGAATAGGAAGTACGAGTAAACAGGAGATATTTTGTAACTGAAAGTAAATACATGATAGTAGAGACTGTAAGTGGCTACGTGATTTAGAGCACAATGGTTATGTAAACGGCTTGGAGGCACATGAATACAAATAAAGAGGCACATGAATACAGCTACTAGGGATAGTGATCACATAACCAATTCTACTCACCCCGCCCCAATCAATACACAAGGATCCGTTCAAGTTATGTTATAAGCACATGAATACAGCTAAGATACGTGAACTGTGATGTCCCAAATTCGTGATACGTATTTAGTGTACGTATACGTGTTTTGGACCCATATTTTATTTAGTCATGATTAATTATCTTAGTTTATTTTGCATTGGCTTGTTTTATTGGCATTGATAGTTCAAATGGTTTTATGGTTTACTGGTTTATTTCTGGGTTAGTGAGGCTTGGTTTAGTTCATGGTTCATTTGGTTTAGATTGCTAGAGAGAGGGTTTATTGGCCTTGACTTGGTTCACCTTGGTTTATTTTGGGCTTGGTCTATTTTGGTTTGTCATGGAGAACCAACCCCACCCCCACTATATATATCAACTTCCCTCTCTCTCTCCTCATTATTTTTCTTCATCTTCTTCCTCAAGCTTCTTCCTCTCCTCCACCACCACCAACCTAGGCAAGTTGCACCTTGCTATCACTTGAGGGCTATATTTTATTTGTCCAATAGTTTTATTAGCTCATCTTGAGCAACATTAGAACTTGGGTTTTCTCCATTTGGAGCTTGGAATTTTGTAGATCTAAGTTGGAAGTATTTTCGGATTTTGGTAGGTTTGATCTATAAAACTTGTTCCTTTTCATGTTTTAATTGTTCCATGTTGAAGAGAATTGAATTTTACCCAAGTTAGAGCCTTGGAAGTCCGGATTTGGAGCTTGGATGGCCGACTTATGGTGTTCCAAAGTTTTGGAACCCATGGGTTCTTCTCCTCGGCTTGAGGAGGAAGACGACCCCCAGGCGCGCCTACTTTTCTGGCTAGGCGCGGACTGTGCCTACTTTTCTGGCTAGGCGCTGTTTAGCGCACTGTGCCTACTTTTCTGGCTAGGCGCGGACTGTGCCTACTTTTCTGGCTAGGCGCTGTTTAGCGCACTGCGCCTACTTTTCTGGCTAGGCGCTGTTTAGCGCACTGCGCCTACTTTTCTGGCTAGGCGCGGACTGTGCCTACTTTTCTGGCTAGGCGCTGTTTAGCGCACTGCGCCTACTTTTCTGGCTAGGCGCTGTTTAGCGCACTGCGCCTACTTTTCTGGCTAGGCGCGGACTGTGCCTACTTTTCTGGCTAGGCGCTGTTTAGCGCACTGCGCCTACTTTTCTGGCTAGGCGCGGACTGTGCCTACTTTTCTGGCTAGGCGCTGTTTAGCGGACTGTGCCTACTTTTCTGGCTAGGCGCTGTTTAGCGTACTGCGCCTACTTTTCTGGCTAGGCGCTGTTTAGCGTACTGCGCCTACTTTTCTGGCTAGGCGCGGACTGTGCCTACTTTTCTGGCTAGGCGCAGACTGTGCCTACTTTTCTGGCTAGGCGCTGTTTAGCGGACTGTGCCTACTTTTCTGGCTAGGTGCTGTTTAGCGTACTGCGCCTACTTTTCTGGCTAGGCGCTGTTTAGCGGACTGTGCCTACTTTTCTGGCTAGGCGCTGTTTAGCGTACTGCGCCTACTTTTCTGGCTAGGCGCTGTTTAGCGTACTGCGCCTACTTTTCTGGCTAGGCGCGGACTGTGCCTACTTTTCTGGCTAGGCGCGGACTGTGCCTACTTTTCTGGCTAGGCGCTGTTTAGCGGACTGTGCCTACTTTTCTGGCTAGGCGCTGTTTAGCGTACTGCGCCTACTTTTCTGGCTAGGCGCTGTTTAGCGGACCGTGCCTACTTTTCTGGCTAGGCGCTGTTTAGCGTACTGCGCCTACTTTTCTGGCTAGGCGCGGACTGTGCCTACTTTTCTGGCTAGGCGCATTTTAGCGCGTAGTTACCTAGGCGCACTTGGACCCTTGGACCTAGGCACACTTTGACCCTTGCACCCTCAACTAGGCGCACTTTGTTGGTTCCGGCTTAGGCGCACTCCAGTGCACTTGGATCCTAGGCGCACTCTAGTGTGCTGCCACCAGGCGCACTCTAGCGTGCCTATTCCCTGGCACACCCTAGTTCACCTACACCCCTAGTGCCTTGGTGCCTGCTTTTAACTTGGTTTTCTTTTGATATGATTGGAGCTTTTGAGATTTTGATTGCGCACATGCACAACTTGACCAGGCCCAACACGTCTTGGCACGGACCTTCGGATTTTGTTTCTTGTTATCCTTCTTAGTTTGGCAGTAAATTGAAATAGAATCTTGTAACTTGTGACTGAACATGATTAACTTGTAACCTGATCACTTGATAGTGGCCCGTGGTGGCGCACTCCCGACTTGACATGACTTGATAACTTGACTTGACTTGGCATGACTCGACTTCACTTGATAGTGGCCCGTGGAGGCGCACTCTTGACTTGACTTGTCTTGACACCGTGGGTGGTTCTTCTTGCTTGCTTGATTAATCTACTTGTCCAGTCTTGCATCATGTCTAGGATGGGACTCCTGAGTACCACGGTCAGGAGTTCCTATTAAAAAGGCGGATTCAGGTTAACTACTAGAATAACACATTAGTCATGACGAGATTGACACGGCTACAGGCGATCCCGTTATCCCGGCCGCAATTGTTTGGACTTGTAGCCTGCCGACGAGTAGGGCACATTTCCAGCCCACCGTCGCGTGGGGCACATAATTCTTGATAACGGCTTAATGAATCTAAAAATGCCTGGATAACCTGGATTAGCTGCAGGGCTTGTGGCTGTGGGATAATCTCACTTGCATCTTGTTAGTAACTAGGATTGTGATAACCCTAGTTAGTTAATGTAGAAAGCCGTAGGCAATGATTGGCCGTGATTGATTGGATGAAGTCTAGTCCAGTATAGCATCGTCTAGAAGTGACTGATTGCCAGTTTGTACCAACATGACTGAACGATTGTCACTATAGTGCTTGTACACGATTGTCACCATTGCGTATTGTACTTTTCATTGTCACTTTTATCATGATATCTTTCCCCTGCATGATTGTCACCTTTAGCAATAAATGATCAGAGACTAAGTTCTGTTCAGGCGAAGGGTTACAATCTCGGTCCTTGTTTGGTTTAAGGATTGTAACCTGGCTCCCGGAATAGCACCTTCGTCTTCTCTTCACTTATTGCCCAGTTTTATTTATTTAGCATGTTCTCCAATTTACCTTATGTCAATGATGATTTACTTACTGTCTTCCTATGATCGGGACGAGTGCATTGGTACTGCACAACTCCCGATCCTCCTTTACTTACTTGCTTGTTGATTGCTAATGATTTGCTGGTTTTAGTCCTTAAGTGAAGCCTCCTTTGTGGCACTTGCTCTTTCTGGGGTCTGACCCAGCTGGTTTTGTATGGCCAGATACCGGAGCAGTACCGAAGGATCTCCCTGCTTTCCAGCCCGATGGTGACCACCAGGCGTAACCAGGGCATCGAGTGGGTTTCTTTTTATTCTCCCACTGTATATTGTGAATTATTCTTTTGAGGCGTTTAGCCGACGAGCAAGTGTTAGCTCGTATTGCACTTTACTTATTGTCTGTCTACGGGCTGTAACATGATTGACAAGCCCCGGGGGTTGATCATGTATGACTGAACTCTTGCTAGTCCTTACATTTTGTACGACTAGCTTCATGATCATCCGATATGTAATATTTGGGACGCCTTATATTTATGTATTTGATGCTCTGACATCTTGTGAACTATTTCTAGTTGGTTGAGATTGAGACAACAGGCTATTTTATGACCTTAGGAGACTGTTGGATTGTAGATAACCCTCACATATCTAGACAGCCGTGACCGTATAGCGGAATGGTTGCCATTTCATTATACGTAGCTGGCTGTGTCCGCCCCCGTTCTCCAGGATTCTGGTTCTGGGGCGTGACATGGTTTAAGTGGTGGCCCATGCAGGTCTTGTCAATCAAGAAATGTGAGGGTTTACCGAATGGATGTCTCAATCAATACTCGTCCTTGATCTCCACTTGTATCCTCTTGATTCCTGAAATCCTTGTCCTGATCACATGCTTGTACTCGTTGATCTGTCCTGGTCCCTCCTTATTGTTCCCATGTCGTCTTCTTCAGTGGCATTGTTCCTGGTCCTACCGATCAGCAAGGCGGAGCGCCTCCCGTGGACCAGCAGCAACCAGAAGATCAGGTTCAGCACTCAGGAGCAGCCTCCCGAGTCATCCCTACCGGGGATCCAGTTCAGCCAGTTCAGTCTGCAGGGCCGGATGATGGTACCTTGGTAGGTCTCATCAGGACATTGTTAGCTTCCCAAGATCGTCGAGGTGATGCATTGCACCAGGCAGTGGAAGATGCTCTGAATAGAGGCGGTCATCCAGGAAACCGTGCAGCGAACAGTTTCAAGCGTCTGAACCCTCCATTCTTCGACGGTAGTGGAGATGCGATCGTTGCAGATGCATGGCTCCAGGATATTGAAGTCATTCTAGAGGCAGCCAAGACCCCGGAAGATGAGAAGGTGGCCGTTGTGCGCCTACAGTTATTGGATCTTGCCCGCAGCTGGTGGGCAGCACAGGCCGTGGGACTAGTGGCCCCTATTTCATGGGCCGTATTCAGAGAGAGATTCCAGACTAAGTATTTTGATGCTGTGGCTCGGTACGATCTACAGACGAGGTTCGCCAACTTGAAGCAAGGAGGCAGAACAGTTGACAGTTATGCATCGGAGTTTTCTAGACTTAGTCGGTTTGCTCCCACCTTGGTGGCAACCGAGTACGATAGGGCCCAGCGGTTCCAGCAGGGGCTGCATTTGGAGATCTTGTTGGCAGTCGAGCAGTTTGAGCATGAGACTTTTGATGCGGTATTGAGAGCAGCAAGGAGGCATGAGTATACCTCCCAGAGAATAGTGGACAGGACCGGAGGACGGAAGCGGTCTCATGGCCGGGTGACCCAGTCTTCGGCACCAGTCCCGGCAGCTAGGGCTTTGACTATTGGAGCTCCGAGGCGAGCAGATTCAGTTACGACGGACCAGCACTCAACCCCGACGTACCCTCAGCAGAAATAGAAGCAAGCGCAGTCTTCCGCCGTGGGCTGTACTTATTGTGGAAAGCCTGGACACGTGGTAGCAGAGTGTCGCAAGGCGTTGGGATTATGTTTATTGTGTGGAGCACCAGACCATAGGGTGGGGTCCTGCCCATTCAGAGTTGATTCAGCATCGACAGCATCTAGTCCCTCGGTTAGGGGACCAGCACCAGTACCAGCTCCAGTTCACCAGCAACAGCAGTTCCCGTACCCGAGGCCATTGCCGACTCAGGCTCAGACTTTCCAGCAACAGAATCCGCAGCAGTTTGCCCTAGCCCAGGCTCAGGTCCAGAATCGTCTGAGAGGTATATGTGTCCTCTCATCTTGCTTTTCTACCGTCATTATGCGGGATGCATGACGTATTTCTTGTATCCCAATTGCGACGGAACATCCCGGGCTCGGGCCATGTCCTAGATCATTCGAAAAGGTTGGTACCAATAACCGTGACTATTCGTATGAGGAGAGGCCCGTGTTCATGTTTGACCAAAGAGAGATACCTCAAGCGCAAGACTATCAGTTCAGTCCGTGTTGCTTAGAGCCATCCCTCTTTGGGAGAGTCAAACTTGAGAGCATGAGGATGATATCTGATCAGGTCATCCCGGCTGGTTTGACTCGTAAGGTGTAATATCTTTCTTATGCCTTACGCTTCGAATCCTTGCTTGCATGAATGATTGTATGATTGATTGGTAGTGGTAGATTGCCTGTGATAGAATAGCTCCCCGTACATCTCTAGCCTCTTGATTAAATTCCGAGGACGGAATTCTTTTAAGGTGGGTAGGATGTGATGTCCCAAATTCGTGATACGTATTTAGTGTACGTATACGTGTTTTGGACCCATATTTTATTTAGTCATGATTAATTATCTTGGTTTATTTTGCATTGGCTTGTTTTATTGGCATTGATAGTTCAAATGGTTTTATGGTTTACTGGTTTATTTCTGGGTTAGTGAGGCTTGGTTTAGTTCATGGTTCATTTGGTTTAGATTGCTAGAGAGAGGGTTTATTGGCCTTGACTTGGTTCACCTTGGTTTATTTTGGGCTTGGTCTATTTTGGTTTGTCATGGAGAACCAACCCCACCCCCACTATATATATCAACTTCCCTCTCTCTCTCCTCATTATTTTTCTTCATCTTCTTCCTCAAGCTTCTTCCTCTCCTCCACCACCACCAACCTAGGCAAGTTGCACCTTGCTATCACTTGAGGGCTATATTTTATTTGTCCAATAGTTTTATTAGCTCATCTTGAGCAACATTAGAACTTGGGTTTTCTCCATTTGGAGCTTGGAATTTTGTAGATCTAAGTTGGAAGTATTTTCGGATTTTGGTAGGTTTGATCTATAAAACTTGTTCCTTTTCATGTTTTAATTGTTCCATGTTGAAGAGAATTGAATTTTACCCAAGTTAGAGCCTTGGAAGTCCGGATTTGGAGCTTGGATGGCCGACTTATGGTGTTCCAAAGTTTTGGAACCCATGGGTTCTTCTCCTCGGCTTGAGGAGGAAGACGACCCCCAGGCGCGCCTACTTTTCTGGCTAGGCGCGGACTGTGCCTACTTTTCTGGCTAGGCGCTGTTTAGCGCACTGCGCCTACTTTTCTGGCTAGGCGCGGACTGTGCCTACTTTTCTGGCTAGGCGCTGTTTAGCGCACTGCGCCTACTTTTCTGGCTAGGCGCTGTTTAGCGCACTGCGCCTACTTTTCTGGCTAGGCGCGGACTGTGCCTACTTTTCTGGCTAGGCGCTGTTTAGCGCACTGCGCCTACTTTTCTGGCTAGGCGCTGTTTAGCGCACTGCGCCTACTTTTCTGGCTAGGCGCGGACTGTGCCTACTTTTCTGGCTAGGCGCTGTTTAGCGCACTGCGCCTACTTTTCTGGCTAGGCGCGGACTGTGCCTACTTTTCTGGCTAGGCGCTGTTTAGCGGACTGTGCCTACTTTTCTGGCTAGGCGCTGTTTAGCGTACTGCGCCTACTTTTCTGGCTAGGCGCTGTTTAGCGTACTGCGCCTACTTTTCTGGCTAGGCGCGGACTGTGCCTACTTTTCTGGCTAGGCGCGGACTGTGCCTACTTTTCTGGCTAGGCGCTGTTTAGCGGACTGTGCCTACTTTTCTGGCTAGGCGCTGTTTAGCGTACTGCGCCTACTTTTCTGGCTAGGCGCTGTTTAGCGGACTGTGCCTACTTTTCTGGCTAGGCGCTGTTTAGCGTACTGCGCCTACTTTTCTGGCTAGGCGCTGTTTAGCGTACTGCGCCTACTTTTCTGGCTAGGCGCGGACTGTGCCTACTTTTCTGGCTAGGCGCGGACTGTGCCTACTTTTCTGGCTAGGCGCTGTTTAGCGGACTGTGCCTACTTTTCTGGCTAGGCGCTGTTTAGCGTACTGCGCCTACTTTTCTGGCTAGGCGCTGTTTAGCGGACTGTGCCTACTTTTCTGGCTAGGCGCTGTTTAGCGTACTGCGCCTACTTTTCTGGCTAGGCGCGGACTGTGCCTACTTTTCTGGCTAGGCGCATTTTAGCGCGTAGTTACCTAGGCGCACTTGGACCCTTGGACCTAGGCACACTTTGACCCTTGCACCCTCAACTAGGCGCACTTTGTTGGTTCCGGCTTAGGCGCACTCCAGTGCACTTGGATCCTAGGCGCACTCTAGTGTGCTGCCACCAGGCGCACTCTAGCGTGCCTATTCCCTGGCACACCCTAGTTCACCTACACCCCTAGTGCCTTGGTGCCTGCTTTTAACTTGGTTTTCTTTTGATATGATTGGAGCTTTTGAGATTTTGATTGCTCACATGCACAACTTGACCAGGCCCAACACGTCTTGGCACGGACCTTCGGATTTTGTTTCTTGTTATCCTTCTTAGTTTGGCAGTAAATTGAAATAGAATCTTGTAACTTGTGACTGAACATGATTAACTTGTAACCTGATCACTTGATAGTGGCCCGTGGTGGCGCACTCCCGACTTGACATGACTTGATAACTTGACTTGACTTAGCATGACTCGACTTCACTTGATAGTGGCCCGTGGCGGCGCACTCTTGACTTGTCTTGACACCGTGGGTGGTTCTTCTTGCTTGCTTGATTAATCTACTTGTCCAGTCTTGCATCATGTCTAGGATGGGACTCCTGAGTACCACGGTCAGGAGTTCCTATTAAAAAGGCGGATTCAGGTTAACTACTAGAATAACACATTAGTCATGACGAGATTGACACGGCTACAGGCGATCCCGTTATCCCGGCCGCAATTGTTTGGACTTATAGCCTGCCGACGAGTAGGGCACATTTCCAGCCCACCGTCGCGTGGGGCACATAATTCTTGATAACGGCTTAATGAATCTAAAAATGCCTGGATAACCTGGATTAGCTGCAGGGCTTGTGGCTGTGGGATAATCTCACTTGCATCTTGTTAGTAACTAGGATTGTGATAACCCTAGTTAGTTAATGTAGAAAGCCGTAGGCAATGATTGGCCGTGATTGATTGGATGAAGTCTAGTCCAGTATAGCATCGTCTAGAAGTGACTGATTGCCAGTTTGTACCAACATGACTGAACGATTGTCACTATAGTGCTTGTACACGATTGTCACCATTGCGTATTGTACTTTTCATTGTCACTTTTATCATGATATCTTTCCCCTGCATGATTGTCACCTTTAGCAATAAATGATCAGAGACTAAGTTCTGTTCAGGCGAAGGGTTACAATCTCGGTCCTTGTTTGGTTTAAGGATTGTAACCTGGCTTCCGGAATAGCACCTTCGTCTTCTCTTCACTTATTGCCCAGTTTTATTTATTTAGCATGTTCTCCAATTTACCTTATGTCAATGATGATTTACTTACTGTCTTCCTATGATCGGGACGAGTGCATTGGTACTGCACAACTCCCGATCCTCCTTTACTTACTTGCTTGTTGATTGCTAATGATTTGCTGGTTTTAGTCCTTAAGTGAAGCCTCCTTTGTGGCACTTGCTCTTTCTGGGGTCTGACCCAGCTGGTTTTGTATGGCCAGATACCGGAGCAGTACCGAAGGATCTTCCTGCTTTCCAGCCCGATGTTGACCACCAGGCGTAACCAGGGCATCGAGTGGGTTTCTTTTTGTTCTCCCACTGTATATTGTGAATTATTCTTTTGAGGCGTTTAGCCGACGAGCAAGTGTTAGCTCGTATTGCACTTTACTTATTGTCTGTCTACGGGCTGTAACATGATTGACAAGCCCCGGGGGTTGATCATGTATGACTGAACTCTTGCTAGTCCTTACATTTTGTACGACTAGCTTCATGATCATCCGATATGTAATATTTGGGACGCCTTATATTTATGTATTTGATGCTCTGACATCTTGTGAACTATTTCTAGTTGGTTGAGATTGAGACAACAGGCTATTTTATGACCTTAGGAGACTGTTGGATTGTAGATAACCCTCACATATCTAGACAGCCGTGACCGTATAGCGGAATGGTTGCCATTTCATTATACGTAGCTGGCTGTGTCCGCCCCCGTTCTCCAGGATTCTGGTTCTGGGGCGTGACATGAACTCATGTAATGAGTAGTACATGAGGCACATGAAAGCACATGAAGCACATGAGAACATGTAAAAACATGAACTAGTACGAGTACAAGGAGTACCTGATGCACATGATAAAGTACATGAACATGAAATACCTGATGCACCCGTAGAGGGATAACATCTCAGGAAAGGATCCATATAGTACTAATCCGTGAAGATACGTGTCAGCATCAAGTAGAGTAATCTAGAGCAAGAATATAATCCAGATAAGTATGAAAAGATCAGAGAATGTACTCACCTGATATCGGAATGTCCAAGGTAAAGATACTGTCCGAGGAGAGGTGTCTGACTCCTAATCAGAACAGCACAAGTCACAACATGTCCAGAAGGGTAATATAAAGCACTACAATGCATTCTACATGAATCTAGGTCAAACTAGGCCAAAGTCAACCCTTGGTCAACTCTGGTCAACTGTACTAGTCAAACTAGGTCATGTCCTAACCCAGCAAGTCTTACTAGGCCTAACCAAGACTATCCTAGCAAGCACACATCAATACAAGGCTATACAAGCCAACATACGCCCAACTCTATATAGCATGCAATTATTCAATACTCAAATAGGCAAGAATTCACATTGGATATACACTAGGTAATCTATTACTTAAGCTATATATGTCTACACATATATACACATGCATATATTGGTATTCAACATTAGGTCTATAATCATGTCATTTCAAATGGTTATATAAACTTATATATTACAACACAATATGCTAACATATATATAATATACATACATAGCTAAGTTAACTATATTCATAAATACTTATTTAAGAGGCTATGTGTGTGTATGTGAACATGGCAAAGGGGCAAGTGAGGGTTAAATGGACATACATAGTGTATACATATCAAAGAGTGTCAAAGTGTAAGTGAACAAAGTGTCAAGTGTGATAGTGTCAACATAGTGTAAGGGGGTACATGTGGTAATATAGGATTTGTGTTAACATAGAACATTACATCTCATTAACTTGTATATTGCATATATTACATCTATTATTACATTATATTCATGCTTGCATTCATTCATCATTCATTTATTCTCTTGCACTACTATATGCACCATATATACATTACATACTATGGAACCTACATATTCATTACAAGCCATACTTATACATGCTTACATTAGATAGGATACTTACACCTCATACATCATTTATTTAACTATTTACTCATGCTTGCATTCTCTATTTAATTACATAATGTATATACATTAACATGGGTTAAACTCAAATAGAACATTATATTACACACAAGAGTGCACAAAATGCACATGCCGAAAAGTAACTCCTACTAATAATCAATACTGTACCATCTCAGCATGAATTAAAATTTAGAATTAAAGTATGTTATAGATCTATGTGTTAGCTTTCCGAAACTTCAAACGGATCGCGTTTTCGTTTCCGGAAACTCCCAGAATCGCGAAAACACCTTGAACGCGTTTGTCTTTCGTACAGCTGACACTCAAATAATTCTCCAGAAAGTTACAGAAAGAATTAGGCCTATTAATATATGTTTTTGGAAAGCTAACTTCAATACGCTTCTTTTAAAAAAAAATGGGAGATTAAACCGAGCTTTGAGCTAGAAGTTATGACATTTCTAAGTTAGGGCTAAAATTAAAAACGTGGATAAAAATCATGACGGATTTAGATAGTTTGAGCCAAAAGAATATACAATATATATCCTAATTATCCACAACAATAATGACAATAATAATATGAGGAACCACACTCACAAACTTGATTATATAATCATCATGAACCATTTATTACATATATAAATATAGATACACTCTCATTACAATATATATATATATACATACACAAATCTATATATGTAACATGAACACATCTATAAGAGATACATGAATGAAATCTAAAGTACTCAAGAACACATCTCTACATATTCAAATCTGAGATTTAATATGAATTAATTCATTTAATTAATATTTTAAATATAAAGTGTGTCCAAGTTTGGGAGTTTTTTCCATGAACACAAGACACAACAATAATACAATAGAAATCCCTAAAGGACACATAATGTCATTCCTATGGTTAAAACTTTTCTAAATACAAAATGGAGAAATAAAAGAGAAGGAAATATTACCTAAAGGAGAGAAAATCCAAGGAGAAAGGCTTCTTCCTTGGGAGAGCTTGAGAGCACTTGGGGAAGAAGACTTCTCAAAGAAAGAAAATGAGATGGGAGTTCTATTAGGACCGGCCACAATGGTTATATCCCCCTTTATTGAATATTACAAGTTTGCCCCTCCCTTAGTTACAAGTGTTTAAAACAATTTTGGTTAGGGTTTGGGGGTAAAAGGGTCAAAATAAAAACTCTAAATGGTTAACCTAATAATTAGGATTATGACTAATCTTTCTAACATTACTAATTAAAATGTGGGCCATGGCTAACTAATGCATGGGTCCAACTAGAGTCTAAGTTACCCCGGGTCCCCGTTACAAGTCGGATTGAGATGAAATTCGAACCCGACTCAAATAATCCCAAAACAATATCATAAATAATAAAATAATATCAAAATAATTCAAAGAGGTCAAATGCAAAATATTCTTAGGCCAGAAATGACATTAAAATATCATAATCACATGGTTAGGCTCTAGGTCAAACAGTCTCTAGGGTTTCACTAGCAAAACGTCAAAACCACAAGTCATTGATTTAAATAATTTTAAAATGATTTAAAATCACCAAAAATCATATCATGAATTAAATATCATTATTAAAATAATTATAAACACGAAATTTCGAAATTACCCTCATTTGGAAAACTGGGTGCTACAACTCTACCCACCTTAGAAAAATTTCGTCCTCGAAATTTAAGATCGATAGTACTCCTTCTAGAGCCTCTAACCTACCCAATATCTAAGGTAACACTTCCTAACACTGGAATAATAAACGGACATCTAAATAGTGTCAATCTAGGAATACCTCCAACACTGCTCTGCTGTACGGCGGTAATGAAACTTCAATAAAATATCGACTGGAACCTATATCCAAGGGACTGGACCTATTTTAAAGTGGTCTTAACTAAGGATGAAAAGGATCTGATCATAGGCTATAGGTATGCTCAAACTATTATCTTCCTATTAACCATCTATTAATACATTCTATTACCATAGGAACGATGCATTACTAAGACATATAGGCCTCTATCTCTCATAACACATTTATACTCACCAAAAGACTAGTACATCCTATCAAGGCTGATACTATAATCTCTCATAAATCTCATAAGATACATGTTTATAGACACACATCCCCACATCAAGGACCAACCTATATATATCTACAACTGATACTAATGGGGTGACGTCCCTATTTTCCAACAATCAAGGTCTGAAATTTTTTTTGGAGTCCGAGCTCCCTGATGTCGTCAGACCAGGAGACTTCGATGCCGCTGTCAACCCCACTCGCCATTAATTTTTTGGAAAAATTTGAGTGGCACCCCACTTTTTTTATGCTTATTTAAGGTGCACTCCACAAGTTTACATGAATGTATGAAACTCCCCACTTTGGACGATTTCTGTCTAAAACGAACGGTCAAAATTTTTTTTTGACGAAAATACCCTTGTCTTCTTTTGTGTGTTCCCCCTCCCCGTCACACGTGGCTGCACCCACCCCCCTCCCGCCGTGCTCGACCCCCTTCCACGGCGTTGTCGCACTCCCCCCTCCCCGACCTCGCCGCACCCCCGGCCATCACCACCACCACCATCACCAACATCATCACCATCATCATCATCACCACCACCATCCACCATCATCACCCCCCTCGTACACCGTTCCGAAGGATCCGCTCCCGAGGAGCTGCCCCATCATCCAGGAATTGATATTCCTCCTGAACCTCCCGTTGGGGGAGATGACAAGCATGGCCTCCGTCGTTGCGGAGCTCGACACGTCGTCGTCTCCGCCGCTCCCGTTCGAAGTCGAAGCGACATCCTCCGACGTCTCCTCCTCCGGCAACCTAACCCTAACTTCCTCCTCCTCCTCTTCCTCCTCCTCCTCGCCGTACCCCTCCTCTTCGGACCTGGCCGAGTCCAACGTGGACCCGAACCTCTCGAGCACCGGGAGAGAGATGGACGGGGAAGGTCGAACTCCCCCTCGACTCCGCCGCCGACACGGAAGCTGGTCCGGCTCGAGTATGCATCGGAGCAAGGAGGGGGGAGGGGGCGGGGAAGATGGAGATCTAGGGATCTGGTGGGGCGGAGAGCGTCGTCGTCCTCCTCCTCCTCGTCGTCGTCGGAGCGGGCGTGGACGAAGGAGGCTGCTGCGGAGAGGGGGTGGTCGTAGTCGATGTTCTTGGCGGCGTTGCGCCGGTCGAGGCGGGGGCCACGAGCGGAGGGACGGCTCTTCATTTTGGGATTGTTGCTGCTGCAGCAGCTGCTGATTCATTTTGGGGGCGGTGATGATGGTGGATGGTGGTGGTGATGATGATGGTGATGATGTTGGTGATGGTGGTGGTGGTGATGGCCGGGGGGGGTTGCGGCGAGGTCGGGGAGGGGGGGAGTGCGGCGACGCCATGGAGGGGGGCCGAGCACGGCGGAGGGGGACGAGAAGTTGACTCGGGGAAGAAGAGAACAGATAGGGGGATATTTTCGTCAAAAAAATTGGTCAAATGGGTCAACCGTTCGTTTTGGACGAAAAACTTCAAAAGTGGGGGGTGTCATACATTCATGTAAACTTGTGGGGTGCACCTTAAATAAGCATAAAAAAAGTTGGGTGCCACTCAAATTTTTCTTAATTTTTTTGGAGTCGATGACGAGGGCAACCAAATCTAGCTCCGACTAGGGCAACCCAATCCTCTGGACCGGCCCTGTATGTATATATACACACACGCGCTAAAAATCATCAATCCAGAGGACGTTTTTAGCACAAGAATGCTCATCGGAAGAGTGTTTTTTTTGCACGCCAGCTTTTTTTTTTATATATTTTGTAAAGAAAATGTCGGTCGGAAAGGGAGTTTTTATGCACTGATACTTTATACACTGATACGCCCTTCTAATGGGCATACTCACTGAATCAAAAAATTAATTAATTAACATTTTCAATAATACCCCCTCATGATGGCGTTTTTGTTCTTTCTTTGTAGATTTGATAAACTTTATTCTCTCATGTTAATTTTACGTAATTTTAATGCTCTGTACGAAATTTCAGGAGAAAAAATAAAATATGGCTGGGCCTCCGGATGTGGAGGATTTTGAGGTTGGATTTGCCAAACCACAAAAAAAAAAAAAAATTGTAGACCCCTGCGGACCGACCTCCGTCGGATCCAATCCCTGCTCCTCATGGCTGGACCTCCGCTCAGCACCCTCTGGACCTCTATGCGTCCGACCCCAACTCCTCCTGGTTTGACCTCCGCATTCTCGATAGCGCCCGTCTCCTGGTTCGACCAGCCAAGGTCACCTACAGACACAGCCGACCCTTGGTTCCTCCGGGCCAACGTGTTGGTGTTTTTGTCTTTGGACTAGAAAAGATAGTCCCACATCGGCTACACCAAATGGTGAGTATCTCAATATAATACATTGCTTGTATTGAGGTGTGCACATGAGGTGTAGTGGGGCACAAGTTTGTGCCATGTGGAAGTATTTTTCTAGAAGGAAAAAGGATTAAATCCAACAAGGATGCAAGTTAATTTTTGTTGTGCGGACTCGGACTCGGACACGGACTCCAGGATGTCTCGTGCATGCACGGGAGTGTTCGGGGGGTAGGCGTGGACTGGCACACTTCTATGCTGATTGTGGGATGATCTAAAATATCAAACTCTATTTTTGAGTATTGGTATTTTAGTCCCACATCGGATAGGAGAAGAGGTGAAGTCTCAACTCCACTCTATAAATAGAGCCCCTTGGCCTCCTTTGAAAGATGCACCAAGAAGAGAGTGAAGGGAGTCTGTAAAGTCCAGGAAGCCCGTTCAAGTCTCAAATATTGACTTACGAGCGTTCCAGAAGTTCTTCGTGAACTTGCTGGTTCCTGGAAGCTGTTCGTGCTCGTGTGGGGGCGAATAAAGCTTTGAGCAACGGTGGTTCATTCACCCCAGCATTTTATTCTCGCCTGTCATCGCTGTTGTTGCCTTTTACAGTAACTTCTTTTTAGAAGCTCTACTGCCGATAGTCGCTTGCACAAAAGTCTCTTTAGATTTTTTGTGTATTACGTAGAATCTTTTTAGATCCTCGTAATTCAGAATCCTCCAGGATCTCTGTTGCACATCTTCTTTAAGGTGTTGCATTTGAAACGTTGTCTTTACAATTGTTTCAGTTTTAAAAATTTTCATCGAAAATTGTGCCTCGGCACTAACAATCTCAAAGCTTTATTGAGAAGATGGATAACTCTTGTGCTTCGCTCATCGATACCAGTTTTAACAAGTTGGAGAAATTCGATGGCGAACACTTCCAGATATGAAAATGAAAGGTCACTTTAAATCTTCAACTCGTGAATGTTGATCATGTGCTGTCAGAAGAAGAACCGATCGTTCCAACCACTGGATCTGCTGCGGCTGTGGCTGCTGCTACAACCAAGCAAGCGAAGTGGAAGAGAGAAAACAGTATATGTAAACTACTGATACTCAATTCCATGGAAGACTCTCTGGCAGAGTCCTACTCCAAGAAGACATCTGCCAAAGAGATATGGGACTCCTTGGGAAAGCTCTATGAAGATGACGAGAACCGGTCCAAGATCTTCATGGTAGAAAAATACCATAAGTGGACCTTCGAAGACGAGAAGTCGATGCTGCCCCAAGTGAAGGAGTTTCTGAAGTTGCGTCAGAAACTAGAAGACGAGAACATGCCCCTCGTCGACAAGTTTGTCGTTGGAGGGATCGTCGCGAAACTTCTTGCAGGATAGAGCAACTTCTATGCAAGGATGCATCGAAAGAAGATGGAAATTAGCTTGGAAGATTTCTTGCAAGAGATCCATGTTGAGGACGAGATGCGCTCTCAACAGAAGATGGATACTCTGTCCAAGCAACTGGCGAAGGCAAATCTGGTCCAAACCAGAGAATACCAGGGGAAGCAGGCTGCTTCTCATCGCAAAAAGAAGGACTTCACGAATCTGAAAGTGAAGGGTCCTGCTTTCAAGCAGCAGAAGTCCAAGTCCCATGTGACTTGCTTCAATTGTGGCAAGAAGGGCCACTACAAATCCGAATGCAAGTCCAAGCCCAAAGAACAAGGTGAGCCTAGTAAGGTTTCTATGATTACTAATCTAGTTGCCATGATAGCACAGGTTGCAACTGTGGGGGCTGGCTTGGACTGGTGGATAGACACTGGTGCGACCTGCCATGTCTGTTCAGACAAAGACTGGTTCGTCTCTTATGAGCCAACTTCAGAGAAGGTCATAATGGCAAACCAGGCACAAGCTGAAGTACTGGAGATCGGGACGGTGGAGCTGAAACTCACATCGGAGAACACTCTGACGCTTCAAGGTGTGAAGCATGTTCCAGTAATTGCTAAGAACCTGATCTCTGGAAGTCTGCTCTGCAACGCAGGCTTGAGGATGGACATCAATGCTGGCCAGTTGGTGATGTCCAAGAAGGGTACATTCTTCGGAAAAGCTTTCCAAACTGAAGGAATGTACAAGATTCAGCTTGTTGTAACCCAGCATGATAATATAAATGCAATCACTTTTTCTGATTATTCTCTTGAGTTGTGGCATAATAGGCTAGGACATGTTCATTGTAAAAGGATTAACTGAATGTCTAGTCTAGGACTTATCTCCAAGTGTGGGGGTAAGGTAGAGAAATGCGAAGTATGTACTCAGACGAAGATCACAAGGAAACCCTTTCACAGGGTCCATCGAAGCACAGATCTTCTGGAGTTGGTTCACTCAGATATCTGTGACTTCAAACAATTCTCTACAAAGGCCGGGATGAAGTATTTCATTACTTTCATCGATGACTTCTCAAAGTATGCTTTCGTCTACTTGTTCAAGTCTAAAGACGAAGCATTCGAGAAGTTCAAGGAGTTCAGGGCCGAGGCTGAGCGGCAAACTGGACAACAACTCAAGAGGTTAAGGAGTGATCGAGGCGGGGAGTATCGGTCTCATGAATTCTTATCATTCTGCAAAGAACATGGAATCATCAATGAGAAAACGGCTCCGTACTCTCCTCAATCCAACGGAGTAGCAGAACGTTGACAGAGATGGTGAACTCCATGCTGTTGACTGCGGGTCTTTCAAAGTGCTACTGGGGAGAAGCTGCACTAACGGCAACGTTCATTCTGAACAGAGTGCCATATGCTACTTCCGACATAACTCCTCATGAACTCTGGTTCAAAGTCAGACCTAACTTGAATGTCATTTGAGTGTGGGGGTGTCTGGCTTATGTGAAGCTCCCGGATCTGAAGATTCAGAAGCTGGGGACAAGGACTACGAAGGCGATCTTCTTGGGGGTATGCCGAGAAGAGTGATGCTCGGAGATTCCTTGATATCGAGTCAAACCATATCATCGAATCTCGCGATGCTGAATACTTTGAAGACAAGTTTGCAAAACACAAGAATATTGTTCTCGCGGATCTTCCAGAGAATGATAAGGGTACAAAGCAGACAGAAGTCTTTAATGAACCAGTAGTCCAAGATGAAGCTGTCGTCAAGGAGACACCAGCTGAACCAGAACTCGCTGAGCCGTCAACTAAGCGAACGAGGAGGCCAAAAGACTTCGGAGATGACTTCGTCACCTATCATATGGAAGCAGATCCTCTTACCTATGATGAGGCGATGAAGACCAGAGATGCTGTATTCTGGAAGGAGGCGATAGACAACGAGATTGACTCAATCACCTCCAACAACACATGGGTATTGGTTGACCTGCCAGAAGGAGCAAGACCCATCGGATGCAAATAGATCTTCAAGAAGAAGATGAAAGCAGATGGAACCATTGACAAGTTCAAGGCCAGGCTAGTGGCCAAGGGGTTTGCTCAGAAGCAGGGGATCGACTACTTTGACACTTATGCTCCAGTAGCTCGGATGACAACCATCAGATTGTTAATTGCTCTAGCAGTAATACACAAGCTGGTGATACATCAGATGGATGTGAAAACGGCATTCCTTAATGGCGAGCTGACCGAAGAGATCTACATGCAACAACCAGAAGGTTTTGTCGTCAGAGGTCTGGAAGACAAAGTCTACAAGTTGATGAAGTCTCTGTATGGTTTGAAACAAGCTCCCAAAATGTGGCATAAGAAGTTTGACAAGGTGATAAGGTCAAATGGCTACAGGGTCAGTGAAACAGACAAGTGTGTCTATACGAAGTTTGCTGACGGAAGAGGAGTAATCGTTTGTCTTTACGTGGACGACATGCTAATCCTAGGTACGGATTTAAGCTGCATCACAGAGACAGAGAAATTTCTCTCGACCAAGTTCAGTATGAAGGACTTAGGGGATGCCGACGTAATCTTGGGGCTCAAGATCATCCGGACAGGCACTGGAATAGCGCTGTCACAATCTCATTATATTGAGAAGATGCTCACTCGCTACGGGTATCAAGATCTTTCCATAATTGATACACCGTACCGGAGTGATCAGAAGCTGGAGCCTAATTCGAGGGAAAGCGTCAGGCAGTTGGAGTACGCTAGCATCATCGAAAACTTGATGAACGCTACTACTGCCACAAGGCCTGACATAGCTTTTGCCGTGGGAATGCTGAGTCGGTTCACTAGCAATCCAGGCGTTGAGCACTGGAAAGCTGTGAAGCGTGTTATGAGATATCTCAAGAAAACTCAGACATATGCACTTTTCTACAGCGGAGATCCGTCAGTAGTGGAAGGCTTCAGTGATGCTAGCTGGTGTTCAGATATGGAGAGCGAGTATTCCACAGGTGGATTCGTATTCGCCATGGGCGGAGCTGCTATATCGTGGAAGTCGAAGAAGCAGACTATGTTATCTCGCTCCTCCATGGAATCTGAATTCTTTGCATTGGATGCTGCTGCAGATGAAGCAGAGTGGCTTCGGGAGCTCATGTATGATCTTTCGGTGGTTGGGGCTCAGATACCGACAATACCGATATACTGTGACAACCAGGCGGCAGCAGTAGTGGCATCAAATGAACTCTTCAACGGGAAGAAGAGAACGGTGCGGTTGAAGCACAGAGCAGTACACGATCTTATCAAGAGAGGTGTTATTGTAGTGATTGATGTTCGGAGTCAGGAGAACCTGGCGGATCCGTTCACCAAGGGCCTCAAGCGCCAGCTGGTCGATGACACAGCTTGTAAAATGGGCTTGAAGGCATTCTGATAGTGTGTCTTTGTAATCCTACCATAAAGTTTTATGCTATTAGTTCAAAGAGAAATCTACTAGGCATCTAACTTTTGGTTCAAAGGAGGATCACTGACTGGGAAACTATCAGGTAACAGTGGGTACTTGTTCTCTGGAACATGAAAGTGATACGGACCCATAACCACTGTTGTCTACTATATATTTTCTGCGGAAAAAACAGATCCTGTGGAAGGTTGGCTTAAACGCCTTAATGAGTTCTCAGGCAGAGTGAATGCCTGGTGTGCTTTACAGGAAGCACGGTAGAGCAGCACTACAAGGAGTGAAACACCATGCTATAGTGGGGTGACTCCACCATGAGGTTTCCAGGTAGGGATAATGCCTCGGCTTTGTAAGCGAAGTCATAGCGGCGTAGCACCGCAAATAGGCAGGTAGCCTAATGCTGTATGACGTAATTAAAGAGTTGTAGACAGCACTACAAAGGGGAGGATGGCCCCATGTTACAGTGGCACGACACCACGATGAGGTACCCAGGTAGGGGTAAAGCCTCGGCATTGCAAGCCATGTCGTTGCGGCGTAACACCGCAAGGAAGCCTTAGGCTTCATGCTGGGTAGTTTGGCACTACAAAGAGGCTTGTGACCTCATGCTACAGTAGTATGACACTACGATGAGGTTCCCAGGTAGGGGTAATGTCTCGGCTTCAGGCCATGTCATAGCGGCGTAGCACCGCAAGGAAGCGCAAGGCTTCATGCCATATCTCTTTAATAAAGAACTCACCTATAGTGTATGGAAAGGGATATCAGGCCGTCTCTTGAGGGTAACTTGTAGACGCCCAAAATTATACACTGAAACCAGGCTGGCACAGGACCTTCAATGTGCAGCCAGAAGCACAGTTGATGTCATTATGCGAGTAGGAAGAATTGCAGTTATGGTACAGAATTCAAGGCTTAGTCCATTCTTGTATCATGCTGTTATTTAACCTATGCGGGAAGATTCAAGTCGTAGAGACATCTCTCCTAATGCATGATGGGCAGTCACTGTGGGGAACGCTCAACCCATATATTGAGATATGTGGGGGATTGTTGGTGTTTTTGCCTTTGGACTAGAAAAGATAGTCCCACATCGGCTACACCAAATGGTGAGTATCTCAATATAATACATTGCTTGTATTGAGGTGTGCACATGAGGTGTAGTGGGGCACAAGTTTGTGCCATGTGGAAGTATTTTTCTAGAAGGAAAAAGGATTAAATCCAATAAGGATGCAAGTTAATTTTTGTTGTGCGGACTCGGACTCGGACACGGACTCCAGGATGTCTCGTGCATGCACGGGAGTGTTCGGGGGGTAGGCGTGGACTGGCACACTTCTATGCTGATTGTGGGATGATCTAAAATATCAAACTCTATTTTTGAGTATTGGTATTTTAGTCCCACATCGGATAGGAGAAGAGGTGAAGTCTCAACTCCACTCTATAAATAGAGCCCCTTGGCCTCCTTTGAAAGATGCACCAAGAAGAGAGTGAAGGGAGTCTGTAAAGTCCAGGAAGCCCGTTCAAGTCTCAAATATTGACTTACGAGCGTTCCAGAAGTTCTTCGTGAACTTGCTGGTTCCTGGAAGCTGTTCGTGCTCGTGTGGGGGCGAATAAAGCTTTGAGCAACGGTGGTTCATTCACCCCAGCATTTTATTCTCGCCTGTCATCGCTGTTGTTGCCTTTTACAGTAACTTCTTTTTAGAAGCTCTACTGCCGATAGTCGCTTGCACAAAAGTCTCTTTAGATTTTTTGTGTATTACGTAGAATCTTTTTAGATCCTCGTAATTCAGAATCCTCCAGGATCTCTGTTGCACATCTTCTTTAAGGTGTTGCATTTGAAACGTTGTCTTTACAATTGTTTCAGTTTTAAAATTTTTCATCGAAAATTGTGCCTCGGCACTAACACAACGCTCTCCGTCGATGGTGGGGATGAAGATGGAGGTGGTTTGGGAAATGATAGAGAGAGAAATGAGATAATGAGTTCCTGATGATTTTTATTTACTTAATTAAAATAATTAACTTAATTGAAATGACTAAATATGAATCCCAGCAATGGTAATTAATGTATCTAATATAATTATAAAGTACTTAATTAATGTAGTAATTAATCACAATTAAATACCAATTAGTTGATATATATATATATATATATATATATATATATATATATATATATATATAGTAATTAATATAGTTAATGTAATTAATGGTGTTCTTAAGTCGGTTTTTCAATTAATAGTAAATAATGAGATAAATAATCTAAAAAAGTATAGTAATTAACAGTAACATAGTTAGAGTTTAAAATATAAGTTATTAATTAGTTGGTAATTAATTTTGAATTGATACATTTTTAATTAGTTAGTTATTAATTATCTTAATTTATTAAACTAATTATTAAATTTATTAAATTTTTATGTGAATTAATTATATTTTACTATTATTATAAAATACTCTTCCACTTACCACTTTTCATTTTCATATCACAACCAAACACATTTGTGCCCTACTAGGGGGACAAGGAAGTGGATAGATTCATATTCTTCTTCCATCTTTGAAAGTCTAAATCCAAGTTTTTTCGCACTTACGAGTTACCAAACATGTCCTTAAGTGTCCTAGTCGCGTGCTGCAATTGGACAATCCAATGTTTTAAAAATCGGACCGGTGCTTGACCCGACCAAGACACTGGGTCGGGTCAAATTGGTTCAACCAGTTGGTTCAACCACTGGTTCAACCACTGGGTAATCTAAATAGTCCAAATTAATCCTTTATGGATATTAATTTTTTTTTACAAAAATACTAATTTTTAAAAAACACCGGGTCAATACTGAACCGGACCAGAAAAACAACCGGTTCACGGATGAACCGGTTGAACCGGTCGGTCCGGTCTGATTTTTAAAACATCAATCAGAATTTAAAATACTAACAAACTTGCACAATGCTAAATTTATTCAATTAATGAATCAATTCTTTGAAAGAATAACAATGCCTAATGAAGAAGTACAACAAAAGAATAACTTGGAGAACAAAGAACCCCAGCCTCTTTTTCTTTTTAAAATGCATCTCAGCCCCAAGCTGCAAATGACATTGACGGTCTGATTACTAAGCCGCAATTAGTATTGGCTTGCTATTGACATTTTGTATCTTTTCTTCTATTTCGAATACTTTAGTATCCCCTAACTAATTTTCATATATTTTTTTAATTGTGTACATAATTTTTTGCTTCTTTTTCTCTCCTTCTGAATGTTATGTGGTTTGAAATTAAGAAGCAATTAAACTGAAATATCAGTAGGTATCAAATAAGGTTTTGAAATTACAGTTGGGTTCGGTTTGAATCCACACAGGAGGGAAAAAAAAAATCTCGAAAATAACTAGTCTTCTTGATGGTACATTGCTTCCTGTATTGGCATTCTGCTGACACTGTCTGGAGTTGCTCCAATCATTCTTGAGCTGACACAGCAGACTATGTCCAATACCAGACCAAAGTGGCCAAGGAAGAATACAAAATGCTGTCATTACACAGAGAAAAGTGTTCAAGAAAGTACGTACAGTATCTAAGAACAGTCTATATAACAAACAGCCTTTTGACCTCAGCCTCAGAAACCATCAATGTTGGAAGTATACAAAGTCGCAAAAGACCAAACATTACATACCAAAAGCAAAAGCATGACGGCCTCAGTGAGCTACTACGTAGAACTGCTACCTAGCTCTAGAGCAAGGCTACATGGTAAGTTGGTAACAAACCATTGGCAAAAAATGGAGTCAGAATTTTAGTTCAATCTCAAACTGAACTTAAAATTGTATAAAATAAAATAAATATTAATGACAAAAAAATTGGTTTTTTACAAAAAAAAAAAAGAAGAAGTAAAAACTCTACAAATTTAGGACTAGCCACCATCTTTCACGAGCTACCTAAATTGTACAAAACATTTCCAAGATAACCCAAAATCAAAAAGTGTATAACTATTCCGTGACTCCACGACACAAATAACACAAAAGTGTCAACATTTAAGAACTGAAAATGCAAAAGAACAAAATGGAAATACAAAAGAACAAAATGCAAAAGAACTGATTGGTTGGGGGTGGCGGGGGCCCACCCCAGCCAACCAGTACATCCGCCATTCCTCTTGCTGTCACCGGATCACGTAGTCTGTGATCACGTCCGCGATCACAAATTGCGGACAAAATAGCATTGATGCTTTGGTTGTTGCTTAGCAAAATTTGGCAGACTTGAAGAGGAGGGGGTACATGAAGGAGTTGGAGTACGTGAACCTTATGATCCGGCTGCTCTTCAACGGCCTCCCCGCGTTGACGACGCAGTCGTCGTAGCCGAGCCTCTTGAAGTCCCTTGGGTTCACCATCTTGGCCGAGGCGAACCAGCCGCAGTGGAGGTGGATGTCGGAAGGGGCACAGCCGCCTGTAGCTGAGGTGCTGCAGGTGTTCGCTATCTGCACTATGAACTGGGGGATGCCTGCCCCTGGGTCCCTGCTCTGGGTTATGCTGATGTCTCTGTTTCTGCACATACCACCACTAGCTAACATCTTCCTGTTGCTTTGCTTTGTAGTAGTAGTAGTAGTTCCTGAGATGATACCTGAGGGTTTGAATTAGTAAACATGAGTGAGAAATTTTAATCGAAGTGTCGTGGCCACTTGTCGACACGTTTGGTACCAGTGGAACCAGAAATTCGAACTGAGATAGGCTGGAGTGGATTAGGTGTGGACTGACTGATATGAAAAAAAAAAAAAAGAGATTATGAATGTGTTAAAAATGAAGATAAAAATGATACTCAGGATGTAGAGTAATAGTCTCAGAGATTCAAGTTTAATGAAGCCGATGGATTCTAACTACGACAAATTTGTATCCGGTTTTCTTGTATTTTCCGGTTTTCTTGTATTTTGGGAGAGCTTGAATTTGGGTCTCTGTTAAGTCTTAAAAGAAAAGGAAAATGCTAAGTCTAACATTCTTACGACCTCTCTCTCTCTCTCCCACTCCTGACACATAGGTTCCACCGGATGCCACCTCCTCTCTCACCTCCCACCCCCACCCCCCCCCCCCCCCCCCCACCCCACCCCCACCCCTCTCTCCCCCTCCTGACACATAGGTCCCACCGGATGCCACCTCTCCTCTCAACCCCCCCCCCCCCCCCCCCCCCCCCCCCTTCATATATGGGCTCCACCCGATTCCACCACTTTTCTCCCTTCTCCAATCGAAATCTGACATGTGACTGTTGTAAGGGATTTCTAAGCATTTAGTTGTACGCATAGCAAAGCTTACAAGAAAAAAATAAAACTATTGGCCTTTGGCTAGCTAGCAAGCAGTATGTTTACTTGTTGAGTAGCAAGTACCTGATTGTGGTGAAGCTGCAGTGCAGACTGAGATGATGAGGCTCATGATCAAGAAGGAGAAGCAGAAGAAAGGAGGAGAAGAGCTCATGATGGTCGAGAGGAGAAGTGTGTCAAGCCTCTAGCTTTGCTTGGCTACTCTCATCTGTGAGCCCAAATCAATTGGTTCATGATGAGAGAGAGCTGTGTTAAAGGGGTTGGTGATTGTTGGATGTTATATAACTTCTATTGAGGATGAGTAGAGTAGGGTGAGACAGAGGGAGAGGACCACCAAAGGCTTAGGATTTCATTCCACAACCAACCAGCATCAAAACCTTCCTCTTCTTCTACAACCTAGCACTTGTCCTTTCAATTTATTGTACTAGCTACTGCTTAAAGATGTAATATGGGCCGGGCTGGGCTGGGTCGGGCCAACCAGAATCTGGATTTAGTCGTTCCGAACTGGACTGGACCAATCCGAATACAAAGAATGTCACCAATTTTTTTGTAAAACAGTTTTTTGACAAAAAAATATTATAATGGATTTGAGTCGGATTTTGACCGGACCAGATCTGGAGAGAGCAAACTCAGCCCGATTTGTTTCGGGCTTTGACCAAGCCTAGGCTAACCTAGCCCGAATTTGACAAGGTCGGTCCAGTTCAGATTCGAGCCGCCCTATCCACTTCACAACTTAAGCTATTGCAAAAAGGAGTGAAACATCCATTAAATATCCATTAAATGCATGGGCATTGGCAGCAGCAGAAGTGACTTTTTGCTCTCACTACTGATGTTTGTTATGTCTATAATCATCATTGCTAATATTAACAGCTGAAACTCATGTTAAGTGCATATTATTTTTCAAACAGTGCAACATAGCAAAGTCTAATGTGTATCATTGTCTGAGCTCTCTAGCCTAGTGGTATTAGAGCGGACATCCGGAGGGGCCGGCAAGGTTCGAGCCTCCCAATTGTGTGTGTGTGTGTGATTTCAAAAAAAAAAAATAATGTGTATCATTCTCTAAATTAGTCCATTTATGTTCTACATAGAAAGTTGCTAGATGATTAGAAAGACACATGTTTTCTACCTTTGCATATTTTCTTGTTTAGACTGTTAGGAAAGAATGGTGTAGATGAATCATGATGGTTACCCAATAAATCATGTGGTCTAAAACTTGAGTAAATTTTACATATTTCATCGACATCATTCTTTTCTAACAATGTGTTCTTAAAAGAATGATGTCGATGATAGTTAGCCAACGAATCCTCAACTGATAAAAACATTTCCTTGGGTTTCCTTTCATCCTCACATACTTCGTTACATTGTAAGTTGGAAATCCACAATTTTTCAGCATATGTTGCTTGGTTATTAGGATTGGATTCTAATATCCATAGTTACACAACTAACTAGAAAATGTACACATGTTCCCCCTGTGGAGGTGATGGGGAGATCCTTTGGGAGGGTGGTTCCAAATTGTTGATGTCATTATGTCCGAGAAGAATGCCATTTGCATCAAATCCAGATGCGTATGCATTAGCATTGGTCAGTCAAAATGACAGTCCAAATGCATGTAGCTAGGGGATAGGGGTAGGTCCCACATAGATCCTCTCTCTCAAGTACAAAATCTCAGATGTAAGGCAGAGACAGAGTAGTAGCTGTGGGGACATAAGTACGACCTGCAAGAGCAAAGGGAAGAAAAGAACACCAGATGAATAGGCTTTAGCAAAAAAGAAGATTTACAAGTAAAAACTAACTGTGAATAGCATGCATGTAGTGTGGAATGAAGACCAAGCTCTGCCAAAGGAAAAATATAAAGGTCACAGGGAAAGGAAAAGGGAAATGGCTTTTAGTCAATGGCAACAAATCCAAGAGAATTGCTAGCTAGTGCAAATACACCCACATCTAGGACCCAAAGGACACCCCAATTTTCTGTGTCGAGAACATGCCAAACACGTGTCCAATACATCAAATATAACAAATTAAGACACTCCAAATATATACCATTACACGTTAAAATAGTTGTTGAATATGTGTTGTCGTGTTTTAACCTGTGTTGTATCGTATTTTCTAGAGCGCAACTAATTATTGCTATTTGCATGGAAATGTCTATTCTATTATATAATGTCAAAAATAGTTTTTTTTGCAAATTTTTTCTTTCAAAAATATCATTTATTATATTTACTAATTAAAAAAATTAATTAAAATTAATAGAGAGTATCTAGGTAAATACAAGAGTTGTCTTTTGATATTTCTAATTACAACAGTTCTTAAATGTTTTGAGTATCTAAAAATAAGGCATTGAAGAATATATTTTGTTAAACATCATTGATTCAAAAATGAATAAATTTTGACAACAAGTATCTTTTAGCCTTTATATATATATCCCATACATATATATATCTCTTATACAAAACACAAAGGTTTTTGAATCCTAGGGCTGACTGTGCCAAGATAAAGAGTGGTTGGAATTTAATCTTGGTGAATCAACGGTTGTGGGATTTTATGGGGAAGAGCATTATTGGGAGTAGGGTTTTATGGGAAAGAGCATTATTGGGAGTGGGATTTTATGGGGAATCCAAAGATGGGGATTTAATATTTTGATGGTTGGAATTTAATATTTTGATGGGGGCCTCAAAATTATTATTGTTCGTTTAAAATTGGGGGTCCAAGATTTTGAGGGGGAATACCTTAAATGAACCATGCCCTATGGCATGGGTTATGACTATATATATATATATATATATATTTTTTTTTTTTTTTTTTTTTTTTTTTTTTTTTTTTTTTGAAGCAATGGGTACTTGTGGCGAACTCGCCTCCACTGGGGCTCGAACTCCCGACCACTTGGGCCGCATGCATCTCTCTTAACCACTAGGCTAGAGGTCATTTGCATATATATATATATATATATTTTTTAATATATATATATATATATATATATATATATATATATATATATATATATATATATATATATGGCGCGGATCAAAAGTCCCTCTTAGAAAACCTCCTAAAAATCCCCCTCACTCTAATTCGTAATATTAATGTTAATATTAATGTTAATATTAATATTAATGTTAATGTTAATATTAAATTTTTTTAATTTTTTTTATATTAATGTTAATGTTAATGTTAATATTAATGTTAATGTTAATATTAATTTTAATGTTAAGTTTAATGTTAATTTTAGTATTTAATATTAATATTAACATTAATATTAACATTAACATTAATATTAACATTAAATTACGGATTAGAGTGAGGAGGATTTTTAGGGGATTTTCTAAGAGCATCTCCAACCCTATTGTGACTTTGGAAAAAAGTTAATGCCACATAGGAATGACAAAATTTTATTCAAAAGTTCTTCTCCAATGCAATTGTCAAGTCAATTGTGAAGCTTATGTGGCAAAATTTAAAGAATACATTGTGAAGTTAATTGTCTTGTTCTAGACAATGCACTTGACAATGTCTTCTCTTCCATGTCATCAATTATGAATTAAAAATATCAGAAAAAAGAAAGAAGATGAGTAGTTGTCTTAAAAGTAGTCTTGGAAGTTGAAAAAAATATTTTTTATTGTCTTCTCAATACTTTTGCATTGGAGAGAGTTTTTATATCTCATTGTCTTTTGAGATATAATTTTGCCACATAAACAAGACATTGTCTTGTGGCTCATGCCACATAGGAGCCACCTAAGACTCACAACACTTAACAAAACAATAGGGTTGGAGATGCTCTAAGGGGAACTTTTAATCCGCTTTCATATATATATATATATATATATATATATATATATATATATATATATATATATATATATATATATATATATATATATATATATATCAACCGTGTGTACGTACATGTTCCAACCAGAACAATAGTTTTCTAAGGCGTCCTATAGTACGTACATTCAAGTTGTGCATTGGGCCGGTCCAGCCCGGGCCCGCCCGTGGACCGGACCGGCCCGCCCCCCTTATAGCCCGGACCGGACCGCTGTAGGCCCGAACCGGCCCGGCCCCCCACTTCCCTACGGTTCGTGTCGGACCCCCCCCCCCCCCCCCCCCCCTCCAGCCCGAGCCCGGCCCGGCCCGGCCCGGACCGGTCCATAATTTTTTTTTTTTTTTAAATAATTGAGGCCCGGCCCGCTATAGGCCCGGTTGGACCGGCCCGGCCCGCTGGGACCGGTCCAGCCGACCGTTGGGGGGGGGGGGGATTTTGAAATTTTTTTTTTCCAGATTTGACCTTGGGGGGGGGGGGGTTCTTTTACCAAAATATCCCTCCCATATAACCGTTATTAAAACGTTGGGAGGGGTATTTTGGTCATTTTTGGCCTAAAATTACCAAAATAACCCCAAAAAATTCCTATAAATAGGCCAAAAATTCTATTTTTCAAACACAACTCATTCCTCACAAATTCTCTACATTTCTCTACGGTGCTCTGGTGCTCTACTGCTTTCCTTCCCCGGTGCTCTGGTGCTCTACTGCTTTCCTTTCCCGGTGCTCTGGTGCTCTACTGCTTTCCTTCCCCGGTGCTCAACGGCTTTTCGATCTCCCTCCCAACTCCATTCCGGCTCTACGGCTTCCCGATCTTCCTCTCAACCCCTTACTTTCTTCTAGCGTAGTTTACTTTATTTTATTTTATATATGGCTGGTGAAGGTTCAAACCCACCTGATCTTGCTGGACAGACTTACCATTATTTTAGTAATTTTTTTGACGGTAATGAAATTCCACCTGAGCAAGTAGCCACCCATCCGATTCCGGAGGGGTGCCAACCATCTCCTCCGGAAGTAGCTAGTACCACCCAACGTCCTGAAAAGAAAAAAAGGTCTAAGTATTGGGATTATTTTACTATAATTTTTGAAACTAATCCTGATGGTTCGTTTGTTTTAGATGCCAAGGGGGAACCGAAACCGTACAAGGCGCAATGCAAGAAATGTTGCAACCAGTACACATGGAAGAAGGGCGGTGGCACCGGGACTATATCCAGACACTACGACACTTGCTACGGGAAGGACACACTTCAAGCGTCCCAAACCCAAATAAGCTTCGGCGCCACCGGTTCTTCAATTGGTAACTTTACTTATTCAGCTGCTAGGCATAAAACCGAATTAACTAAACATATTATTCGTGACGAACTTCCTTTCACGACGGGTGAAAGCGAATCTTTACGAGATTATGTATCACTTTCTCTAAACCCCTCCTTTACTAAAGTGAGTAGGCAACAAGCTCGAAAGGAGGCCATTCGTCTCTTCAACGAGCAGAAAGCCGCTTTGAAAGCGGATTTTGAAAATATTAGTAAGTTAGCTATTACTTCTGATATTTGGACTACTAAATGGAGTTATGCTTATATTTGTATTACTGCACACTATATAGATGCACAATGGATGTTGCAAAAATGCATCATCTGTCTTAAACTTATAGAATGTCCACACACGGGCGCTGTAATTTCAAGTGAGATTTCAAGAGACGTGCGTGAATATGATATTCACGCTAAATTTTTTTCTGTCTCTTTGGACAATGCATCAAACAACAATGCTGCTATGTCTTCTTTGTCAGTAATTTTTAAGCCTATTTTAGAAGGTAGACTTATGCATGTTAGGTGTGCTTGCCATATAATTAACTTAGTTGTTAAAGAATGTTTAAATTTTTTTGAACCGCATTTAGACACTCTACGACAGTGCTTGCTCCACCTAAACTCGTCTCCAAGTAGACAACAAAGTTTTGCATGCACTTGCGCACATTTTGGTATGACTTTTAGAAGATTTGTGAAGGATATACCAACTAGGTGGAACTCCACCTACTTGATGTTGAAATCTGCAATTTCTTTTAAGAGTGCTATTACATATTATTGTACTTCGGATGCCACCTTTGACTATCAGGTTACTGATGATGATTGGGTAGCAGCTGAAAGTGTTTGTGAATTTTTAGAAGTTTTTTACAATGCTACATTAACTCTTTCTGGTGTTTATTATCCCACATCTTGCTTAGCTTTACGTGAACTTTGTAACATGTCTTATTTATTTTCTAAATATAGAGATTATCCAAATTTTGAAATTGCGGTGAGAAATATGGAAGCCAAATTCAGGAAATATTGGGGTGAAGTACCTCTTTTATATTGTTTGGCTTCCATATTTGATCCTACAATCAAATTGGATGGCGTAGAGGTTTTATTAGAAGGATATGGAGAATATATGGGTATAGACGTTTCTGACATGAAGGCAGAAGTTAAAGTGGCTTTGGAAAGGTTAGTTATACTGTACGAAGAAGGAGCAACGTCGACCCGACCAACTCAGGGGGGGCTAGTAGTAGCTCCGGCTTGGCGTCTAAGCTATCAGCAGCCGGTCGCATACTACAAAGGAAGAAACAAAAGCAATCTTCCCAACCTACTCAAGAGTTGTCTGCTTACCTTAACTCTTATCAAGACGAAGATGAGACTCCAGATCACTTCGCCGTTCTAGAATGGTGGAAGAGACACGACAAGAGATTTCCTGTGCTTTCTAACATAGCACGTGATCTACTGATGGTTCCGGTGTCGACGGTAGCATCGGAGTCCTGTTTTAGTGCAAGTTCGAGGATGTTGAGCGATAGGAGGAGCCGCTTGAAGCCCGATATTTTGGAAGCAATCGTGTGCGTACAAGATTGGATGGCTGCCGATAAAAGAACACAAAACCAGAAAGATGAAGAAGATCATGACATCCACGAGCTGGATTTGGAATCGCTTTCATTACATGAAGGCGAACAACAATGAGGCTACGGTGAGGGGTATCAGGTATGTACGTTTAAACTTATACATTTCAATTTTAAATTTTAACTTATACTTTCAAAAACTATTTTTTTTTTTACTTATACTATTCAAATTTTTAATTTTAACTTATACTATTCAAATTTTTTAACTTATACTTTCAAAAACTATTTTTACTTTAAAATTTTTTTTTTTTTTAACTCCGCCTATGCCAAACAAGCATTTGCCGGTCCCAAGCCCGGATAAAGGAAGAGGGAGAAATATTTTTTTAAATTTTTTATAAATTTTTATAAACATTTGTAATATTTGTATATATTTGTATAAACATTACTTTTATAAATATTTTGTATAAACATTTTATAAACATTTAAGTTACAAATTTTTAAAATTAAAATACAAAAGAAAATGATTACTTTTACATGGTTTTTAAAATGGTTTTAAAAAGAAAATACATATTTTGTAAAAATATTTTATAAACATTTGTGTTAAAAAGAAAATATTTTATAAACATTTTATAAACATATTTTGTATAAACATTTTATAAACATTTGTATAAACATAAAATTATAAACATTTTATAAATATTTTTAAACATATTTTGTATAAACATTTTATAAATATTTTTTTTATAAACATTTAAGTTAAAAAATTTTAAAATTAAAATACAAAAAAAAATGATTAAAAAACTAAATTAAACAAAAAATTGTAAAAAAAAAAAAAAAAAAATAACCAACAAACCGGGCCGGTCCGGTTAACCCGGCCTGAACCGGCCCGAACCGCCATAGGCCCGGACCGGCCCGTGGTCCGGTTCAGTCCGGACCGACCCCACTAGTGCCCGGTTCAATGGGCCGGGCTGAGCCCAAAAGATGAAAACCGGGCCGAGCTTAGCCCGGACCGAATTTTAGCGTGGGCCGGTCCTGGACCGGCCCGAACCCGGTCAGGCCCGCAGCCCCTGGACCGTGGGCCGGCCCGGACCGGACCGAAAACACCTTGAACGTACATGTTCCAACCAGAACAATAGTTTTCTAAGGCGTCCTATAGTATTGTAACCATGACAGACATGGTACGTGTTATAGCTATAGTAACAACGGTTTCCAAGGTGTAGTATGTGATGACATGAAGCATTGCATGCGTGAGGAATACTAGATGATTACGTAATTTTGATTTTTGACCCCATGTCACCGAATCTTGGTGTTGGGAACGGAAGGTACTTGCTCATCATCGAATGGACCGGCCAGAAACACAAATGCACACCGTAGACAGCTTATAAATCATGGTGTATAATGGGTCGGGCGGCCCGCAAATCCGGCCCGAGCCCGTCTGGGTCCGTCCCGGTCAATGACGGTTTGGACCGATTCGGCTCGGTCCACCTATGCAACGGGTCCGGACTGGCTCATATTTTCTGGCCCGAAAGCACGGCCCGGTTTAGAAACTGGTCCGAGCCGTAAGCCTGCGCAGCCCGGTCAACCCGGTTCGGTTTGTTGACCCGGTTCAGACCTAGTCCAGGTTCGGTCCATATCGCAAAAATTTAGAAAATGGGTACTTTGAACAAATTAACCCCGTTTAGTGGTTGTTTTTTTTTTTGGCCGTTTTATGATACTTTGGTCATCTTGCTGAAATGATCAAAATACACTTAGGCTCCGTTTGGTTCGCGTAATGGAAGGAAAAGTAAATCAATTTCTTGTCATTTTCTTTCCTTTGAAATTTTTTAATTCCTATTGATTTTCCTTTCCGATGTTTGTAAAATGTGGGAAAGTGATTCTTTGCTTGGATGGATGAAATCACTTTCCCTCCTAATTTTTCTTCTATTGGGAATCACTTTCCTTTCCTCCTCAATTCCTATGGCACCAAAACATAGGAAAGTAATCATTTTCCTTTTCCAACCCGGAGATTCCGTAAATCAAACGAGGCCCCTCGTTTGGTTACCTGAATTTGAGCTTGGGAAAGGAATACTTTCCTGTGTATGGAACCCAAAGGAAAGAAGTTTGAAAGGAAAAAAGATTTTCAAGGGTTAGAAAAATATGGGAGAAGGTAGTTCCCTCATCCATCTAAGGAATCATTTTTTCTTCAGTTTTTTTGCATTTATTATTATTATTTTTACTAAAATATCCCAACTCAAAAATATTATTAATCGTTTTTATCCATAATACCTTTTAGACTAAAATATTCATGAGTAATAAATTTTCTCATTAGCACGAGGGTATTATTGAAAAATTGACTTGATTTTGTCTCAATTCCTTCCAAACATCAAACACTATAATGGAAAGTAAAGATATATTTCGACTATAATCTCGGTCTTTCCAAACACCGAAAAAAATTTGATGAAAATTATAATTTTCCAAAGGAAAGGAAATAACAAAGAATCAATTTCTTTTTCTTTCCTTTCCGTGAACCAAACGAGGCCGTATAACAACTACATTTTGGGGGTATTAGGGATAATTTTGCATTTGATCAACTACGACAACAAACGCAAGATCAACAACCGCAACTCGCACCGCAACAAAAGTTTGAATCAGAATCGAAATTTTGGCATCATTTTAGAAAAGTTTATAATGAGCACGATACAAAAAAAAAAAAAAAAAAAGATACTCGACTAGTGTTCTTGTTGAATGCTTGAATTGTAGGAAACGAAATAAATTGGACAATAACTATGGTACAAGGAAGCTAGGTAGGTATCTGAAAATTTGTATGAATATCTAGTAATCTTGTATTTGTTTTTAAAATGTATCGTTTTAAATATATATTATTATTGTTAGACATGTCATTGATATATTTAAACCTAATTGCAACTTATATTTGAGTTTAGCTTTCAATGTCGCTACATAGTTTACTTGCAGTAAGTATTACAAATAAATTTTGAAAAGAGGTTGAAAACACAAAAATAGGTTACATGACTTATGTAAGAAAAATATTATATATTAAATAAATTATCTTATTTCTGATATTCTTATGTATTAGTAATATTAGTAGGAGTCATTAATAGAATTGAGCTCTCTTTAATTCTTTCTCAAATTTATGCTTGTAAACTTTTTTGAAATTTTTTTTTATTACGGACGACGTATGGCGGAAAAAGAAAAGACTAGTACATTTTATTACAAATTTTATGTAAATAAAATATTAAATTTTATTCCTTGTTAGTTATAAATAAATTTTATAGCGGGTTTTAAATTATAATGGTATTAATAAAATTATTATATTTTTTTATTCTAAAAAATTTGAATTTTTTTTAAATATATATGGGCCAGGTCTGACCCAATCTTGAATTGGCCCGGATCTAGCCCGGGTCGGCCCGGCCCCGATCGGATCATGGATCCGGACTAGATTTCCATTTTTTTCCCTTATGGTTCGATCCGGACCGGGCTGAATCCAGTCAATGCGGACTCCGAACCGGCCCGGCCAAGCCTATTACACACCAATTGGGAAAATTTATGAAATGCCGAAAAAACGAAAAAGTTTTATGAAAAATCCACCGCACAATAACATTTCATCGCGTGCCCAGAGTTAGCAAAAAATATATAAAGGGTGGTCCGAATGACCTTTTTGTCCTTCCTTCTAATTTATTGAAAACACCCACGAAACTACTCTTAAAAAAATATTTCGATACTTCCTCTTCTTCCATACGTTGCTCACTTTCGAATCTAGGTTTTCTCCTCAAAAATCTTCAAACATTACTTCAAAAACTCGTCGAAAAATTTCGAAAAAAAAACGGTAAATCTGTTAAAACGGAGGTCAAAACATCATTTTTTCGCGATTCTAAAATTTCGGAAGGCCGACCAACGAAGATGCAGTTAATCTCCGGCTCCTCGAAAATACGCTCATTTTGTGACTAACCGGGCCACGTTTCGATCTCCCAGTCAAAAGTTATGGCCCTTCAAAGTTTCAAATGGCCATAAAATGCAGGAGAATGATCATTCTTCGTGGTAATATCACAGAGAATGGCCATTCTCCGTGCTAAAACCACGGAGAATGGTCATTCTCCATGCTAAAACCACGGAGAATGGCCATTCTCCTTGTTAAATTGACAAAAAATAGTCATTCTCCGTCATTTTATGTAACGCCCGTAGTTCGTATTACGTATTTTGGTATACGTGTACGGAATTTCGACCCGTAATTAGACTTGTCTTGCTTAGCTTGATCCTGGTTTAATCTTGCCTTGGTTTATTTTGGGTTCATCCTGGTTCGACTTGTCTTGACTGGCTAGTCTTGGGTTTTGCATTGGCATGGGTAAGTTAGCATTTCCTGGTTCATGTGGTTTATCCTGGCCTTGGCCTGCATTGGGTTCGGTTGGGTTCGGCTTGGTTGGGCTCGATTTGGGTTGATATGTAAACCCCCACCTACCACCCACTCTCTTCCTTTATAAGCTGCCTAACCTCTCTCTCTTCCATTAATCCCCATAACTCTTCTTCTTCCTCCATTAACTCTCTCCACCTACCAGAGAGCTTAGGCAAGTGCAACTTGCTTCATGGAGGAACTCAAGTTTTATTGTTCCATTGTCTTCCTCACGAGATTCTAAGACACTTTAGTACTTAGCATTTTTAGTTTCCATGGTTCATTTCATGTAGATCTAAGTTTGTTGTATTTTCGGATTTCTCGGTTTTGATCTACTAAACTGGCTTGTTTTTAAAAACTAAGAGTTCTATGTAGAAGGCATTCTGATGTTACGCAAGTTTGGTTTTGGAATGGTTGGATTTCATCGAGTCTTGACCGAGATGGGGCTTTCTTGAGCTCTTGAGCTTTTACGCCTGCTTGTGATGGCCTTGGGGAGAAGATAAAGTTTTACGCACACGTTCTTACGTGCTAGCGTAGTATTTAGTTTTACGCCCACGTCTAACGTGCCAGCTTAGCATTTCCTCCTTCACGCACACGTTTTAACGTGCTGGCGTAGTGTTTCCCTATTTTTACGCACACGTCTTAAACGTGCCAGCGTAGTGTCCCCTTTACGCACACGGATTGCGTGCCAGCGTAATCCTTTCTACGCCGAGTTCACTTGAACTCTACGCAGGGGCCTTCCCGCTCGTGTAGACTCGTGCTCGCGTATTCTTCTGCCGCGTAGAGTCTCGCTAGCGTAGAGTGCCCCGTGCGTAGAGCCTCGCTCGCGTAGAGTCTCCCTCGCTCGCGTAGAGCCTTGCGTGCGTTAAAGTTCCGCTTGCATAGGGTGCTTGCTAGCGTAGAGCCTTACCCGCGTAGAGTTCCCTCTCGCGTAGGGCTCTCGCTCGCATAGAAGCGGTCTTTCCTTGGTCTTTGTCACTCCCCAGAACCAGAATACTGGAGAGCGGGGGAATGACTCAGCCAGCTACGTATTACGGGTAGATGAATACCGTATAATACGATCAATGCTATCTAATAAGACGAGGGGGTGCATACTACATAAAAGTCTCACTATGGTCACTTCCCATCTATTGTCTCAATCATTCAAACAAGAAACAGAAATAGAGAACATATGAGATAAAGCAGTAAGGCGTCCCAAACGCTCAGTCAAAATATTCTTGATATCTGGCTTTACAAAATACAGCCAGATGATGTAGTAAATATACACAATTGTTATCAGCTGCAGCCTGACTTAGTTGCAATTATGCAAAAGTAGGTACAAGACAATCCGACTAACATGTCGGTGCCAAACGGCAAAGTATAAAGTAAGTAACAAAACGAGCGGGGAAGTAAGGAACCCACTCGAGTCCTCCTGCGATCATCCCTCTAGTATTGACCATCTTGGAGGTAGAAGTAAGCTGGATCCTCGGGGACTGGCTCTAAATCTGGCCATGCAAAACCAGAGAGGTTAGACCTCTAATAGCAAGTACCACAAGGAAGCACGACATGAGAATTTAAAACCAGTGATAAGAGTTAAGAATAAATAGATCTCTGCTTGCTACTGGGGTTCACATAATATCACGACACTTCAAACCAACTTCCCAACCAAACAAGGACAGAAGTTGCCCCGTCATGTCCTGACATTCTGATCATCTCAGTAGTTAACAGAGTAGATACAGTACACAAACAAATCAATTTAAATGGCCATTCAACTACTACGGCTTGCTACTGTAAGTCCCAAGTTATCTTGGTTTTATGCAATGAGGATTTCTCAGTTCTTACTATGTACAAGCAAGGCTAGTTTACCCAGTCAATCAATTGCGCCAATCAAGAATTAGACGAGTCCCAGCAGGACGCCCGTCATCAATATACAATATACAATAATAATATAACCAGATACCGCTCCCTGCCCGTGTGGCAGATTTGTAGTATCTGTGGGGACCAGCCGGCCTGTCGGGCACTACTAGTCCCAAGAGGGCTGCCATGTAAGAACTCGGGAATCCATTCTCTCCATGCAATCATTATTTTATTTAACTTAATAGTTTCTATGTTAAGTGAAATCCCATGCCGTGGGTCATGGTCATTCAGAATGAGTACCTTTGTACGGGGTACGATATGTACAACTCTACAACAATACCCGTGCGGTTAGGTTGTAGGTCTTACATAGCATAATGCAACAATCAAAACTAACCACGGAATAATCATGCCTTGACCATAAAGTACACATGCTTCTTTGTAGAAAAGTAAATAAATAAATTGAAGCCTGCATGTGCCTGTATGCCAACATTCGGGATCAGCCAGTCGATTACAATAGTTCATAGTTCATATGAACGTGTCTCATTCATTCAATTCAATAAGACGACTAGCCAGTCTCTTAGTTCCAACTAGGAACGCATGATCAATTATTAGTCAAGGTCACAATCATTATCAATGGTGACAAGGCATGAAAGTCAACTAGTATTCAGTGGAGTCGAGTCTACAACTCTCAGGGTTTAATTCCAGTCATACTGGGTATCCATAAACCAATCAAGACACAAGGCACGTTCTACACAACCATATGTATTAAAAATATTAACATGCTAAGATTATCGAGTTCATGCAAAAAGGCGTAAGGATATAATTGGAGAATTATCATGCCACCATTAAATGAATAAATTATAGAGCAATAGAAGCACCAAGGTTAGATTATGCCAAGATTGGTCTATGCCCAAGTTTTACGCTAAGGCCAACAAGTTACGCCAAGCTTTACGCTGTGGCAAAATACGCGCGCAAAGAACGTACGCGTAAAAAGTAACGGAACAAGTTGAACGTAAAACTCGTTTTACGCCGAGCCAAGGAGCACGCGTAAAAAAAAGAGCTACGCGTAAAAAAACAGGGTTACGCGTAAAAAGATTGAGTTTACGCCTGAGACACTGCGCGCGTAAAAGTAAAGTTTTACGCCTGAAAGAACACGCGTAAAAAGGGAATACGCCAAGTTAAGTAGACTTACGTAAAAACATGTTCACGCTGACACGAGTGATCGTGGGCGTAAAAACTCCATATTACGCTAACACGTAACAACGTGGGCGTAAAGACTCAATATTACGCTGGCACGTATAACGTGTGCGTAAAGGGCTCAATATTACGCTAACACGTAACAACGTGGGCGTAAAGACTCAATATTATGCTGGCATGTATAACGTGTGCGTAAAGGGCTCAATATTACGCTAACACGTAACAACGTGGGCGTAAAGGGCTGATGCTACGCGAGCACGTATAACGTGAGCGTAAAACATCTCCCGAACTCCAAATCCCGTGGAACCTTCATTCCCAAGCAGACAATGGAACTCCCATGGATCAGAATGGCGTGTAACACACCCTCAACAATCTGGAACGAACAGAACTTGGAAATACGAAAGTTTGATAGATCCAAACCAGTAAAATCCGAAAAAAGGAATTTCTAGATCTACTAAAAATAAGACTTCAAAATACAAAATGCCAAGTTCTAAACTCTCTTAGGATCACGAGAGGAAGATAAATGAACCATAAAAATGGGTCCTCATGTAGAAGCAAGATGTACTTACCTATGGGTTTGGTAGGTGGAGAGAGTAATGAGGAAGAAGAAGAAGAGTAATGGTGAAGGAGAGTAATGAAGAGAGAGTATAAAAGCAGGAGTATAAAAGCAGAAAATAAAATGCTGAAATAAAATTGCAAAAAAATTAATTTGCGTGAATTAAAGGAATTTAGATACAGGATAATACACGATAAATATTAAATAAATACATTCCAGTAGTACATGCATAAAAATACGTATTCTGGGAACGGGAAGTGACAGTCTTGCTCGCGTAAAGCCATTTTTACGCATGGGGCCTCTTGGCCTAGCGTAGAGGTTCGCTAGCGTAGAGTCTTGAGCTCCCTTTTTGCGTACCCGATTGTCTTTATGTCCTTGCACTTTTCATGAACTTGATAATCACGAATTGAATGACATGACTGGACTGATAATTGTACATGGCACGGTATAACAAGTGAATTGACATGACATGATATGACAAGACATGACAAGTAAGCATGATGGGAACTATTGAATGCTGTTGCGATGGCTAGCATGACATGATAAGAATGAATGGCCTGGACACCGTGGACGATTGTGTTTGCACAAATGAACCAATACTGTCTCGCATCATGTCTAGGACAGGGACCCCTGAGTACCACGGTCAGGGGTACCTACTGAAATTGACTAAGGCTAATAACTAGAATAACCCAGTAGTCATGAAGAGATTTCCCAGCTACATGCAATCTCGTTACCTGGGCACGCAAGTGGACTTGTAGTCTGCCAACGAGTAGGGCACATTTCCAGCACACTGTCATGTGTTACATCCTTCATGAACGGATATTCGAACTGGATAACCTGAATGGTTTGCAGGGCTTGTGGCTGTTGGAATATTTTATTGCATCTTGCTAGTAACTAGGCATGTGATAACCCTAGCTAGTTAAAGTATCGAGCCGTACTTATTGCTTGGCCGTGATTGATTGGATGGAGTCTCAATCTAGTCTTGTCCTGATCCTGTACAAGATTGTAACATGACCTGATTGCTTGTGTTTTATTTTATCGATAAATGGTGGAAAACCAAGTTCCGTTCAGATGAAGGGTTACAACCCCGGTCCTTGTTTGGTTTAAGGGTTATAACCTGGCTATCTGAATAGTCCCATGGTTATCGTATCGTATATCCCCATGATTTTTCCATATCTTCAGTTTTAATATGTTATTATGTTTTATGCTAATTGCTGGTTTTAGTTCTTAAGTGAAGCCTCCTTTGTGGCACTTGCTCTTTCTGGGATCTGACCCAGCTGGTTTTGTATGGCCATATACCGGAGTAGCTCCAGAGGATCTCCCTACCTTCCAGCCAAATGGTGACCACCAGGCGTAACCAAGGCAACGAGTAGGTTTTTCTTTTGTTTTTCCACTTTATTATAAAAATATTCTTTTGAGGCGTTTAGTCCGCGAGTACGTGTTAGCTCGTATTGTACTTTACTCACTGTCTGCCTACGGGTTGTAACATGATTGACGAATCCTAGGGTTCATCATGTATGACTAAAACTCTTGCTAGTCTTCATATTTTGTACGACTAGCTTCATGATCATCCAAATATGTAATGTATGGGACGCCTTACTATTGTATATTTGATGCTCTAACATCTTCAACTGCTATTCCTTGCATGAGATTGAGACAATAGGCTTGTTCATGACCATAAGAGACTGATGGCTTGTAGTTAAACTCTCATGTATCTAGACAGCCGTGACCGTATAGCGAGGTAGATTCCATTTCGATATACGTAGTTGGCTATGTATGCCCCCGCTCTCCAGTATTCTGGTTCTGGGACGTTACATGGTTTAAGTGGTGGCCCATGCAGGTCTTGTGAATCAAGATATATGAGGGTTTACCGAATATATGTCTCAATCAGCACTCGCCCTTGATCTCTGCTCGTATTCTCTGAATTCTTGAATTTTTGACCTGATCACATGCTTGTATCTTTGATCTGTCCTGGTCCTACCTTATTGTTCCCTGTGTCGTTGTCTTCTTCAGCAGCATTGTTCCTGGTCCTACCGATCGGCAAGGCGGAGCACCTCCCATGGGCCAGCAGCAATTTAGAGATCAAGCCCAGCATTTAGGAGTACCCTCCAGAGTCATGCCTACTGGGGGTCAAGAACCACCAGTTCAGCCAGTCCAGCCTGCAGAGCCCGATGATGGCACCTTGGTGGGTCTCATCAGGACATTGCTAGCATCTCATGATCGTCGGGGCGATGCCCTGCACCAGGCAGTACAAGATGCTCTGAACAGAGGCGGTCATCAAGGGAACCAGGCAGCCAACAGCTTCAAGCGTTTGAACCCTTCCTTCTTCGACGACAGTGATGATGCGATTGCCGCAGATGCTTGGCTGCAGGATACAGAAGTGATTCTAGAAGTGGCGAAGACGCCCGAGAATGAGAAGGTGGCGGTAGTACGTCTACAGTTATTGGATCTTGCCCGCAGCTGGTGGACGGTGCAGGCTGTTGGATTAGTGGCACCTGTTGCATGGACAGTGTTTCGTAAGAGATTCCAGACCAAGTACTTCGATGATGTAGCCCGGTACGATCTACAGACGAGGTTCACTAATCTGAAGCAGATGGACAGGACGGTCGACGGATATGCGGTCGAGTTTTCGAGACTTAGTCTGTTTGCTCCCACCTTGGTAGCGACCGAGTTCGACAGAGCCCAGCGGTTCCAACAAGGACTCCACCTGGAAATTTTATTGGCAGTGGAGCAGTTTTAGCATCAGACTTTTGATGCGATATTAAGAGCAGCCAGGAGGCACGAGTATACCTCCCAGAGGACCGTGGACAGGACCGGAGGTCGGAAGCGATCTCACGGCCAGATGAATCCGTCTTCGGCACCAGCCCCGGCAGCCAGGGCTTTGACCATCGGAGCTCCGAGGCAGGCGGGTTCCGTTACGTTGATTCAGCATTCGACCCCAGCATTTCTCCAGCAACAGAAGCAGAAGCAGTCTTCCGCAATGGGTTGCACTCATTGTGGAAAGCCAGGACATGTGGTGGCAGAATGTCGCAGGGCGTAAGGATTGTGCCTGGCTTATGGGACAGCAGATCACAAGATAGGATCCTACCCGAATAGGGGTAGTTCATCATCGTCCAACTTTACTAGTCCTTCGGTGAGAGGACCAGCACCAGTCCAGCAGCAGCAACAATTTTCGAGGCCCTTGCCGCCTCAGTCCCAAGCATTCCAGCAGCAAAACCCCCAGCAGTATGCCCAAGCCCAAGCCCTGATTCAGAACAGACAGAGAGGTTTTCAGCAGAGGGGACCCGCACCCAGAGGACATGGTCAGGTGATGGCGATGACCGTAGAAGAAGGATTGGCACCATGTGAGGTAGTGGCAGGTACTATTCTCGTCAACTCCTTTCTAGCATCAGCGTTATTTGATTCTGGTGCATCGCATTCAGTTATGTCTGCACGATTTGCGACACGGATAGGACTGGAGCCCGAGTCATTATCAGTAAGGCTCAATATACTTACTGGTAACGATCTTGTGGGAGTAGATAGTGTGTTTTTCTCGTGTCAGATCGTAGTTAGCGGTAGAGAGTTTTCCGCTAGATTGATAGAGTTCCCGATGGCCGATTATGATGTGGTCTTAGGGATGGATTGGTTAAGAAACCAGTATGCTAGGATAGACTGCCATGTTGGCAGGGTTGTTTTTAGCATTCCAGACAAGCCAGAGTTTTCATTTTCCCGAGGCAAAGTTGAACCTTCTCCTCCAGTATTACGGATGGCAGTAGCAGCAGTACAGTTACCCCGGATAGTCGAGGAGTTTTCAGATGTTTTTTCAGAGGAGCTTCCAGGAATGCCGCCAGAGCGAGAGATCGAGTTTACTATCGACTTGATCCCAGGGACAGCCCCAGTGTCAGAGAGAGTCTACAGGATGGCGCCGTCAGAGTTAGAGATATTATACAAGATGATTGAAGAACTCAGGACCAAGGGATTCATTCGTGCAGCCTTGGGAAACCCCGATGCTTCTTGTAAAAAAGAAGAATGATACATCCAGATTATGTGTAGATTATCGTACCTTGAACTCAGTGACAATCAAGAACAGATACCCTCTCCCGAGGATAGATGACTTGTTTGATCAACTCAAAGGGGCGGCAGTATTCTCGAAGATCGACTTGCGGTCAGGATACCATCAGATCAGAGTCAGAGTGCAGGGCATCCCGAAGACATCTTTTAGATCTAGATATGGGCATTGGGAGTTCCTTGTTATGCCATTTGTAGCAACCAACGTGCCAGCTGTATTCATGGACCTCATGAATCGCATTTTCATGCCATACTTGGATCAGTTCGTGATTGTGTTTATAGATGACATCTTAGTCTACAGCAAGAGTAAAATGGAGCATGAGCATCATCTCAGAATTGTCCTCCAGATTCTCTGAGAGCACCAGTTGTACGCGAAGTTCAGTAAATGCGAGTTCTGGCTCGATCGCATTTCGTACCTGGGTCATATCATCACCAGAGGAGGAGTAGAAGTGGATCCCCAAAAAATAGTGGCCATTGAGACATGGCCAGTACCCAGCACAGTGGCGAAAGTTCGCAGCTTCCTTGGATTGGCCGGCTACTATCGGCGATTTGTTTCAGATTTTGCTCGGATTTCAGCACCTATGACCCAGTTGACCCGCAAGGATGTGCAGTTTGCCTGGACAACAGAATGTCAGGATTCTGTTGAGAAGTTGAAGCGAGGCTTGATGACGGCACCCATTCTCACGCTTCCAGGTAGGACCGGAGGATTTTCAGTATATTGTGATACTTCAGACAGAGGTTTAGGATGTGTTTTGATGCAGCATGAAAATGTAATAACTTATGCATCACGTCAACTTCGTGATCATGAGAGAAATTACCCAACCCACGTCTTAGAACTGGCAGCAGTAATGTTTGCACTTAAGCTTTGGAGACACTATCTGTACGGAGATAGGGTGGAGATTTTCACCGACCACAAGAGCCTGAAGTATGTATTCACCCAGAAGGATCTCAACATGCGTAAGAGAAGGTGGCTAGAGCTACTTGTGGATTATGATGTCAACCTGCAATATCACCCAGGGAAGGCCAATGTAGTAGCAGATGTGTTGAGCAGGAGAGCCGGAGTTTATTTCCTCACAGCACAGCCAGAGTTATTGGTGTTTGCAAAAACAAAAGTCTTTATTTCACAAACTTTGTAAGAAGATTACAATTAAATTCTGGAAAAGTACAACTATAGGAATCCGATCTGAAGACGATCGCTTTATCCCTTGGACGATGTGAAATTTAAAGACGATAGTCTCTGAAGAATGTGGCAGCACTTGGGCAAGAACTCCTGATCTCTGATGATAATAATGATCTGATCCTCCTTAATGAAGGACTTAAAACTCTATTTATAGAGTTCTAGAAATAACTAATTTGTAGTTATTCTGGATTGTGCATGATGAACTGTGCCGGCGACAGACTGCGCAGACTGCAAACTGCGCTGGCCTATTGGGCATTTGCTCGATCGTGGGCTAACTGTATTAAGACGCGTGGCATTGTTTGATTGAAATAAGCTTGGTCGTGTACAGGCGGTTGCCACATGGCGAGCAATTGATGGCATGTAATCCACGTAATAAATGTCAGTTATTGGATGAATTGCGCTAACTGAATAGCGCTAGCATCAGACTGCACTTCCTTCTAATCACTGGACAGCGCTAGGATTCAGGTTTGGTCAAACTGGCAGACTGCGCTGACGTTGGACTGGCCGATTGCGCTGAAGTTGTACAGCTATTTCTCGAGCGCTGTACTGCACAAAAAACGAACGGACTCCTCATTTTTTGGGCTGTCTGGCTGTCAGAAGATCCGATCTTTGTCAGGTAATGATGATATTGTCACGTCAGCGTAGCGCGCTCTGGTGGCAGCGCGGTTCAGCTTGCGCGTTCGATTTGTAGCGCAATCTTCTTCCTGCACAATCCATTTGAAGGTTGCGCAATTGAGATTTCTCTGAGTATTTGCTAGATGCAACTTGATTTTTAGGACATACAAGACCCCCTTCAAAGTTTTCAAAATTTAAAAATATTCAAAGTTTCGAAATACTTTGAATTTCGAATTTAAAATCAAGTTGCGCAAGTTGCGCTTTGATTGCGCGTTTGGAGGAATTAGTTTCATCTTTTGTGGCGCAGTTGGGGGCGACTGTTACACTTCTAAAACTATAAATAGTTTCATTTTTCTTTCTTTCAATCTTTACTTGCCTTTGAATTCCCCAGAGACAAAAGCTCCTCCCCTACTCCGATTTTTTCTTCTTCCTCTCGTCAACGACAGAAATGGCTCCCAAGCGATCAGCTGCCGATAAGGGAAAGGCCATCGCCGAGCCCTCGACTCGTGTTGTGCCATGAGCATCTCGCTATGAGACGGGTCATCCTGTGCTTCAAGGTAGATGACGAACTATAATCAAAACCTTTTTTAGGGTTTTTGATGTTCTGAACTTTGATGCCTCTCTCTTTTTAGAGATTGATGGTTTTTTTTGCGCCACCCTGTTTAGGGTTTCGGCTGCATATGCAATAGTTTTCATTTTTATGAAAACTATATTCTTGCACAATCGGTTGGAAAGCGTTGACAACATGGTCGGCGCAATCCATCGATTTGCGCAAGTCGGTTGTGCCAGCGCAAACTGATGTCTTGTGCAAGTATGTTTAGTGCAAGCTGACTGTGCTGGCGCAATCTGATAAAGCTGACTGTGCTGGCGCAATCTGATAACTTGCACAAGCTGACTGTGCTGGCGCAATCTGATAACTTGCTTGACACAGCACATATTGATGATCTTTTTTGAAGAAACTTTTTTGATTTTGCATATATTGATCTTTGCCTTCTTTATTGATGCAGTTAACCTCAGGGAAGATCCCAACTATGAGGTTTTTGCAGGATCCCCGTCTGAACCTGAATACAAGGAAGATCTTTCGTACGTGACATTTCCTCAGTATGCCCTACCGTCCTCTCGGCAGGCTATCCTGACTGCACAAGATAATGACACTTTACTGTGTCTGATGAACGGGCAGCCTCTTCACACTGCTGACGCAGTCACCCATAAGAAGCCTCTGTTCTTATTTGGTGAGGCTCTTGACAAGAATTCTCAGCCGAGACCTCGCATGGAACAGAGGATTTTCCAGAGGGGTGAGAAGACAATACTTCTACCAGAAATCTCTAGATGCCTTCATTTGTCCCGATATGCTTTTATGGGTTATCCCAGAAGAATGTAATGGGATATAACTCCGCTTCAGCAAGCCCGAGCGGGAAATATCTGTGTCAAGAAGGGACCAGATCACAAGGATATGTTCTACAGTTCATCTGAGCGTCATAGCTCCATACTCAGAGGATTAAAACCCGGTTGCATCCCGCCGGAAGATTCTTCTCTGCTGCTCCCAGTGAGAACTCCGATATTCGCAAATGAGTTTGCGAAGGTAGATGGAAGGTATCCGGACCAAGATCTGCGGCTGACAGGTCTTGTGAATCCAGATAATAAGAGATAGATCTGTATAACCAATTGGATATTGGTTCAATTTGAAGCTCAGCTCAAGGAGATTGATCTGTACCATGCAGTGTACGCCACTGTTTATGGCTTCCCTCTTAATCATCATTTATTCCTCGCATTGGTGGAAAGATACAACTACAGGACCGGAACTTTCATGACGCCACGCAGAGAGATTGGATTAGCTTTGCACGAGATGAAGTATATCTCTCATCTGCCAATAGGGGATATCCCCTATGAAGAGTTTGTCCCGACAAACTATGAGTTGGACAAACTGCGCCAAGAGAATGCCGATATGGTAGCTGTCTTTGAAGAACTACTCTGCTACTACAAGATTTGCTCTCTATATTACAAGAGTGGCACAGCCGGCACCTGCTACTCCACCAAATGGTTGTCGTATCTTTTCCTCAATCATATCATTGAGAAGAAGACTAAAGAGCATGACAAATGCAATCCCAGTTTCTTCAGACCACTTAGCAATAGTGAAGTGATAGAGCTGATGGAGACGCATGGTGATATGGATATCAAGATTGAGGATGACCTTCAATATCCTCCTTTTAAGAAAGACGACATCGTTGAAAGCTATATGAGGATGGGCTACAGGCCCATATCGAAGGAAGCCCAGCTGGCGGGTTACCTCACTTACTGGTTTCGACGATACGTCGTTCCTGGAGCCAGTACAGTCGACCGCTTCCATCGCGGCGTACTATTTGCTGCTGTCCGTCTGGTTTTCGGCTACTGGATGGATCTGCTATCAGCGATGACATGCAGGGTGAACGCTGGCCTCCGCCTTTTTGTTGATTCAATGATTCGGGGGAAAGGCGAGAAAGGAAGTTTTTCTCGGCTGGAACTACCGTACACTTATCTGTTTGGATGGCTGCTTTTGCACCATCCTTCTTTGATGAATCCTAACATGGGGGCAGCAAGCGGTAGCTTTTTAAGAAGATTTTCGGGATGTAAGTGGATCTACACCACTTTAAGAGACTGTCGGCGAACTCTGAATCTCGGCAAGGGATAGAACTTTTATTGCGTTCTCCCTCCAGTTGGTTACGAGCATATGTCAACAAACCTCGTCGACTCCATGAGGATGCAACCGTTGGGCCATACAGCTTTTGACTGGCTGAGGACAATTCGGCCATCACACTTGGTGTATCGGTTCGAGGATGAATGTTATCTCGAGCCTTATCTCCCCAGCCGATTTGTACGCCAATTCGGTTATGACCAATTTCACGTAGGTAATGCTATAACATGCCTACAGGGAAAAGGTTTTTTAGTTGATGGAGCCCGGGTCTGGGCATGTTATAATGCCCGTGATACAAGGACGACGTTCTCAATGCCGTCAAGGAACGATCGTGGCCCTCGCATGCTGTATACCTACTCGATCTTTTACACTTCAGCAAATACTTTTGCTGAGAACTTTAATCTAGCGGACAGCTTTGCAACGGCAACCAGATTTAAGAAAGGAGCACCTGTTATAGTGCTTCCTGGTAATGAGGAAGAGCACGAGCCAGCTGATGCGCCTCTGGAAGCTTCGAGGGAAGCCAACTTCCCCGAAGAAGTCTACGAGCCGCTACGTGTCTCTCTGAAAGTTGTAAGATCTCCGATCAAGGAGAGAAAGAGGAAGGAAGAAGAAATATCTTCTCATGTTTTAAAGAAGAAGATCGCCGTGGACTCTTCAGAAAGAGTCACCACCCGCTCGCAATCTCGGCAACAGGCCGAGTCGGTTCATAGAGAAGAGGCACCAACCCCTACTTCCATTCAAAGAAACCCACCCGCAGCAGACATAGAGATTCCAGAAGAACCTCTACGCAGGAGAAAATTAGCTTTCAGAAAGAAAGTCACCACTCCCCCGAGATCTGCTCATACATCGGCCTTGATCAGTGCTGTCTTCAGGGTAATGATGGCTTCTCCGACACCTGCTCCCGAGCCCAGGCAGGAAACTTCCAGTGCAGAGAAAGGAGACCAGGTTGCAGAGACAAGAGAGGAGACCGCAGAGATAAAGGATGGGGCTGCAGAGGCAAGAGAAGCAACTGCAGCTCCCTCCCCAATCAATGAGTCGAAATCATCTGTTAAAGTAGTACAATCTCCTACGCTTGCAACGAAAACTGCCCCCCTTCCAGCTACACCAAGATCTCGTAGGGCTGAAGAGGATCGATTGATGATCGAGGCCCTGGAGGACTGTGACTTCGACTTCAATGATGATATAGATCCAGCCGACGCAAGTGATAGCGAGAAGGCACGAGAAGAGGGTGCAGATGATGAAGAAACATCTACAGAGGATGACAATCTGAATCTGGAAGAGGATGCCGATGCCCATGCATCCCAAGAACAGAACACTGTTAATGACGTAGCACCGGAGGAAGCTACTGTCACTGAACCAAAAGGTATTGGCTGATATTGATAATCTTCTTTTATAGGTCGAATGACTGACATCTTAACTTTCATGCAGAGACTCAACCTTCTCCAATTCCTCCATTATGTACTGATATAGTACAGGCAAAAGCGATAGCTAGCAGTAGCCGTCATTTATCGGGCGGTTCGGAAGCGGGAAGCAGTCAGGCAGTGATGTCTGAAGCTACTTCTGCGAGGCTGCAGCCTATGTCAACAAGTGAAAAAAACCCAGCAATGGTAAGCTTACCCTCATTTTTGATTCATTTTGATAATCGCAAATGACAGCAAACTGATGATGTTTATTTGATTTTGCAGAGGAACATCTGGGAGGGGCAACTAGCTCCACTATGGCGCCCTTGTCCAGAGAGACTTCAGCCCATGTTCCAGAAGCCGAACTTTCGCTTTTACCGGCCTCTGCTGCTTCAACTTCTATAAGAGTAGCCGCTACACCCAGTGCCGCGGCTACCAATAAATTTATAGTTGGTTCCTTCACCAACCTCTTCTTCACTTCCTTAGGACCCTTAGTAGAAAGGGTGATGGAAAGAGAGAATGTTGGTTTCATCATCGTTAGAACCCCAACTACTTATCTGATTGGTGCTATCCGAAGTCAGGGTGATGAAGCTCAAGCTGCCTATCTTGAACACATACTGGATGAGCTGGAGGCATCAATTAAGATTTACGAAGATCTTAATCGGGAGGGAGGAAGAGCCCTTGGTAAATGCTGAGTTTGAAAGGATGACTCGAGAAGCCGAAGTTACGAAAGCCGATTTCAGGATTTTCTTGGATACTTTCGCTACAAAGTCTTCAGAGTATGATTCCCGGATGGAGATATTAGCGTCTGCTGCTGGGGAGAAAGAAAAGAAGGTTGCTGAACTTAATGCAGAGTTTGTTCGACTTCAGAAAGAGTTGAGAATCGTTCAACTTGCTCTTCAGGAAGAGACTATACAACATCAAGCTGCAATTCAGCAACTAGACATTCTGACTCATGAAAAAAATGAGTTTATCACGTCTCATCAAGATAAAATCGCTCGCCGACTAGTGACCTTGCCGACATTTGACGATAAATCTGGAATGGAGGAAGCTAGAAGGCGGGTGTTGGATTCTCGTGAGGAACGACTTCAAACTTTGAAGCAGCAGATAGCCAGTCTGATGACTCCACCGATTGAATGAATCTTTTGTACTTTCTCCTTTGTAATATGTCTTTTTGTAATACCTTTTATTTTGATCAATAAAAAGACATTATTTTTGTGGCTCTATTATTTATTGCATATCCTATTACGGATATAAATAATAGCAATAGAAAATATATTCAGAGGTTCGGGACATGATATATTTCTTGATGTAGAAAATAATTATATTCATTATATCTGCTCAGAGGTAATGTGGACATGGCAGGATATAATTTTCTTTTTGAATATTATTATTTCGGTAGACAACTTAATCAGAAGTAACAAATACGTGACAAGTTATTGATATTGATGAACGGATGAATCGTCAAAATGTGTGAACGAAATGAATCGTTGGGATGAACGGATGAACCGTCAGATGAATGGAATGAACGGGTGAACCGTCAGATGAATGGAATGAACGGGTGAACCGTCGGATGAATGGAATGAACGGGTGAACCGTCAGATGAATGGAATGAACGGGTGAACCGTCAAATGAATGGAATGAACGGATGAACCGTCAGATGAATGGAATAAACGGGTGAACCGTCGGATGAATGAAACGAACGGGCGAACCGTCAGATAGATGTAATGAGCGGATGAACCGTTGGATGAATATAATGAACGGATAAACCGTCGGATGAATGTAATGAACGGAAGAACCGTCAGATGTAATAAATGTTCGTAAAAGATACGTCATTTCGGTTCACGTAATCGACCGTTTCAAGAATCTCTGTCTATAAATAGGACAAAAATTTAGATGGAATGATCATTTTCACTTTTCAACAGAAAAAATGTCGTCTGGAGATGCATCCAAGAAGGCTGAGATTGTTCCGAAGGTTGAAGAAGGCACTGAGGAACGTCCAATCAAGCCGACCCAGCCAAAGCAGACGGAGGCGAGCGAAATTTTGTCTGCACCCAAGCCATTACGGGATATCTTAGACTTCCTACTTGAACCAGGAACGACGAAAGAAGAGGAGGCTAAACGACTGGCCGTTTGTAAATTTCTGGTGGGTTCGAGCAAAGATGTCCTCGGCTCTTTTGCCGATTATGTTTTTAAAAAGGACGGTAGAGGTCCTCGTCCTGTCTTCAAGAAGGACGATAGTGATTCTCATCCTTGATTTTATGTACATTGTTTATGATGAAATAAAATCAAACTTTATTTATGAACTGTCTGATCAGAAATTTACAAGAAATCCTTTTTACATTCATACATAATATTTTTTAAGGAACTTGCCATTGATGGGCATCATTGCAACTCGACCATCTAACTCTGTGAGTTGATAGGCTCTATTTGAGAAGACTTTACTCACGATATAAGGCCCTTTCTACTTCGCATCGAACTTGCCTTTACTCATGTGCGTCATAGTCATGGGACATCTGACTGTAAAAACGAGTTTTTCTTTCTGAAAGGCTCTGACTTTAACTTTGCGGTTGAAAGTCTTCGAGATACGGGCTTGATAAAACTCTATGTGTTGTTGAGCTAATAGTCATTTCTCATCAAGCGCCTCTAGTTCTTGAAGTCGAAGAAGATTATTGTTCTCTGTCGTCAACTCATTGGCAATAGCAATCCTCAGAGATGGGATTTGAAGTTCTAGGGGTAGAACTGCTTCACACCCGTATACCAGAGAAAAGGGTGTACAGCCTGTGGGGTTGCGGACCGTAGTACGGTAGGCCCATAGACATTCTCCAAGCTTTTCACTCCAGTTCCGTTTGTTGGTAAACACAAACTTCTTAAGGAGCTTGATAATAGTCTTGTTGAAGGCTTCAGCCAAGCCATTAGCAGCGGGATTGTAAGCCGTAGAGGCGACATTGTCAATCCGATGATCGTCACAAAACCTTGTAAACTTTTGACTGATGAACTGAGGTCCATTGTCATGAATGATCCGTCGAGGCACACCAAACCTGTAGATAACATAATGTTTGACGAAGTTGATGACGCTGCTGGTTTTGACTTCAGCCAAAGGTATAGCTTCGGCCCACTTGGAGAAATAATCCGTTATGGCTAGTATAAACCGATGTCCTTTAGAAGTAGGAGGATTGATAGGACCTATAATATCCATGCCCCAAGCTTCAAAAGGCCGGGAAGCAGCAGTCGGATGAAGGAATTCCGATGGTTGATGAATGAAATCTGCATGGATTTGATAGGCTCGACATTTTCTGACATATTCGATGGCATCAGACACCATAGAGGGCCAATAATAACCCATTCGTCGGATACGATCTTGTAGTTTAGGGCCGGGTTGATGTGCTCTACAAACACCATCATGAGCTTCACGCAATACTTGCTTCGCTTCATCACCAGCAAGACAGCGCAAGAGTAGGCCGTCATAAGTCCGTCGATAAAGAGTCTTGGTGGTCTGATTATAGTAGAACCGAAGAGATCGTCGGCGAATACTCGTAGCCTCTTTAGGATCTTCAGGGAGTATATCATGAACCACAAAGTCAATGAAAGGAGCTATCCAATCTTCATTAATAACATTGATTTCAGCAAAGTTACTGAATTTGATGTTACGATTGTTTTCCACGCAGAACAACTCTCTATTGGACACAACAACCACTTGTTGTCTTTTAACATGAATTGCTAAGACTGCCGCGAGATTAGCTAAAGCATCTGCCTCAGTGTTACAAGCTCGTCGAACATATTCAATGAAGAAAGCCTTGAACGATGTTGCTATGTAAGTCGCAGCTTCATGATAAGGCACTAGATCTTGATGGCGAACTTCGTATGTTCCTCTAACCTGATTGACAACCAGTTTAGAATCGCCATAGACTTCAATATATTCGACCTCCAACTGTTTAGCTAATTGGAGTCCGATAAGCAGGGCATTGTATTTAGCCACATTGTTAGAGCATGACTGATCTAAGGAGTAGGCTCTTTGGATAGCTAATCCTTCTGGAGAGACTAGAACAATTCCAACTCCTGCGACAATGGTCCCATTGGGTCTAATCCGGGATGCTCCGTCGAAGAACAGACGCCAGGTAGGAAATTCTTCAAAGATCATGTTTGATTCCAATGTTTCATCTGGAATTTTATCATATAGTTTAGATGTTTCTAGAACAGGATGAGCTGCTAAAAAGTCAGCCAGTGCTTGACCGTTGACGGACTTTTATGGAACATAAACCATGTCATATTGGGCTAGCAAAATGGCCCATGTAGCCAGTCGAGAATTGAGTGTTCTAGGCTTCTTCATCAGTACCCGAAGAGGATTAACTCGAGAAATGACGTGAATGGTTTGGCCAGTGATATAATGTCGAGTCTTTTGAACAGCGAACATAAGAGCTAAGCATTCTTTCTCAACCGGACTATAACGGTGTTCAGCACCAATCATAGTACGACTAAGATAGTAGATGGCTTGTTCATGGCCTTCTTTGTTCTTCTGGGCAAGTAAAGCACCCAATGAATGATCCATAGCACGGACATACATTAAGAATGGTATGCCTGCAATTGGTGGCACCAAGACTGGTGGGTTCATGAGATATTGCTTTATATCGTCAAATGCTCGTTGACATTCTTCAGTCCAAATAAAAGATACACCCTTCTTCATTAACTGGGTAAATGGTCTGCAGCGTCCAGACAGATTTGAAATAAATCTCATGATGTACGCAAGTCGACCTTGGAATCCTCGTAGCTCTTTTAGGTTGCGTGGAGGACGCATCTCTTGAATGGCTTTGATCTTCTCGGGATCTACGTGTATACCCTTAGAGGTAATGACGAAGCTGAGAAATTTACCACTAGAGACACCCAAGAATGACTTGGTGGGATTCATTTTAAGTTGATGTTGGCGCATTAGATTTAAGATAGTTCTTAAATCTTGGATGTGATCTTCCTTTAGACGACTCTTGACAGCAATATCGTCCACATAGCATTCGACAGTCTTACGAAGATAATCTCGAAAGATAGTACTCATAGCTCGTTGGTAAGTTGCACCAGCGTTCTTGAGACCAAATGGCATCACGGTATAGCAGTAGACTCCGCGAGGAGTGCGGAAAGAAGTATGTTTTTCATCTTCAGGATTCATCCGAATTTGATTGTATCCAGAGAATCCATCCATGAAGGATATCCTTTCGAACCCACAAGTGTTATCGATCATGACGTCTGTAATAGGGAGAGGAAACTCATCTTTTGGACAGGCTTCATTAAGATTCTGAAAGTCGATACAAACTCGAACTTTGCCAGTTTTCTTCAAGACTGGAACAACGTTAGCTACCCAATCAGGATGTTGTTCTTCTCGAATAAAGCCACAAGTTATGAGCTTTTTGACTTCATCATCAATCGCGTCCATCATTTCTGGTTTGAATTGCCTTTGATGTTGTTTAACTGGCTTTGCATTAGGCAAAATATTCAGTTTATGAGTAGCAATTTTGGGATCTAAACCTGGCATATCTTCATAACTCCAAGCAAAGACATCAATGTATTCTCGAATAAGAAAAATTAATTCTTGATTATCTGCCTCTGGAAGGTTCTTGCTGATGAATATTAGACGATGTGACCCGTTTTCTCCTACGTCATTTTGGACCAATTGATCTTCGATAGGAGGTTCACGTTGTTCAAATCGGAGTTCCCATTGGGTGTCCATTCGTTGAGCCCAAGGATCTGTTTCAGGATTTTCTTCTATGTCTTCATCATAGCCTTCTGGGAGTTCAACAGAGACCATGTTAGAAGATACGATCAATCGATGAACTTGACCGATGCTGGTGTCAGAATCCCATGATCTTGAATCAGAAGAGTTAGAACGCTCTTCACTATCGGATTCGGAGACTTCTGGGGATAAGACTGGAGGTGAAGCACATCTGAGACATCTTTTCGTCCTACTATAGTACATCTCTGATTTTCCTTTCGGAACAACTGTATGGATAGGAGTTCGTCTACCCTTACCATAGTTGAGGCCATTTTTGAAGTCATAATCCATCTTTCGGATGATGTCTTTTGATTGTTGGCTATAACGACGTAGTTGGAGACGTCCTGTATCATTACTTTTCCTATCATCTGTATAGCTAAATTTCTGTTCTGGTCCTTTACTAAAGAGTATTGGACATTCGCCTCTCTTTCGAGAGGGGACAACAAAACATGAGTCATCTAGATGTTCAATCAAGACCTCTGTCTGAAGGGATTGCACAACTCCAATTGTTAATGACTGAAAGCTATCTAGCATGTCCAAATAACATTTAGCATGATAAATAACATCAGTGTACTGGAAAGTAGATGCTTTTTCATTGATTTGTACATCCATATTTACAACATGACCTTTAGCCTTAGCAGGCTTGGTCAGATTGATTACAAGAGGAGGAGAAGAAGAACGTAGAGGAGGCTTGCTACGACGAAGGTCAATAACAAGCGGCTCAGAAGAGGTGAGCTCCCTTTGATCTTTGTTACGACGGAGGTCGATAACAAGCGGCTCAGAAGAGGTGAGCTCCCTTTGATCTTTGTTACGACGGAGGTCGATAACCAATGGCTCAGAAGAGGTGAGCTCCCTTTGATCTTGACCACCATCGGTTGATTGCTTCCGGACTGGCAAGTAAATAGCCAGTGGTTTGGAGGACTGAGGATGAGAAACACGCCCTTTGACAGGTATGATGAGAGTGTCATTGGGCCGTGCTTCTTGGTCTTCTTCAGTATCTAAAGCCAGCACTACCTTCATGAACTCATCTTTATACATGCGAGAATCATTACAATATGCTTCGACACCTTTAAAAGGGTAGAGATCCGTAACCTCTTTTTGAACCTCTCCATTGTCATCAACGTATTTGAAATATTGATAGAGAGTTGAAGGAACAATGTTGTGTTCATGAAGGAATGGTCTCCCCAAAAGAGCATTGTAAGAGCAACCATGGTTATCTATAATATAGAAGGTCACCTTTGTGCGGAGATTGCCTATTTAGAGTTTTAGGCGAATCTTGCCCAGAGGCTCACTTCTTCCCTGGTTGAACCCCAGGATGGTGGTGATTGTGCTAGAGAGACTATGTACTGGGATCTTCAGTGCGTCTAGCATTGTCTTCGGCATGATGCAGAGTGCTGACCCGGGATCTATCAGAATATGATCGACCTTCATCGTGTCGATGTATCCTGTATAGTATAGAGGACGGTCATGCCTATTGTCTTCCATCAGCATATCATCCTGTGTGAAGTTAATGTTTGGAATTAACTCCAACACACTGTGACAGTGGAGGCAAGAGACAGGCTCTGATTCTGGCTTCTTTAGAAAAGTTAAGCAGGTTTCCGCCTGCATGAGAGCTTCACTCAGAGTTTCTCGAGTCTCTTTAGAGAGGTGCAAGAGCTCAAAGATCGACAGCCTAGCCGGTGTATTAGCTAGTTGAGCCAAAATATCAAAATTATATGGTTCTTCAAGTCCAGAAGGAGATGACTTCTTCAAAGGCTTGTCAAAGCGGACTTGTTGTTTGCCTTTGTCGGCTGCTGTCGGCTTAGGGGGAATGGGTTCTAAAACCGGTGAAGACACGACAGGGATACCCTCAGTAGAAACAGGTTGCACGGAAGCAGTCTCAGAAGAAGAGGCAGGGTTTTCTCGAGTTTCGGGAAATTCTCGTAGATAGGCTTTTCCTGACCTGGTGCCTAGCAGAATTTTCTCTTCAACTATGGGGTCAAAAGACACCATATTGCAGACCTTTGTTCTAGCTTTGGAGCGATCTTTTTGTTTAGACGAGGAAGGAGCCTCAAAGTCTGGAACAAGGTCAGGGTGGATCCACATAATCTCACCGTTATCAAGGGATAAGGGGACGAGACCTTCACTCCGGGGAGGAGGAAGATTCTCGAGCTTAAGAGTGGCCTTAGAAATAGGGATGACACCATGCTGTACCATCTGTGGAGGGAAGTTACCGAACTGTACTGAGACCATGTTCGCGGTAACAGTCTTCTCATCTTGTTGAAGGGTGACAACACCAGCATTGACTAACTCTTGAATCTTGCCTTTGAGCACATAACATGCTCGAGTGGGATGACCAATGAACCTGTGATAAACACAATATTTGGGATGATCAGTCTTACCGACCTCGTCAGGCTTCTTCGGGTCTGGGAGTTGGAGCTTATTGCTTTTGATCAAGCAATCGAAGATGCTCACGGTGTCGTTCTCGTCAAAGGAGTACTCTACTTTCGGACGAGGTTCCCTTGGTGGAGGGGCAGAAGGAGTAGAAGTAGACGTAGGTGGAGCTACGTTGACAGCCAGAGATTCTTTATTCTTCAAACTATGTTCAAAGTTTCTTTACCCTTGCGGTTGGTCTGACGATTACCGATACTAGATGTCGGGTGTTCATCCCGGTCGGGATTAGACATGTGTACCCCCAACTGCTTGAACTTGTCAGCGCTAACTTCAGCTGCTTTAGCATTGACAATAAATGATGGCCAGTCTTGAAATTGAGTTGATCCCGTCCACATGCTGATGATAGGCAAAAGATTTGCCTTGCAGGTATCTATAGTTACAGCGGCCGGAGTTGCAGGAGGCATCTTTAAAGCTTCTCGGCGGAATCTTTCAATGAAACTCTCAGCAGTTTCATTATGTCTTTGTTTGATCTTATTGAGGGCAGACATGGTCATGTCGTTGATTCCCTCGTAGAATCGCTCCAAGAAGATTTGTTTAAAACCTGAGAAAGAGGTGATACAGCCATCAGGCAAGCTCTCGTACCAATCGTATGCTACACCGGCTAAACAGCCGACAAATACCCTGGTAAGAAGAGCGTCATTTGGCTGAAGTTGAACAGTCATTCCCTCAAAGTGGTTAATGAACTGACTCGGAGAAGTGCTGCCGTCAAACAGCGAAATTGTAGGAATCTTGTACTTTGGAGGGAATGGGACTTCCTTCCATTCAATCGGATAGGGTTGTTTGATCCCTAATCTCTGTAAGTTGTCCTTCTCTTTAAAAGCCTCGAATTGAGTGCGCAAGAGTTTGACCGCTTCATTAGCATCCTCCGATGATGAAGAAGGGGCAGGCTGAATTATAGTGTTAGGGGAAGGAACAGCATGGTAAGTGCAACCCCCAGCTCCTGACTGACTGGGTGTGGGTTGAATTTGTACATGGGGTATTTGAGGAGATACTGCCCCCAAACCTGCATTGACAGGCACCGACGATGCTATAATCTCAGGGTTTGCAGCAGGTGCAGTCGGTGGTACCGTATGTTGGGCTATGATGATAGAATGCATACTTGCGACCATTTCAGCCATGGTCTTCAGCTTATCCTCCAGTGCAGCTATTCATTGTTCTTGATTTGCCGAACTAGAAGCATCTGGATCTTCAATGACAACGTAGGCTGACACTTCTCTGGGCACAGTAGAAGACACTGTCTGTTCAGAGCTTTCACTGTATGCATCATAATCAGAGAAGGAATCATCTCCTGAATAAGAAATAGGGAGATGACCAGAGGGATCTTGGAGAAGATTCCTATGACCGATTGTGTCTCGACTTCGGGTGTGTCGAAATACTCCTTCAGAAGATTCTTGGAGTAAATCTAAGTACCGCTGGCTGGGCCTGCGAGGCTTACCGTGTTTGGAGCACTTTCTACCTCCAGTGTCTCGAGAAGCCATGTTGACGGAAGCATACAACACTTCATCTTCATCTTCTGACATTGGTTCAGAAGTTGCAAAATTCAGACGATCGAAAACAGATCGTTTTGTTGTCTAGCAACAGCACTTGATGACAACCTTGTGATTACAATGGTGTTCTAGTGGTTGAACTGGAGGTGTTGAGATGTTGTCCCATTTTTGCTAGAGGTGCTCTCGGAGGTCAGGAACAGTGACGGGATGAGAAGAAGTTTGAGGGACGTACTCTTTGACAACATTCGGAACATAGTTCCGGCTCTTCAGATGTTTTATCCCGTGAGTATACAAGGAAGTACTTACTTCATTAGCATAGGTGTCAGGATTTTTCATCCTGGAAGTTTGCTTATGATGCAGGTTCATCTTCGGCATTGGCTGCTTGCGTTTCGCCGAAGTTGATGTAGACCGAGGTCTATTGAGATACACCCAGAGATCAGCAAACTCACCCCCAGGGGTTTCGGTCTGAGACACCAGCAATTTCCCCTGCTTTGAGCGGGACATCCGAAGAGTTGGAAGATCTTGGAAATGTGCAACAGGAGTAGGCAAGATGCCTCTTTGATCAATGTTCTTCCCTTTAGTAGGGAAAGTTTTTGTACTGTTTAGTGCTGAGGCACATTCAGATAGATCGTCTGCGGTAAAAACCGGAGAAGACTGAGAAAAGACCAAAAAGGACTTTTCCTTTATTTTGTGAAGAAGGGTTGGCTAAAGAGCGTTTCCCTCTGCTGTTTTCCGAGTTCTGGACTGCGGAAGATCGAGAAAAGACCAAAGGGCCTTTTCCTTTGTTCTGAGGAAGAGGAGAAACAGTCAACAGACTACCCCCAGTGGATTGTGCTGGAGCAACATTGTGCTTGGGAAGAGGAGCAGAATCGTTCCCCTTGCTGAAAGAATAAGGGAGATTAGCCAAAGGGCTATCCTTATTAGACTGTGCTGGAACAAGAGGGGTAGCCACCTGCGCTCGGGTTGAGGTAGCAGTAGGCGCCTTGGCCGATTGTGCCTGAGAGGATTTGACAGATGGCCTTTTGGCCACAGAAACTCTAGGAGTTGCAGCTTGCGCAGCCGGAGTTTTGGTCCCAGAAGACTTATGTTGCACTCTGGTTGAAGGGGTAATTGGTTGCGCAGGAGGGAAGGAAGTCGCCAACTGCGCCAGAGGAGGAGGGGTCTTGCACTTTGTCAGAGCTGCATAGGAAGTGGCTTGCGCTGTGGCAAGAGGAGCAGTGTGCTGCGTATGGGCAGTAGAAGCATTGGCTTGCGCTTTGGCAGCGCTGGTGGTGTTCTGCGCAAGGACAGGAGAGGCTACTGGTTCCCTGGCAGCAAAGACAGCAAGTTGCGCAGATGATTGCGCAGAGGATTTCGAAGTCCACACTGAATGGACTTTGCTTTTTGCAGAGGCCACAGTGCGACGAGTAGCCCCAGAGTTGATCATCGTTTCATAGGCAGTCTGGTTGACCTTCATAACCAACGTCTTCTGCGTCTTTCCGATAGACGCAACGTCACATTGAGTTGTCACTTCCTCGTCGGAGGAGAAAGTCGTCCCCAGCAGAGTCGCAATTTTGTTTGCAAAAACAAAAGTCTTTATTTCACAAACTTTGTAAGAAGATTACAATTGAATTCTGGGAAAGTACAACTATAGGAATCCGATCTGAAGACGATCGCTTTATCCCTTGGACGATATGAACTTTGAAGACGGTAGCCTCTGAAGAATGCGGCAGCACTTGGGCAAGAACTCCTGATCTCTGATGATAATAATGATCTGATCCTCCTTAATGAAGGACTTGAAACTCTATTTATAGAGTTCTAGAAATAACTAATTTATAGTTATTCTGGATTGCACATGATGAACTGCGCTGGCGACAGACTGCACAGACTACAAACTGCGCTGGCCTATTGGACAGTTGCTCGATCGTGGGCTAACTGTATTCAGACGCGTGGCATTGTTTGATTGAAATGCGCTTGGTCGTGTACAGGCGGTTACCACGTGGCGAGCAATTGATGGCATGTAATCCACATAATAAAAGTCAGTTATTGGATGAATTGTGCTAACTGAATAGCGCTAGCATCAGACTGCGCTTCCTACTAATCACTGGACAGTGCTAGGATTCAGGCTTGGTGAAACTGGCAGACTGCGCTGACGTTGGACTGGCCGATTGCGCTGAAGTTGTACAGCTATTTTTCGAGCGCTGTGCTGCACAAGAAATGAACGGACTCCTCGTTTTTCGGGCTGTCAGGCTGTCAGAAGACCCGATCTTTGTCAGGTAATGATGATATTGCCATGTCAGCGTAGCGCGCTCTGGTGGCTGCGCGGTTTAGCTTGCACGTTCGATTTGTAGCAAAATCTGTTTCCTGCGCAATCTATTTAATGGTTGCGTAATTGAGATTTCTCTGAGTATTTGCTAGATGCAACTTGATTTTTAGGACATACAATTGGCAGATCTTCAGAAGATGGATATAGAAGTGGTCCTTCCTACCAGTGTGACATTGATGGCCAGTCTGTAAGTTCAGTCTCGTGTAGTTGAACGGATCAAGTTAGCTCAGTCAATAGATTCTAAGCTTCAGCGGCTTAGGGCAGAATGTGTAGCAGGACGAAGACCAGAGTTATGTATCCATGAGGATGGTACACTTCGGCATGGGAGGCATCTTTGTGTGCCCCGTGATGATATCAGACAGGAGATCATGACAGAAGCTCACAGTTCTCAGTATTCGATTCATCCGGATGGTACGAAGATGTATCTTGATATCCGACAGCATTTTGGTGGAATGGTATGAAGAGGGAGATAGCCCGGTTTGTCTCTCGATGTTTAGTTTGCCAACAAGTTAAAACTGAGCATCAGAGACCGGCTGGACTTCTTCAGCCCTTACCGATTCCAGAATAGAAGTGGGAGCATATAACCATAGATTTTGTGACTGGATTACCAAGGTCCCCGGCCGGTAGAGATGCTATTTGGGTTATTATAGACAGGCTCACGAAGGTGGCTCACTTTCTTCCGTTCAGAGTTGGTCAGTCGACGGCTCAGCTAGCAGAGATGTACCTCAGGCAGATTGTCAGATTTTATGGTGTTCCAGTCAGTATCACCTCGGACAGAGATTCAAGATTTACGTCGCACTTTTAGCACAGTCTGCAAGAGAGTTTGGGAACTCACCTCCAGTTCAGCTCAACTTATCATCCGTAGACAGATGGTCAGTCAGAGCGTACCATACGAACCTTGGAAGATATGTTGAGATCTTGTACACTCGACTTCGGTGGTTCGTGGGAGGATCACCTGCACCTGGTGGAGTTCTCGTACAACAACAGTTTCCAAGCCAGTATCCAGATGGCACCGTTCGAGGTACTATATGGTAGAAAGTGCACCCGCTAGCATGGAACGATATTGGAGAGAGGCAGATGCTCGGTCCGAAAATGATTACTCAGACAGTGTAACGCCCCAGAACCAGAATACTGGAGAGCGGGGGCGTACATAGCCAGCTACATATATTGAAGTGCAACCCACCTCGCTATACGGTCACTGCTGTCTAGATACCTGAGGGTTTAACTACAAGCCAACAGTCTTCTATGGTCATGAACAAGCCTATTGTCTCAATCTCAAGCAAGCGATAGTTGTTACAAGATGTCAGAGCACCAAATATATAATAGCAAGGCGTCCCATACATAATATATTGGATGATCATGAAGCTAGTCGTACAAAATGTCAAGACTAGCAAGAGTTAAGTCATACATGATCAACCCTAGGATCTGTTAATCATGTTACAGCCCGTAGGCAGACAGTAAATAAAGGTGCAATATGAGCTAACACGTGCTCGCCGGTTAAACGCCTCAAAAAAATAATTTTTACAATAAAGTGGGAGGACAAAAAGAAACCCACTCGTTGCCAGGGTTACGCCTGGTGGTCACCATCCGGCTGGAAGACAGGTAGATCCTCTGGTGCTGCTCCGATATCTGGCCACACAAAACCAGCTGGGTCAGACCCCAGAAAGAGCAAGTGTCACAAAGGAGGCTTCACTTAGAAACTAAAACCAGCATATCACAATAGAATATTAAAGATAATAAATAAAGAATTGATAATAATAGAGATAACCACAGTAAAATGAGTACGAGGAAACCATTCAAGTAGCCAGGTCATAACCCTTAAACCAAACAAGGACCGGGGTTGCAGCCCTTCACCTGAATAGAAACCCGTCTAAAATACTATTGGTACAGTGAAGACAATAAACGAAGAGAGGACACAGAACTGCTCCGGAAGCCAGGTTACAACCCTTAAACCAAACAAGGACCGGGGTTGTAACCCTTCGTCTGAACAGAACTGGACCCCTGATCTTTATTACTAAGGCCAGTATAAATAATCATGGTATTAAGGTAAGGTAAAATATGACGAACATGGCATGGGATTGAAATAAGACAATAAACGAAGAGAGGACACAGAACTGCTCCGGGAGCCATGTTACAACCCTTAAACCAAACAAGGACCGGGGTTGTAACCCTTCGCCTGAACAGAACTGGACCCCTGATCTTTATTGTTAAGGCAAGCATCAATAATCATGTCATGTCATAATCTTGTACAGGATCAGGATAAGACTAAGCTGGATTAAACTCCATCCAATCAATTAGGGCCAATCAAGAGTACGGTTTGATACTTTTAACTAACTATGGTTATCACAGGCCTAGTTACTAGCAAGATGCAATGAGATTATCCCAACAGCCACAAGCCCTGCAGACCATCCGGTTATCCAGGTCGAATGTCCGTTTATGAAGAATGTAACACGTGACTGTGTGCTGGAAATGTGCCCTACTCGTCGGTAGGCTACAAGTCCACTCGAGTGCCCAGATAACAGGATTATCTGTAGCTGGAAAATCTCTTCATGACTACTGGATTATTCTAGTTATTAGCCTTAGTTAAATTCAGTTGGGGTACCTGTCCTGGACATGATGTAAGACAAGACTAGTTTATTTGTACAAGCACAATCGTCTACGATATCAAGAGGAGGATTACTAGCATGTCGAGATAGCCGCCGCAATGGCGTTCCAGATTACATGTCATGTTTACTTGTCAAGAGTGCGCCACGACGGGCCACTATTATGTTCTATCCTTACATTATAATGAATGAGAAAACTTATATAAAATAGCTAATAACATGCTCTTGAAGCCAAGAAAAAGATCTACCACTTTCATGTTGGGAGTTGGAAGAAATTCTGGCAACAAATCGGCCAAATAGGACATAAAATAGCCAAAAATAGCCAAAATAGGCACTATACGGCACTATTCAGCACTATGCGGCACTCCCATATGCGGCTGGACACTATGCGGCAGTATGCAGCACTCTTATGCGGCTGGACACTATGCAGCACTATGCAGCACCCTTATGCGGCTGGACACTATGCGGCACTATACAGCACCCTTATGCGGCTGGACACTATGCGGTACTATGCAACACCCTTATGCGGCTGGACACTATGCGGCACTATGCAGCACCCTTATGCGGCTGGATACTATGCGGTACTATGTAGCACCCTTATGCGGCTGGACACTATGCTGCACTTTGCAACACCCTTATACGGCTGGACACTATGCGACACCCTTATGCGGCTGGACACTATGCTGCACTATGCAGCATTCTTATACGGCTGGACACTATTCATCGTCCCAGCCAGAATCAGCACAGATGAACATAGAAATGGCCAAAAATGCTTTTGGCCATAACTTCCTTAAAACAAGTCGAAATTCAACTTTTCAAAGGTCTATTTTGGGTAAAATCGAATTCTCTACAACATAGAACAATCAAAACATAAAAATAATAAAGTTTAATAGATCAAAACCCAAGAAAATCAAAAATAATATAAACTTAGATCTACAAGAAAATATCCATCAAAATAGAAAATGCCAAGTTCTAAAGTATCTTAGAATCTCGCGAGGAAGACAATAGAACAACATAAATAGAGTTTCTCCATGAAGCAAGTTGTACTTTCCTAAGCTTCTCTTGGTAGGTGGAGAAGTTAAGAGGAAGAAGATAAAAAAATAAATGAAGAGTAAAGATGAGAGAGAAAGGGGGTTGGGTTTTAAATGATGATGGTGGTGGTAGGTAGGGGTTTTCTTTTGGTTCATGATGAACCTAAAAGCAAACCAAACCAAGCTAAACCGAACCAAGCTAAGCCATAACCAATGAAATGCCAAAATAACCATGCCAATACAACATGCTAAAAATAAAATCATGACTAGCTAACCATGACTAATAAAAATACGGACCCGAAATATGTACACGTATACGAAAATACATAACACGGATTTTGAGGGTGACAACTCTACCCACCTTAAAAGAATTTCGTCTTCAAAATTTAATTAAAGAGGCTAGATGTGTCGGGACAAGTTACACTATCAGATGCAATCAAAAGCTAAGCAATCAATCAAGCAATCAAATATGCAAGCAAGGATTCGAAGTGTAAGGCATAAGAAAGATATTATACCTTACGAGTCAAACAGGTCGGGATATCGTGATCGGATATCATCCTCACGCTCCCACGTTGACTCACCCAAAAAGTGATGACCCCAAGCAACTCGGACTAACTTGATAGTCTTGTTCTTGAGTGTCTTCTCACTTCGGTCCAATATAGACACGGGCCTCTTCTCATACGAAAGGTTGGTATCAACAACCAATTTCGAATGATCCAGGATGTAGCTCGGGTCCGGAATATATCGTCGCAGTTGGGATACATGGAATACGTCATGTACCTCACGTAGCGATGGTGGAAGAGCGAGACGATAGGATACATCTCCTACTCGCTCCAGAATGTCAAATGGCCCAATATACCTAGGACTAAGCTTTCCCCGTACGCCGAAACGAATGACGCCACGGTTAGGCAAAATCCTCAGGAATACATGGTCGCCGACAGAAAACTCAAGAGGGCGCCGATGAGAATCGGCCCAATGACGCTGGCGATCTTGGGCAACTCGAAGATGATCTCTGACTCTCCTGACCACCTCAACGGTCTGAGCAATTATTTCTGGACCGAGCATCTGCATCTCTCCGACATCGTCCTATGCTAGCGGGGATCGGCACTTCCTACCATACAGTGCCTCGAACGGTGCCATCTGGATACTAGCTTGGAAACTGTTGTTGTACGAGAACTCTACCAGGTGCAGGTAATCTTCCCACGAACCACCGAAGTCGAGTGTACAAGATCTCAACATGTCTTCCAAGGTTTGTATGGTACACTCTGACTGACCATCTGTCTGTGGGTGATACGTTGAGCTGAACTGGAGGCGAGTCCCCAAACTCTCTTGCAGGCTACGCCAAAAGTGCGACGTAAATTTAGAATCTCTGTCCGAGGTGATACTGACTGGTACACCGTGCAATCTGACAATCTGTCGGAGATACATCTCCGCTAGCTGAGCCGTCGACTGACCAACTCTGAACGGGAGAAAGCGAGCCACTTTCGTGAGCATGTCTATGACAACCCAAATAGCGTCTCTGCCAGCCGGGGATCTAGGCAATCCAGTCATAAAATCTATGGTTATATGCTCCCATTTCCACTCTGGAATTGGCAATGGTTGAAGTAGTACAGCTGGTCTCTGATGTTCAGCCTTAATTTGTTGGCAGACTAAACAACGAGAGATAAACCGGACTATCTCCCTCTTCATGCCATTCTACCAAAAGTACTGACGAATATCACGGTACATCTTTGTGCTACCGGGATGAATGGAATACTGCGAACTATGGGCCTCTGCCATGATCTCCTGTCTGATATCTCCACTGGGTACACAAAGACGCGTACCATGTCGAAGTGTGCCGTCTTCATGGATACATAACTCTGGTCTTCATCCTGCCTCACATTCTGCTCTGAGTCACTGAAGCTTGGAATCTGCCAACTGTGCCATCCGGATCCTCTCGACTATGCTGGACTGAACCTGCATGCTGGCCATCAATGCCACATTGGTAGGAAGGACAACTTCTATTCTCAACTTCTGAAGATCGGCTAATAATTCCGATTGTACTGTGAGAAAATAAACTTCAGCTCTCCTGCTCTATGCATCTGCAACAACGTTGGCCTTCCCAGGATGATACTGCAAGTTGATGTCATAATCCACAAGCAGCTCTAGCCATCTCCTCTGACACATGTTAAGATCCTTCTAGGTGAACACATACTTCAGACTCTTGTGGTCGGTAAAAATCTCTACCCTATCTCCATACAAGTAATGCCTCCAAAGCTTAAGTGCAAACACTACTGCTGCCAGCTCCAAGTCATGGGTTGGGTAATTCCTCTCATGATCACGAAGTTATCATGACGCATAAGCTATTACCTTCCCATGCTGCATCAGAAGACATCCTAAACCTCTGCCCGAAGCATCACAATACACTGAGAATCCTCCGGTTCCATCTAGAAGCGTGAGAATAGGAGCCGTCATCAAGCCTCGCTTCAACCTCTCAAAAGAATCCTAGCACTCTGCTGTCCAAGCAAACTGCACATCCTTGCGGGTCAACTGGGTCAATGGCGCTGAAATTCAAGCAAAGTCTGAAACAAATCGCCGGTAGTAACCGACCAATCCAAGAAAACTACGGACTTCTGCCACTGTGCTAGGTACTGGCCACGTTTCAATGGCCACGATCTTCTGGGGATCCACTTCTACTCCTCCTCTGGTGATGATATGACCCAAGTACAAAATGCGATCGAGCCAGAACTCGCATTTACTGAACTTGGCATACAACTGGTGCTCTCTGAGAATCTGGAGGACAACTCGGAGATGCTGCTCATACTCTGCCTCACTCTTACTGTAGACCAGGATGTCTTCCAGGAACACAATCACGAACTGATCCGAATAAGGCATAAAGATACGATTCATGAGGTCAATGAATACTGCCGGCGTATTGGTTGCTCCAAATGGTATTACAAGGAACTCCCAATGCCCATACCTTGATCTGAATGCTGTCTTCGGGATGTCCTGCTCTCTGACTCTGATCTGGTGGTATCCTGACCGCAAGTCAATCTTCGAAAATACTGACGCCCTTTTGAGTTGATCAAACAAGTCATCTATCCTCGGGAGAGGGTATCTGTTCTTGATTGTCACTGAGTTTAAGGTACGATAATCTACACATAATCTGGACGTACCATCCTTCTTTTTCACAAGAAGCATCGGGGCTCCCCAAGGCGATCCACTGGCACGAATGAATCCCTTGGTTCTGAGTTCTTCAATCATCTTGTACAATATCTCTAGCTCTGACGGCGCCATCCTGTAGACTCTCTCTGACACTGGGGCTGTCCCGGGAATCAAGTCGATGGTAAACTCGATCTCTCGCTCTGGCGGCATCCCTGGAAGCTCTTTTGGGAAAATATCTGGAAACTCTTCAATTATCCGAGGTAACTGTACTACTGCTACTGTCATCCGCAACACTAGAGGAGAAGGTTCAACTTCGCCTCGGGAGAAGGAAAACTCCGGCTCGCCTGGAATGCTAAAAATAACCCTGCCAATGTGGCAGTCTATCCTAGCATACTGGTCCCTCAACCAATCCATCCCTAAGACCACATCATAATCGGCCATCGAAAACTCTATCAATCTAGCGGAGAATTCTCTACCGCTAACTACAATCCGACACAAGAAAAACACTCTATCTACTCCCACAAGTTCGTTACTAGTAAGTATATTGAGCCTTACTGATAATGACTCGGGCTCCAGTCCTATCCGTGTCGCGAATCGTGCAGACATAAATGAATGCGATGCACCAGAGTCAAATAATACTGAAGCTGGAAAGGTGCTGACAAGAATAGTACCTGCCACTACCTCTTCTGGTGCTAATCCTTCTTCTCCAATGGTCAAGGCCAGCACTTGACCATGTCCTCTGGGTGCGGGTCCCCTCTGCTGAAAACTCTTCTGCCTGCTCTGGATCAGAGCTTGGGCTTGGGCATACTGCTGCGATCTCTGCTGCTGGAACGCTTGGGCCTGCGTCGACAATGGTCTCGGAAACGGGTACTGTTGCTGCTGCTGGATTGGTGTTGGTCCTCTAACTGAAGGACTAGAGAAAGCTGATGAACTCCCCCTGTTCGGACAGTTCCCAACCCTGTGGTCCGGGACACCACAAACCAAGCACAAACCCTGTGCTCTGCGACACTCTGACACCACATGCCCTGGCTTCCCGCAGTGTGAACATCCCACTGCGGAAGACTGCTTCTACTTCTGCTGCTGAGGGTGCGTCGGGGTAGAATGCTGAACCGACGTCACTGAGGCCGCCCACCTCGGAACTCCAATAGTCAAAGCCCTGGCTGCCGGGGCTGGTGCTGATGACTGATTCATCTGGTCGTGAGATCTCTTCCTGTCACGACCCGTACCCTAGAGTAAGGGCACAAGACGTGGGTACGTCCAGCCTACGCCGCAGTGTCCGCAGTAGAACGCTGTCCTAGGTCACAACATCTAACAATATAACTCTAAGCAGTTTATACTCCCCGAATGGGGGTGACATAGCAGAAAATAAACTCAATCACAACTAAGGAAGAAGAAGCACGATATGACATAGAACTCAAGGAAAATACAGATGATCAAATCGTCTAAGATAACAGCTCAGCAGATATCCAGAAATATAAGTCTCAGCTACTGAATATGAAGGAATACATACAACCCAGATCTCAAAGACATAAATAAAGTCTAACTACTAGTCTCAAGACAACATAAGTAAGATAAGGCCTAACTAAGCTAGTCTAGGCAATGAGGGTGATATCATCAGCTAGAGCTGGGTCCTCCTGAGAGTCCAGCTCATAAGTGTCGTCTAGGGCTGCCCCATAGAAGGTATCCACACAGGCCTCCTCCTCGTTCTCTGTAATATTTTCAACAGGTCCAGTCAGGACAGGAGCGAGCACAATACATCTCAACAGTTCATAGCAGGTTAGAAAATATAATCATGCAGTAAAGTAAGATACAGGTACTGGAAGAAATACAGTATGTAAACAGAGAGAGAATTGTAATAGAAATATCTACTATAAATAGAGACTAACAGTGGCTAGTGAGTCAGAGTACAATATAGACATGTAAATGGCATAGGATGATTCTGATGAGACACTACGGAATAATTCTGATGAGATACTACTTGGGTATTATTCACATGTCCACTTCTACTCCCCCGTACCCCCAATCAATACACAAGGATCCAGTCAGGTTATGTTATGATTCCATGCAATGGCCCCCGAAGGGTGGTACATGGTAGTCCCATAAATAGGGATTCTAGAAAATCCAATAAATGGGATAAGGATTCAAGAAAGACTCTGTGATCATGAGAGTACATGTCACAAGTGATCAATAAACCAATGAAGCATAGTGATATGCCATGTAAGTGAAACGCACAGAACATGAAGTACCCGATGCTCCCTGAAGGGATAACATCTCAAGAAGGGATCCATATAGTATTAATCCGTGTGACCAACGTGACAGTATCAAGTAAAGTAATTTAAAGTAGAAAAATAATTCTAAGCAGGATATGAAATGATCAGAGAATGTACTCGCCTGGTATCTGAGCGTCCGGATGAAATGTACTGTCCGAGGAGAGGTGTCTGGCTCCTAATCAGAACAACACAAGTCACAACAAGTCTAAAATGATAACAAGATGCAATTTAATGTATTCTAGATGAATCTAGGTCAATCTAGGCCAAAGTCAACTCTTGGTCAACCTTGGTCAACCAAGAAGTCAAACCTAGGTCAACTATGGTCAAACTAGGTCCAACAAGTCTAAACTAGGTCAAACAAGTCATTCTAGGTCTAACTAGTCTATACTAGTCTAAACAAGGCTAAACTAGCCTATGCTAGCATACCAAGTCCGTACAACCTATACAACACAAGGTCAACCCACCATCACACAACCTATTATTGTATCTAGGCCTACACATGGAGTTTACATAACACATACATATATTTATACATTTAGGCTATCTATAGGTATACCACACATACATAAATATATATAATATATATAATGGTACTCCATACATATATGTATCCACATATATACATAATATATTATATACATTATTAGATATACATACACATACATTACATATATGCATAGAGAGAGAGGGAAGGCAATGTGTGTGTGTGTGTGTGTGTGTATGTGTGTGTGTGTGTGTGTGTGTGTGTGTGTGTGTGTGTGTGTGTGTGTGTTACTTGCATGAGTGTAGTGAGGAAGTGTCAAGTGTGTGACTGAATAGTGTATAGTGGTGTGGAAGTAGGGATAGGAAGAGAGTGAAAGGGTGTGAGAGTAGTCAATGATAAAGAAAACAGAAAACAGTGTGTTAGAGAGGGTGAGTGTCAATGGGTAGACAAGAATTAGAAAGTGTGTGTGACTGTGTAGGGGGTACTGTCAGTTCAGTTTTAGAAAATAGGAAGGGAATTAATTCATTTTAGCTTAACAGAGGAAAGGAAAGAAAACCAATTCATTTGTATACCAACAGTTTCCAGTTTTCAGTCCACCACTTAAAGACCCCATTTCAAGTTCAAATATCAACCAAACAACCCCAAAATTGAACCATAGTTAGATTACCAGTAGGGGAACTATATTAGGGACTTAAACCATGCTAATAACAGTATTAATTAGGTCAATTTTGCTGCCAAAGTTCAGTTTTAGAATCTAGAATTAAACTGTGAATAACTAGGTATCAGTATAAATTAGAAAATGAAAAAACATGTACAAAACCAAACTAAAATGAACTGTAAACAGTTGGTAATGTGAGCCCCACGTGTTCAGGTGTCCAACAAGTCGTTCGTGTCCAGCCAAGTGGACACAGCCGTGTCCAAACCAATAAAACCCAAATCGAGCACAACAGGCACTGTACAGTGCACGCGTGTCGTGTATACAACATAGACCAAACCAAGACACGTGTCCACAAACCTAGGTTCGCCACTTATAGGGCTACCCACATGTCACCCTGTTTTGGGTCGACGTGTCCCTGTGTCGTGTCAAACAGACCGTATCAGTGCACTAAAAACCCGACTGAACTGTCAGGACACAAACAGTACGATGGTGATTTCTCCCTCGACACGCCACGTGGTCATCTGAAACTTGACACATGGCGTGTCAGTCAGTGCCCTAAGGCGTGTGTTGATTTTTACGTGTCCTCGTGTCTTAACCAGTGAGCAATCTGCCCCGAGCAGCAGGACAGTGCAGTCCGTGCGCGCGTGGCGCGTCCAAGTGTCTAATCTGACACGAAATGACACCAAATCACTCCCAGTCAGTGAGGAACATACAAGCCACATAAAATTATGATTTCCTATTCAGAAACTTTTCCAAAACCAAATTGAAATGCCCATTGGGGCATTTCATCAAACACTATCACACTAGGACTGATACGTGTCCATTTAGGACACGAAAAGGACACAAAATCCTACAGAAATCTAGGATTAGCTAGGGGACCCTTAGATCTAGGTCATTATGCAATAAAAACAGCATCTAACAAGAAGTTTTAGTAATTTACCTAATGGTGTCACAAGTCCTCAAAAAGCTTCAAAGAGGGATGTCTCCTTGCTCCCCAAACTCCACCAAATTGCTATGAAACTGAGAAATAAATATACCAACAGCAAGAAAACTTAATTTAAAACCTATTGCAATTTGTTTGAGGAAAAAAGGAGATAAAATGGAATTTCTATGAATTAAAGAAGTTGAGAAAATACCTCTTTCTAAACTTGTTCTTTTCTAAAGAGGCTAGCCCTAATTTCTAGGAGACTATTTATAGGGGGGATTCCCAATGCTAGTATATGTGGCCGGCCAACATGAATTAGGGTTAGGGTTAGCTTAGTGGGTTGGGCTTTGGGCTCCTATGTGCCAAGTTGTTAATTAATGGTTCAACCATAAGTCATGGCTTATGACTTAACTAGTCTAAATTGAGTTTAATGACTAAATCCTAGGTCAACTCTAGTCTAACTAGGGTTACATGACCTAACCAAGTCCAAATTCAACTAGGATTAGCTTCTAGGTTAGTCTACCAAGTCAAAGCTAGTCAAAGTCAACCTAGTCAACCATCATTCAAACAATTCCAAAATAAATCCTAAAAATTCCCATAAATTCAAATAAATTATAATAAATTCAAATAACATTAAAAATGACAAAAATACTCTCAAACTAGAAATGTGGTAGTGACACTTCCGACCTCCGGTCCTATCCACGATCCTCTATATATATATATATATATATATATATATATATATATATATATATATATATATATATATATATATATATATATATATATATATATATATAAAGTTTATATATATATATATAAGCCTACACGGATTTATGAAGAGAGAGAGAGGTCCACTTGTCATACAAAGGTTATATCAAAACTTTGATACAACCTTATATATTAAAGTTTTTCAGCATGGTAGTCGGTTTGTATATTATAGTAACTGTTCTTCAAGGTGTTGGTATAGCTCTACTAAAAATTTGATAGCATTGTTTTCCAATGGAAATGATGAAGGAAAACTTGTGTATTGATTTGTAGACAAATTGTTACAACTCTTCAACAAGAGCTTACAAAGCAAAATTTACAAAAATTACAGATTTATGGGAAAATGTGGCGATAGAATCTTGATCAACGCGTGACCACTTTGTTCCGTTGACGTTCCGGACAAAGATCGTCATATCTTGCTCCCTGAATACGATGAACCGAGTACGTAATAACATCTCGTGTTACGCGCCAGTTCCCATATTCGCGATTGTTGCTTATAAAACTCTAGGATAGGGGGTAAAGAACGAGGCAAATAACATGTAATAGAATACATCTCACCCATAACATAAGTGATGGGTACACAAGTCGTTTATTAACTACCATTCCATATATATTATTACACAACATAAGCCTAGTTACAAAAGGATTCTAGATCACATTATCAAACATCTAGATTCTATATAAGTAATACATTCAAAAGATAGAACTAACATAAGCATTTTACTCTTGGTCTTTAGTATCATCTTCTTCGTACAAGGACAGATCAGGTCCAATACTAGCATCAATACCTGGGGAGAAAAAAACCTAGGTCTGTCAGGAAGACCAGCAAGTGCTCAATCAAAGTGGAGGTCAAAAGAAACTCGGACATATACAATATGATGGAATGTAAAGTGTACTTCTAGTGTATACATATATACAAATATATTTGAAATTTAAATCTACATGGTTTCAATTACAAGTTGGATCTTATTAGGACGGCATGAAGTTTGAAGACAACATGGTTATTCAAGTCAAGTCTTAGGATACGATAATTGATTCATATAAAGTTTCATGTTTATACAAGACAAGTTTATGGACCATATAATTACTTCATGTAATGACAACTTATTCATAAAGTTTTTCATAACGGCTTGATAGTCCGATATACCCCAGTAGGGAGCCTCTATGACGGCATGAAAGCCGGACATATCTCCGAAGAGAGCCTCAACATGACGACATTAATATATGGCATAGGTGAATTGCGTTGATACCGCTCACCGGTACATTATCTAATGTGTTGACCCCCTCCTCCACATGTACAAAATAGTCGCTTGGACAATTTTTGAGGAGTCAAAGCAATCATTTGGTGAATTATACTTTTCTCTGGGGAGATGTATTCTTTTGTTTATAAAGGACATGATGTATGAAACATTATAAATCTTTGGTATCCGTGAGTTGGAAGCCAAATTGACATATTTCAGTTGGCCCTTGGGGGCCTTGTATTCTACTATAATTATAAATAAATAAATTCTTTTCATATATTCTGTTACGTTTTTAATATTTTTGTTGCGGTAACCTTATTTTTAAATAAATTATCAATTATGCACATTCATGTCTTGTACAAGTGCAATTTAGACTGGTATGATATCATCTAGAGACGAATTTTCAGTTATGTGGAACTATAATGTGACCTAATGGTATCATAGTGCTTTTAACTTCCTAGGACCCTCATTGATTCTCTTCAAGTCTAAGTTGCTTCCGTAATTGAAAATCCCTTTGACCCTCCTTGATGTTCTACTGAAAGTTCTATACAATAAGTCCATATATATTATGATGCTGATGTATTGAGTATTTTGTTGATTATCGATGGATTCGAATAAAACAACAAATGATTTAAGACAATTATAAGACAAGATGTTCAGAGAAAGATAATTCAAATGTTGGATGATGATAAAATAATAGTAGAGATACTTCAATAAGTACGAGTATTGTTATTGCATGACATGAAGGAAGTGTGCCTAACCTTAATGAATGGCAACATGGAATGTTTTAAGTTTTTTGAGAGGAATTGTTATAGTTTTATTTTAAATGATTGCCAAGTGGCATAAATTGATGTTATATTTGTAGTATTTGGGACCACCGTGATAAGGATTGTCCGGAAGAGATGCCGATTAAGTAAGTCGCTCGGTTTCTTAGTGGTGTATGTCGTGATTGTGATATTGATGTGGCAAGTATGTCGGTGAGGGATGGGGTAGTACGAGGCCTTAGTTAGAAGTTATGTCTTTGTTAGCTCTGACCACTGATTTTTTTTCTTACTGGTTTGGTTCAATTGATTAATAATAAGAGTCGGGTAAAATTTGAAAAGTCTTGGTGAATAAGAATTTGAATTGGTAAAATGGACATCTTGGTCGGAGATCAATATGGATTATGTATTAAAAGGTGACTTGAATCAGTTGAATAAAATTTTGAATTTAGTACAAATGGTTTGGTGTTTATATTGAAAAAAATTATTAGGATATTTATGTTTTTTGACCCCAAGATGGAAACTCGTTATTCTTCAACCTAAGGCAGTCTAAGGACAATCTGACCTTAGGTGCGAAACATACTTTTATGCCCAGTTCGATGGATGGTAACGAATGAGATTTGAATGTAGAGTAATGCATGATTTTTTTTCCCAATCGTATAAATAATTGATGAAATTGGTGTGTATTAAGAATCGACATATATCAATTCTAGAATATTGTGGTTGTTTGGACAATGGTTGGTTTAGCATATAGACTTGTTGGATTACAACTATTTTTGTTGATTCTGGTATTATAGATTAAGATGGAACGATATGTTGGAGTTATCTATAATTTAACTATGCTAAGCTCGTTAGATTATAACTATTTTTGTTGATTATGGTATTATAGATTAAGATGGAATGATATGTTGGTGTTACCTATAATTTAACTATGTAATCATGAGGGCACGATAGTGAATTTTTTAGAGGAAATCCGAATTGACGAATGTTGAACCTTTTGGTGTTATCTCGAGGGATGTTATGTGAATGGAATTGGTCGTTAAGGAAAATTTTCTAAATTGATTTACATGGGATTGAATGGATTCGGGAATTTAATTCAGTTAATGATTTCAGGAATGCCTTGATTAATTGATTGATTTTAAGTTGATTTGGACCGTATGGATAAAATTTGAGGCATAGAAATTGAGTGTGTTTTAAAATTGGTATTTGGGGTTGACCTACTAGATTTGTATGACGAGATCTTATAACAGAGTTAGAGGATCCACCGATGGTCAACACCAGGAGGACCACTACCTGAGCGCTTGAGTGGGTTAATTATGTCTCATCTCCCATGTATATTTTGTATTTTTTTCTTGAGGTGTCTACCACCGAGCATGTGTTAGCTCATGTTATGGGATCATGTTCCCCACATGCGGGCAACATAATTGTATATATTCTAAATTGCAGTTATATATGATCGTGTATGATTGAGACGCATATGGATTGTAGAGTATTCTCATGTCTTATATAGTCGTGACTGTTTGGGTACATGAGTACTATGAGATATGTAGCTAACTTAGTATCGCCCTCCGCTCTCCAATATTCTGGAACATGATAATACCCCCAAAAAGAGCCTCTATAACGACATGAAATTCCGACATACCTCCAAAGAGAGCCTCAACATGACATCATGAAGGCCCGATGTACCTCCGAAGATGGCCCTTATGTAATAACAACATTATCAAGGTCAACTTGTTGATATTATTGTACTTGTCAAGTGAATATTCAAGAGTATAACTGAGTCTAAGCATGATATTGACATTAGGTCAGTTAACAAGAATATTCCAATAAGTTTTCGGGTCATTATTTAACAAGAATATTCCAGTAAGTTTTCGGGTCACTATGAATTGTAAGTATACTTTAATTTGACTTTGGAAGTTCATAACTTCAATTCTTGATATTATTCTGAAATCCTACCAATTGGACATTCTTAATATATATGTTAGGAGCAGATATCCAGGTCAATCGAGTTCACAGTTTAGCCTACATGATAATTCTACCAAACTGTGACTATTTTGAAATTAAACAAAATTCAACACAGGACATCTGGGTTCAACATGACATAACTCACAGCTCGGAAGTTAAAATACTATGGTATAATATGTTTTCAGAAATGACAATGAATGCTCTACATGAATACATAGCCAGATTACCTAAGTTATACTGCCTACTACTTGGAAACAGACTCGAAATAAGACTGCAATAGCAGAAATGGTTCAGAAAATCTGTACCTAATTCCAGCAGGACATCTATGTTCAACAAGGCACAACTCTTAGCTCCGAGATACAAATACCACGATATTATAATTTTTCGGACATCAAATAATTTACATGAATACAATGACATATTATATAAACAGTACTATTTACTAACATTTAGAAAAACTATTCACGAACATATTTCTTTTTAACTCGGTGATTAGAGCACTTCCGGTTAACTAAATCCAACTAATGGTCTTGAAGTCTAGTTTCTAATATGAAATTTTGGAAATTGCTGAGAAACCCAATTTCGGGGTGGACTTTTATGAAATGTCCACCCGCTGGATAAGTTTTATGAAATATCCAGAATTAAGTATTTTCACGTTAAATATTCCAAGATTCCCTTTTAGATGTCACCCACTAGAAACTGCTATTTTTATAATACCGAAACTACCCCTCCGCGCGAATTGGTCATCTATATGTATTTGAATTCAAAAAACTCAGATCTGGATTTTGATTTTCGTCTTCTTCTTCTTCACTGGAAATCTGAATTCCATTGCTCTCATCTTCAGCAGAGATCGCAAAGATCGTTCGTAGTTCGGTGTGCTTTTCTTCAGTCGAACTCAGATCATCGCTCGTCATCATCATCATCATCATCTTCATCTTCATCGTGGAGACATTTGAAGTTTTCCGACAATTAGGTCAATTGTGGAGAGAATATCTTTCTTCTTCTTTTCCATCAGAATTATCATCGTTTTGAAAGAAGAACGAAACTCTTTGTTCATGAAAAAAAAACTAAATTACACGGAGAATGTCATTCTCCGTTTTATGCCGTTCTCCGTCTTAATTTAAACGGAGAATGACATTCTCCGTCTTAATTTAAACGGAGAATGGCCATTCTCCGTGCTACATTAAGACGGAGAATGTCATTCTCCGTTTTATTTAACACGGAGAATGACATATTCTCCGTTTTATTTAACACGGAGAATGGCATTCTCCGTGTTAGTAACACGGAGAATGGTCATTCTCCTGCGTTTTAACACTAGAATGACCATTCTCCGTGTTAAATAAAACGGAGAATGTCATTCTCCGTGTTAAATAAAACGGAGAATGACATTCTCCGTCTTAATGTAGCACGGAGAATGGCCATTCTCCGTTTAAATTAAGACGGAGAATGTCATTCTCCGTTTTATTTAACACGGAGAATGACATTCTCCGTTTAAATTAAGACGGAGAATGCCATTCTCCGTTTTATTTAACACGGAGAATGGCATTCTCCGTGTTTCTAACACGGAGAATGGTCATTCTCTTGCGTTTTAACACTGGAATGACCATTCTCCGTGTAAACTAAGACGGAGAATGACCATTCTCCGTCTAAATTATGACGGAGAATGGCCATTCTCCGTTTAACTTTCAGGACGGAGAATGACATTCTCCGTCTTAATTAAGACGGAGAATGTCATTCTCCGTGTTACTAACACGGAGAATGGTCATTCTCCGTGTAAATTAAGACGGAGAATGCCATTCTCCGTGTTACTAATACGGAGAATGACCACCCTCATGTGAAATTAACATTTTTCGTGTTCTAACACGGAGAATGGCCATTCTCCTGCATTTTATGGTCAGCTGAAACTTTGGAGGGCCATAACTTTTGACTGGGAGGTCGAAACGAGGTCCCGTTTGTCGCAAAATGAGCGTATCGTCGAGGAGACTGAAAGTAACAGCTTTATCGTTAGACGGCCTTCCGAAATTTTAGATTCGCAAAAAATTGATGTTTGGACCTCCGTTTTAGCAATTTTGTCGTTTGTCCCAGTCTTTCCGAAATTTTTTGACGAGTTTTTGAAGATTTTTGAGGAGAAAACCTAGATTCGAAAGTGAGCAGCGTAAGGAAGAAGATGAAGTATCGAAACTTTTTTTAAGAGCAGTTTCGTGGGTGTTTTCAATAAATTAAAAGGAAGGGCAAAAGGGTCATTTGGAACCCGCTTTGGATAAGTTTCTCTAATTCTGGGCACGCGATGAAATTTTTTTTAGCGGTGGGTTTTACATAAAACTTTTTTAGTTTTTGGGCATTTCATAAATCTTCCCTATGAAATTTAATATCTAAATCAACAATATTAAATGCATAAAAATCAGGATAAAACAGAATATTATATGCAAAAAATAAAAGGATAGCTGACATAGTTGAAGTGACAAGTAGCACTTGCCTATAAGTGGTGAAGGTACACTATCCTATTTCTCTTCTTCTTATCTTCGAGATTTTTCCTTCTCCAATGGCTCTTCTTCTTCTTGGTAGAGAGATGGACAAATGAATGGAAAAATGAGAGAGAGAGAGAGAGAGAGAGTGAGTGAGAGAGAGATGGGTTTTAATGCATGGCTGCCATATTATGCCACATATATTGTGTATGTGTCATGATATGGAGAAGGAGGATTATGGAGGATACACTCACCAAGTGAGGTAGCATGGTAGGTGGACGATATTTTGGTAATTTACTACGAAATGGTAGAAAGTAATGGACTAAATATTTAATTTATATATTATAAAAATAATTCATAACTTAAACTAATTCAAAATAAGAATTAAAATAATAAAATAGGTATGAATAATATCATAACATAAGAAATCAAAATTGTAGTCCTAACCAATCTAGATACAAATTCATTACTGAAATTGAAAATTAAAAATCCTGATACGAAAAAAGTTCATGAACTGTTAGATTGTTAGATTATATTTGCAATGTAAATATGGCACATAAGCACAAATGTAGACACTATATATATTGTAACAAATCCTAGCAATGACAATAAGGCATTATTATTTCCTACATGGTATCAGAGCAAGGCTCTGAAAAACCCTAGCCGCCAAATACTTTCTTCCTTCTCCTCCACCCGCGTCCGATCCGGCGTCCCTCCTCCTGATCCGGGGCCCGACTGCACCGGCGAACCCGCTCCCGCGCATGACCGTGCACCAGCCTTCAAGCGAATACGCGCCTGACCGATCCCGGAGTGTACACTTGCACCGGCCTTCATGCACCGTGCACCGGCCTTCATGCAATTTACTGAGTAGATTATAATATTTTTCTAAAGCAGTAGGTTCTGACTCTCTGTTTAGCGGATCAGTTGAGTGCAAGTCACAAATAATATAATATGATCTAAAGCAGTAGGTTCTTCGGCTTTAGTTTTTTTTTTTGTAAAAAGCAAATCAAAAGTTTTCTGACCGATCCCGGCGTCCGACTGCACCGGCCGTACCCTACGTGCCTGACTGCGGCAGATTCGTCGGAGTTGTACAAATTTTTGTACACCCGACATTCGCCCCTACGCGCCAGATCCGGCGCCCCTGATCGCGGTCGATTCGCCGTCGACCCCGTCCATCAGCGGTTGATTCGTCGGCGTTGTACAAAATTTTGTACACCCGACATCCGCGATGGCAGATGATGCTGCATCCAGCTATTTCGTCACGACTGGTGGTGGCGGTGCACACAACCCAAATTATCCTAATCCGAAGGATCCATATTTTCTGAGTTTTGCCGATCAACCAGAAAATATCATTACTCCTATTGTTTTTCGTGGACCGAACTATGCTGAGTGGTCTCGGTCGATACGTCTCTCCCTGATCTCTAGGCGGAAGATCACTTTTCTGGAAGGTACTGAAGTCAAACCTGTAACTGATGCTTGTAAGTTGCTTGATTGGAGATGCGTGCAAGCGCTGTTGGTTCAATGTGTTCTTAATACCATTGGTCCATCTCTGAAGAAATCTTTACCGTACTTTGAGGAGGTTTATCCATTGGTTGTAATGTCCCAAATTCGTGATACGTATTTAGTGTACGTATACGTGTTTTGGACCCATATTTTATTTAGTCATGATTAGTTATCTTGGTTTATTTTGCACTGGCTTGGTTTTATTGGCATTGATAGTTTAAATGGTTTTAATGGTTTATTGGTTTATTTAGGATTAGTGAGGCTTGGTTTATTCCTGGGGTTGGTTTGGTTCCGCTAGGCTTGGTTGCCTTGGTTCATCAAGAACCAAGGGGTGAACCCCCTACCTACCACCACCCATAGTATTTATTACCCTTTCTCCTTCTCGCTCTTCATTAATATCTTCTTCTTCTCCACCATTAACTCCTGCACCTACCAAGAGAGAGAGAGAGCTAGGCAAGTGCATCTTGCTTCATGGAGGAACCCGAATTTTATTGTTCCATTCTCTTACTTGCAGCATTCTAATACTCTTTAGTACTTGGCATTTTCTATTTCCATGGCTAGATTCTTGTAGATTCAAGTTTATTTTATTTTTGAAGTTCTTGGGTTTTGATCTATTTAGCATTGTTATTTTTAAGTTTTGATGGTTCCATGTTGTAGAGTATTTCGTTCTACCCCATTTTGACCTATGGAAGTTCGGATTTGGGCTCTGGATGGAAGTTTTACGTTGCTTGGAAGCCATGGTTGCTTAGCTCTTCTTCTCAGAAAACTTGGAGAAGAAGAACAGTCTGGCCGCATGGACTCAGCCGCATAACTCTATGCGGCGAGTTCTACTGGCAGCATGGAATTCCCCAGCCGCATAAGACTTCTTGAGTACTTGACCGCATGAACAATCATGCGGCAAGTCTTTTCCAGTCGTATAAGACTTGACTCGGATCTAGCCGCATAGCCTTGCTCAGACTGAGCCGCATGAGTCCCTGTTATCTTGACCGCATGGACTTCTGAGTTCCCAGCCGCATAAGTTCCTTCATTTCCTGAGCCGTATGGGACTACTCGTTCCCAGCCGCATAAGGACTAGTCTCTCCCGGCCGCATATGACACATCTCCCACTGGCCGCATAAGCACCACATTCCTGAGCCGCATGACCCTTGCTTGGACCCAGCCGCATGAGACTCATTTTCTGAGCCGCATGAGACCCGTCATCCTGAGCCGCATGAGATGTGCTGTCTCAGCCGCATAAGCCCAATTCCCCCTTCAGTCGCATAAGGCTAGGACTCCCTGAACCGCATAGGACCCTGCTCATTCCCTGAGCCGCATGGACTCGGATTCATGAGCCGCATGGAGTCTTTCCCGAGCTTTGTCTTATTATTTGTATTCGATTATTAATGTTATATTTATCTTGTAACTTCAGTATAACTTGAGTACACATTTACCCCTTATTGTATATTTTTTTTACGCCCGTTTTATATCCTTACGCCTTTTGTCCTGAACTTGATTGACACGATTGAAATGATAACCTGACATGACCTGATAGTGGCCCGTCGTAGCACACTCCTGACTAGTACACTTGGCATGATAACCTGACCTGATATATCTTGATAAGCTGTTACGACGGCTACCTGACATGACCTGACTTGTATAAGTAACTTGGACACCGTAGGCGATTGTGCTTGTACAAATAATCCAGTCCTGTCTTGCATCATGTCTAGGAGGGGACTCCTGAGTACCACGGTCAGGAGTACCTACTGAAATGGACTAAGGTTAATGACTAGTATAATTCACTAGACATGAAGAGATGTTCTCCAGTTACAGGCGATCCCGTTATCCCGGCCGCAAATGTTTGGACTTGTAGCCTGCCGACGAGTAGGGCACATTTCCAGCCCACTGTCATATGGGGCACTCTTGATTGTCACTTTAAATGATTGAACTCTATTGTCACTCTAATGTATTGTACTCTCTAAATTGTCACTATAATGATTGCCTGGATAACCTGGATAGCTGCAGGACCTGTGACTACTTGGAGCATCTCATTGCATCTTGCTAGTAACTAGGATTGTGATAACCCTAGTTAGTTAATGTAGAAAGCCGTAGGCAATGATTGGCCGTGATTGCCTGGATGGAGTCTAGTCCAGTATAGTATTGTCTAGAATTGATTGATTGCAAGATTGTACCAGAATGATTGAATGATTTTTACTCCAGATTGTCACTATAATGATTGTCACTCCAGATTGTCACTATATCGATCGTACTCTATTGTCACTCTAGCTTATTGCACTCTTCATTGTCACTTTTATCATTGTACTCTCTCCTTTTTACGATTATGATTGGCACCTTTAGCAATAAATGATCAGAGACTAAGTTCTGTTCAGGCGAAGGATTACAATCTCGGTCCTTGTTTGGTTTAAGGATTGTGACCTGGCTTCCGGAATAGTATCTTCGTTCTCTCTTCATATATTGCCCGGCTATATTTTATTTAGCATGATTCTCCAGTTATCGTATGTCAATGATGCCTCACTTAATTATTTTCTCTGATTGGGATAAGTGTATTGGTAGTACACAAACCTCAATCTGTGTTACTTATTGTTGTTTTCTTACATATTGAATGATAATGATTTGTTGGTTTTAGTTCTTAAGTGAAGCCTCCTTTGTGGCACTTGCTCTTTCTGGGGTCTGACCCAGCTGGTTTTGTATGGCCAGATACCGGAGCAACACCAAAGGATCTCCCTGCTTTTCAGTCCAATGGTGGTCACCAGGCGTAACCAGGGCATCGAGTGGGTTTCTTTTGTTCTCCTACTGTAATATTGTAAATTATTCTTTTGAGGCGTTTAGCCGACGAGCAAGTGTTAGCTCGATTTTACTTACTTACTGTCTACCTATGGGCTGTAACATGATTGACAAGCTCCGGGGGTTGATCATGTATGACTGAACTCTTGCTAGTCCTCACATTTTGTAACGACTAGCTTCATGATCATTCCGAATATATAATGTATGGGACGCCTTACTATTGTATATTTGGTGGTCTGATATCTTGTAACTATCATTAGTTGGTTGAGATTGAGACAATAGGCTATCTATGACCTTAAGAGACTGATGGATTGTAGTGAAACCCTCACATATCTAGACAGCCGTGACCGTATAGCGGTGTAGATTCGATTCCGTTATACGTAGCTGGCTATGTCTGCCCCCGCTCTCTAGTATTCTGGTTCTGGGGCGTGACATTGGTGTAGTGCCCCGTCCCTACATCGTGCCCCGTTCTTGTCCACGGGGTGCGCAAGAAAGGAACACTGTCGCTATCGATTCGGTCGGGACCGATAGGTCGGAATCGGCCGAGTTGATCGAAACGGGAACGGTTGAATTAAGATCCATTCCACGTTATGGAATGGCTTCTTCGGAACCAAGTCCCATATTCAGCGGGTTGCGCCTCGAGGATTGGCTCTGCGGCTGAGTCGGGAGAGACCTCCCGTTGCTCTGGTTTTCATGTCGCACTTGAATTGGCTTTGGCTTTGGTTTTTGTGAATGCATTTTTCGTGAATGTTTTCGATGGGTTTTCGTGACGCATTTTCGAGTTTCACATTTATATCGAATATCCTTAAATTATACAGTGTTCTAATCAGTTGCTTATACGATTGCAGGTGATCGCGTAGGCGACGTCAGCGCAGCCAACCGGTCGCTCGCTTGAAGCAAGCCTAAGGCGAGTGGCTGACCTCCTTCGCCTCGTCCCTCTAATTCAAAACTCAATATGTGAAGTAAAATGAATGCTTGTCATAATAGTGTAAAATCAAAGAAATCGTAGCACGATTCTTTACGAAAAACTTGTTATCAACTGCTGGTATTGGAAATATAAACATGTTCTTTATGCAAAACCACTTAGCCTATGCAAAGCAATGAATGAATCGATTAATATTTATCGCAACGATACGGCTAAGTAAGCAAAACGGTCATTGGACAACTTGTCGACAAGGTGTAGTTTCCTCGAACGGTTGCCTAGGCCAAGGGACCGATTCGGCCCGGGAGGAACGAGAATAGCAAGCGCCAACCCTTCATCGGCGTGAGTTATGCGGACACTTTCGCACAGGGCTCGCTACCCAACGCGAAAGGGGCATCGTCTAACCAATGCTATAGTCCGAGATGGCTTGACATTGCCAGTGGCCTTCACACCCTTTCTTCTCTGCTTAACAAGTACACGGGACACGAGATAAAATGTGATAGTTGCTTAATGTTACACAATTTCATATGCTTGCCTCAAAATATGTTAACATGCAAATCGAGCAGGATGGTTAGAAAGATCATTGAAATAGCTAGCTAACATGTTTATGAAACTTTTTGAATCAAATACAGAGCTTGGATTTAATTAGCCATTCCCCAGTACATGTGTTTTGTGCTGATCCTCGCTCTTTGCAGGTCCCGCGAACCAGAAAGGACGCGCCAACTAGCTCGGCGGCGTTCGTGACTTTTGAAGCTTCGGCCGTACGTCGAAGACTTTCTCTGCGACTCCCCTTTTTAAGGCTCTCGACAGTCCAAGGAAGATGACTCAGCGTCCCTTCCATCCAGGTCACTGGAGTACTTGTGTATATTGAGGGATGTGTGCAATGTATGAAACGACTATCTCATCGGAACTCTTTTGTAATCGAGTCATGTTGTAGCCCGCGCAGCAATGAGTCTTGTACCGGAGTCTGTAAATGATGTTCATTATCAATAAAGAATCAAGTTCCTTTAATTACTGTGTGATTCAATTTGTCTGCGTACTCTCTTAGATCTCGTGTCTCGGATTGCCTTATGACTATGCCTTGTGCGATCGCAAATTAGGTTCGCACGGCATCACGCCCGGAAGACGACTATCGATTCGACGGAATCGGGGCATGACATAATGGTATCAGAGCACGGCTTTACGTCCTTGGCCTCCAGTGTCGAGTTCTAGTCTCCAACCGTTGACCTCGTGTCGATGAGAAGAGTTGTTCCATACGCTGAGCCTAGGACATTTTCTGAAACTAACGAGAGTTGCCTTTCCCTTTTCCCTGCAGTTACGGGAGCTCAGGCGAAAAACGAGACGAGCGCTTCCAACGGCTCGAGTACTTCTAGACCCGAGCGTTCCGTCAACCCAACGGGAAAGACGCCTACTGTAGTCGGACCTTCCGGCGACCCGATGCAACGTATGCTGCAGATGCTTGAAATACAGCAACGTCAAAACGAGCTCCATCAACAGCAAGTAGAGGCTCGTCAGACTCAATTTGAGAATCGGTTCGAGGCTCAATTCCAGCTGCAGTAGCAGCAGCTGAATACCCTCCAGCAAATTGTACAGTCGGTCGTGGACAACAATAACAATTCAACGATGACACATGCCATGACCCAGCCTGCGGTTCGATCCAATGAAGCTGAACCAGAGGCGCCCGTGCTCTCACCTGCAGCACCGAGAAGTTCTAACTTCGACGTGTCAAAATTTACGAAAAGCTGCCGCACTTCCTTCAACGGCACAGAAAATCCCTCCGTGGCGATCGACTGATTGGAGGAGCTGGAAGACAAGTTCGAGCTGCTGGGTGTCGAGGACTCGAAGAAAGCCGCGTGTGCTCAACTTTTACTTCGAATGAACGCGCACGATTGGTGGGCTGTGCAGAAGCGGGCTATTCGACGTGAAGACGAGACGGCGGCGATCTCATGGGCGACATTCAGAAAGGCGTTCGAGAACGAATATCTTTCTGCAGCAGTGCGATAGGAAAAGGAAAACGAGTTCATGCAGTTGATGCAAGGGAATATGACTATACGATAATATGCGGCCGAATTCAACAAACTGGCCAAGTTTGCTGGAGATTATCACCTACCACTGCGAGTCGAGCTAAACGATTTGTAGTGGGCCTGCGTTCCACTATCCGTGCTCATGTCTCGGTACCGGAATACAAAACTGTGGGCGAGGCACTCAACCACGCCATCCGTCTGGAGTCCGAGTATCCTCCTGCTACTACCGGCGCTGTTAACTTTAATAACAAACGCCATAGTAATGCGGGAGGCAACAATGCACATAAGCGTCAAAATCGTGGCAACGGAGGTGGCAACCAAACGAAGGATCGAGTAGTCTGCGAGTTCTGCCACAAGGAGGGGCACTTGGCCGTCGAGTGCCGATTGAAGAGCGGGGCATGTTTCGTTTACGGCAACAAAAATCACGTCACGAAGAACTGCCCGGAAGCTAGGCCGAACCAACGCCCCCAATAACACCATCAGAACCGAGGCCAAGCACCTCGGGCTCCATCTACCGCACAACCGAATGGCCAAGACCGTCGCCCCAATGCTCAGGACCGCGTCTACGCCATGACTCGCGACGAGGAGTTCGCATCTGATACAGTCGTGACAGGAATACTACAATTCAATAATAAACCTGCTCGTGTATTGTTTGATTCAGGTGCCACACATAGTTTCATATCGGGGGACTTTGTCGTCGAGCACAAATTCTCTTTGACACCACTGGGCCTCGACCTCACTGTCAATGTACCGTCGGGTATGCCACTACTTGCAAATTTAGTCTGCGGAGACGGAATTATTTGTATAGGTGGTCAAAAGGTCAGTCTCGATGCGATAGTTCTAAACATTAAGGACTACGATATCATTCTGGGGATGGATTGGCTCGGTCCGTGCAACGCAACCATAGACTGCGCTGAAAAGAAGGTCACATTCCGCATACCTGGAGTGCCTGAATTCTGCTACTCATGTGGTAAGGCGTCGCCGACCTGCATGGTGATCTCCGTAATATCTGCTCGACGGATGCTGCATTCCGGGTGCGAAGGCTATCTAGCTTCCGTTCGAGACATGCGACAGGATGGTACAAACGCGGGTCAGACCGACGTTGTGGCAGAATTTACCGATGTGTTCCCGGACGAGCTGCCCGGCATGCCTTCCGATTGAGAGATTGAGTTCACTATCGATACCTTCCCCGACACTCGACCGATCTCGAAGACCCCGTACAGAATGGCCCCTGCAGAGCTTAAAGAACTCAAGGTGCAGTTACAAGAATTGCTCGACAAGGAATTCATCCGACCCAGCGTCTCGCCCTAGGGAGCGCCCGTACGGTTTGTCAAGAAGAAGGATGGCTCTATGCGTCTTTGTATTGACTACCGCGAGATGAACAAAGCCACCGTCCAGAACAAATACCCCCTGCCCCGCATAGACGATCTGTGTGATCAGCTTCAAGGAGCCACGGTGTTCTCTAAAATTGATCTGCGTTCGGGTTACCATCAACTCAAGATCAAGCCGGATGATGTGCCGAAGTCTGCCTTCTGCACTCGATACGGCCATTACGAGTTCCTGGTAATGCCGTTCGGCCTAACGAATGCCCCTGCCGCTTTCATGGATTTAATGAATCGGGTGTTCCGACCATTCCTCGACAAGTTCGTAGTAGTCTTTATCGACGATATACTCGTCTACTCGAAGAATAGGCAGCAACACACTGAGCATCTGCGGACCGTGCTTCAGACCCTTCGAGAAAATAAACTATATGCGAAGCGAAGCAAATATGAATTCTGGCTTAGCAGCGTCGCATTCCTCGGACACATCATTTCTGTTGAAGGCATTGCGGTCGACCCAAAGAAAGTTGAAGCCGTTGTCGATTGGAAACGGCCAGCGTCCGTCGGCGAGATTCGAAGTTTCCTTGGCCTAGCGGGATACTACCGACGCTTCGTGAAAGATTTCGCGAAGATCGCATCGCCTCTGACTCGCCTCACCCAGAAAGGAGTCGTATTTGACTGGTCAGACGACTGTGAAGCTTCATTCCAAGAATTAAAGCAACGGCTCCTCTCGGCCCCGATACTCGTACTTCCAGAAGGGACTGAGGGTTTCCAGATATTCAGCGACGCATCCGGTCAGGACTTTGGGTGTGTGCTGATGCAGCGGAACAAGGTGATATCTTTTGCTTTCCGACAGCTAAAGCCGCACAAGAAAAATTATCCCAACACGACCTGGAGTTAGCGGCGATTGTGTTTGCGTTGAAATTGTTGCATCAGTACCTCTATGGTGTGGCGTGCATGATCTATACCGATCACAAGAGCCTCAAGTATCTATTCATGCAGAGGGAACTGAACGTGCGACAGAGGCGCTGGCTTGAACTGATCAAGGATTACGACTTCACTATCAACTATACGCCGGAAAAGAGAAATGTTGTGGCGGACCCCTTGAGTCAGAAGTACATTGCCTCGTTATCCATCGACCCCAGACTGCTACATGACCTAGAAGAGATGGGCATCGAGCTCCGAGTCAGATTCCGGAATGTGCAGTTGGCAAAGTTACAGTTAGAGCCGAGCTTGCTTGATAAGATCAAGACCGCTCAGACGGACGATCCATACCTGAAGAAAGTACGAGAGCTGATCTCGACGGACAGGACGACTGACTTTGCGGAAGACGAAACCGGCGTGCTTCGATTGAAGGGTAGGCTATACGTTCCGAACAATTCAGAACTCAGAAAGGAGATCCTGTCGGAGGCCCACTATGCAAAATACACCTTGCATCCCGGTAGCACAAAGATGTACAAGGACCTCCGCACAAACTTCTGGTGGCACGGGATGAAAAGAGACGTGGCACTCTTCGTGTCGCAATGTATGGCCTGTCAGCAGGTGAAAGCTTAGCACCAAAGACCGGGCGGGGAGATACAGAATCTGGCGATTCCAGAATGGAAGTGGCAGCACGTGTGCATGAATTTCATTGTTGGTCTGCCGAAGATGCCGCGGGGAAATGATGATATATGGGTCATCGTCGATCGGTTAACCAAGTCAGCGCATTTTATTGCCATCAAAGTTACTTGGAGCGTTGATCGCCTGGCGCAGATATATCTTGATGAGATAGTACGGCTGCACGGAGTTCCAGTATCCATCGTCTCTGATCGGGATTCACGGTTCATGTCACGATTCTGGAGTAGCCTTCAGTCGGTGCTGGGTACCAAGTTGCAGTTCAGCTCAGCTTACCATCCTCAGACCGACGGCAAACGAAGCGCATCAATCAGATTCTCGAAGACATGCTACGACTCTGCGCAATTGACTTCAAATCAAGCTGGGACAATCATCTACCACTGGCCGAATTTACATACAACAATAGCTATCAATCCAGCATTCAAATGGCGCCGTATGAAGCCTTATACAGGCACAAGTGCCGATCACCCATTTGCTGGGACGAAGTCGGAAAGCGGCAGATTCTCGGTCCGAAACTGGTTGAACAGACCGTGCAGAAGATTCGGCTCATTCGGGAAAGATTAAAGACCGCACAGAGTCGTCAGAAAAGCTATACGGACGTTCATCATCGCCCCCTCGAGTTTTAAGTAGGCGATCACGTGTTTCTCAAAGTGTCGCCCATGCGGAGAGTTACTCGGTTCGGTGCAAAGGGAAAATTGAGTCCAAAATTTGTTGGGCCGTTCGAAATATTTGAACGGGTCGCTCCAGTGGCCTATAAAATTGCCTTACCGCCGGCGCTTGAAGGTGTACACAATGTCTTCCATGTCTCTCAACTGCGGAAGTACGTGCACGACCCTAGCCACGTGGTAGATTTTGGCCAGCTGGAGCTAAAGTCAGACTTATCCTATGTTGAAGAGCGAGTTCAAATCTTAGAACGCAAGGATAAGTTGCTGCATAATCGAGCGATCCCACTCGTCCGCATCCTCTGGAAGAACCACTCGATCGAAGAGTCGACGTGGGAGCTTGAATCGGAGATGAAGGAGAAATTTTCTTCATTGTTCTCGTAGAGGTAGGTTCCATCTTTAAGTTTCGAGGACGAAACTTTTTATTAGTTGGTTATGGTATAGTGCCCCGTCCCTACATCGTGCCCCGTTCTTGTCCACGGGGTGCGCGAGAAAGGAACACTGTCGCTATCGATTCGGTCGGGACCGATAGGTCGGAATCGGCCGAGTTGATCTAAACGGGAACGGTTGAATTAAGATCCATTCCACGTTATGGAATGGCTTCTTCGGAACCAAGTCCCATATTCAGCGGGTTGCGCCTTGAGGATTGGCTCTGCGGCTGAGTCGGAAGAGACCTCCCGTTGCTCTGGTTTTCATGCCGCACTTGAATTGGCTTTGGCTTTGGTTTTCGTGAATGCGTTTTTCATGAATGTTTTCGATGGGTTTTCGTGACGCGTTTTCGAGCTTCGCATTCATATCGAATATCCTTGAATTATACAGTGTTCTAATCAGTTGCTTATGCGATTGTAGGTGATCGCGTAGGCGACGTCAGCACAGCCAACCGGTCGCTCGCTTGAAGCAAGCCTAAGGCGAGTGGCTGACCTCCTTCGCCTCGTCCCTCTACTTCAAAACTGAATATGTGAAGTAAAATGAATGCTTGTCATAATAGTGTAAAATCAAAGAAATCGTAGCACGATTCTTCACGAAAAACTTGTTATCAACTGCTGGTATTGGAAATAGAAACATGTTCTTTATGCAAAACCACTTAGCCTATGCAAAGTAATGAATGAATCGATTAACGTTTATCGCAACGATACGGCTAAGTAAGCAAAACGGTCATTGGACAACTTGTCGATAAGGTGTAGTTTCTTCGAACGGTTGCCTAGGCCAAGAGACCGATTCGGCCCGGGAGGAACAAGAATAGCAAGCGCCAACCCTTCATCGGTGTGAGTTATGCGGGCACTTTCGTACAGGGCTCGCTACCCGACGCGAAAGGGGCATCGTCTAACCAATGCTATAGTCCGAGATAGCTTGACATTGCCAGTGGCCTTCACACCCTTTCTTCTCTGCTTAACAAGTGTACGGGACACGGGATAAAATGTGATAGTTGCTTAATGTTACACAATTTCATATGCTTGCCTCAAAACATGTTAACATGCAAATCGAGCAGGATGGTTAGAAAGATCATTGAAATAGCTAGCTAACATGTTTATGAAACTTCTTGAATCAAATGCAGAGCTTGGATTTAATTAGCCATTCGCCAGTACATGTGTTTTGTGCTGATCCTCGCTCTTTGCAGGTCCCGCGAACCAGGAAGGACGTGCCAACTAGCTCGGCAGCGTTCGTGACTTTTGAAGCTTCGGCCGTGCGTCGAAGACTTTCTCTGCGACTCTCCTTTTTAAGGCTCTCGACAGTCCAAGGAAGATGACTCAGTATCCCTCCCATCCAGGTCACTCGAGTACTTGTGTATATTGAGAGATGTGTGCAATGTATGGAATGACTATTTCATCGGCATTCTTTTGTAATCGAGTCATGTTATAGCCCGCGCGGCAATGAGTCTTGTACCGGAGTCTGTAAATGATGTTCATTATCAATAAAGAATTAAGTTCCTTTAATTACTGTGTGATTCAATTTGTCTGCGTACTCTCTTAGATCTCGTGTCTCGGATTGTCTTATGACTATGCCTTGTGCGATCGCAAATTAGGTTCGCACGACATCACGCCCGGGAGACGACTATCGATTCGACAGAATCGGGGCGTAACAATTGTGGAACTTATTGGAGAAAAGATTTGTTGTTAGCAATGGCACTCGAAAGCAACAAATTAAGGTAGCTTTGGCCCAGTGCAAACAAATGGCGTCGATGTCTGTGGAAACCTACTTTGAAAATTTGTAGTCTTTGTGGGATGAAAAAGCTGCTTATTTTCTATTGCCTACTTGTACCTGTAGTGAACTTGCTACAAAGCTACAGACTATGAAGGATGAAGATCACTTTCAGGACTTTATGTATGGGTTGAATGCTGAGTTGTATGGTCATACCCGGTCTAATCTCCTGGCTCAGGATCCTCAGCCATGTTTAGATCGGGCATACCAGGCAGTCCGTGAGGAGGAGGATATACGAAAATCTCAATCCACTACTGAGGAGGTGATGGCACTAGCTATCAAGACTTTTCCTCGTATTTCTACTACTTCTAATAGTAGAAACTCAGATTCCATGGACGAATCAGGTATGATCTGTATTCATTGCAAAAAAATAGGTCATGATGTTGCAACTTGCTTTGCCAAGATTGACTATCCAGAGTGGTGGGAGACTCGTCCTCGGCGTGAGGGCGGACGTGGTGCTGGTGGTGGCAGAGGTCCGGCACCACCGCAGAGACGTGATGGGGGACGTGGTGCTGGTGGCGCAGGGGTTGTTCATCATGTCGCCTCTGCTGGTAATGGTGTCCCTGCTATTCATCATGTCGCCACTGCTGGTCATGGTGTCCCTACTGGTCTTGCTGGGAGTTCGGCGGATATGATGCATGGAGGGTATCCTTCACCACTCTCAGGTGAACAATGGCAGAGACTGATGAGCTTGCTGGGTAACGACAATTCTTCCAACCCTGGTTCTTCAAACTCTGACCGTCTGATGGATAAGAATTCTTCTGTCCCTTGGATATTCGATACTGGGGCTAATCTTCATGCGACAGGCTCTCGTGACTGTTTAGTTGATTGCTTTGAGGGCCCTGTCTGTCCTGTGATTTTGCCTGATGGGAGCACTATTGAGGCTATTTTGAGAGGCAAAGTATTTTTGACTGCTTCGTTGGTATTGACGGATGTTTTTTATGTTCCGACTTTGACTTGCAATTTGATCTCTGTCTCCCAATTGATTGGTGCCAGAAATTGTGATATGTTATTTACTCCTGATTTGTATTTTGTTCATGACCGAAGTACGAGGATGGTGATTGGAGCAGGTAAACAAAGGGGTGAACTTTACTTTTTGGGGGAGGTTCCAGCTTTTTTAGCTTCGGTGATCCTGACATGCAAAGAGAATAATTCCGAGGTTTGGCATAGTAGACTGGGGCATCCTTCAGATAAAGTAATGCAGACTTTACCTTTTTTCTCTGGTAGTAGTGTATTTTTTCATAAGGCTTGTGATATTTGTCATCAAGCTAAACAGACTCGTGATGCCTTTCCTGATAGTAGTAGTCGTGCTTTGACATGCTTTGAACTTAAACACTATAATCTGTGGGGACCATATTGTGTTCCGTCATCTAATGGGGCACGATATTTTTTGACTTTGGTGGATGATTTTTCTAGAGCTATTTGGGTTATTTTGTTGACGGATAAATGTGTTGTTTATTCTATGTTTCTTAAATTCATTGCTATGGTAAAGCGTCAGTTTGGGACTGATATACGTCGTGTGCGGAGTGACAATGGCACTGAATTTAATTGTTTACGAGATTATTTTTCATCTCAAGGTATATTGTTCCAAACATCCTGTGTTGGGACACCTCAACAGAATGGAAGGGTGGAAAGAAAACATCGACATATTTTAAATGTAGCCAGGGCATTGAGATTTCAGGGTTCTCTTTTCGTAGATTTTTGGGAAGAATGTGTTCTGGGTGCATGTTATTTGATAAACAGAACCCCTTCTAGTATCTTGCATTTTAAGTCTCCTTATGAAGTTTTATATGGTTCGGCTCCTTCCTATGATCATCTACGTATTTTTGGGTGTCTATGCTATGCGTATGATTTGAAATCTCGACATGATAAATTTGCTAGCAGGAGCAGAAAATGTATCTTTGTTGGGTATCCACTTGATAAAAAGGGATGGAAATTGTATGATTTAGAGACTGGTAAATTTTTTGTGTCCCGTGATGTTACTTTTTATGAAAAAGAATTTCCTGGGTGTGGATCTGCTAGCGAGATATCTTCTGCAACACGAAATACATCTGTTGAGGTGCTGGGAGATGATATAGAGGCTTTTGGGATGGTGCCAGCTACGATTGCTGAGGCCGAAGTGGTTGCTAGTGGCTCGGCACCGAGTAGCGAGGATACACAGGTAGATGCATAAGTATTGACAGAAGAATCCGCTGGAGTTGATACGGATACTACTGATGATACAGGGGATACAGTGTTGCCAGAGGTGCATGACGAGGTAGTATTGGAAAGAGGAACGAGAAAAAAATTACAGCCAAATGCGCTTACAGGATTTTGTGACAAATGCTGTTCGAAGTAAAAGTCCCCCCTTCACCACAATTCATCTGTTCCCGTCACTTTCTCAGGTACTTCGTGTCCTCTAACACAATTTCTAAGTTATGACATATTTACTGCTGGACACATAAATTTTCTTGCAGCTATCACTGCATGTGTTGAGCCTACTTTATATCGCCAAGCCTCGCGAGATTCGGGCTGGCGTGCGGCTATGCAAACTGAAATACGGGCTTTAGAAGATAATGGGACATGGAGTCTTATCGATTTGCCTCCTGGGAAGAAAGTATTGGGAAGTAGATGGGTGTACAAAATAAAGTACAAATTTAACGACAGTATTGAGCGCTTAAAGGCACGGCTGGTTGTGTTCGGTAATCATCAGGTTGAGGGGATCGACTATTCAGAGACATTTGTCTCGGTAGCTAAGATGCCTACAGTTCGGACGTTCTTGGCTGTTGCAGCTGTGAGAGGCTGAACTTTGTACCAGATGGATGTGCACAATACTTTTCTTCATGGAGATCTGACAGAAGAAGTGTATATGAAGTTGCCGCCAGGTTTTTCGCATAGTAAACCCAATAAAGTGTGTCGCCTACGTAAGTCACTTTATGGATTGAAACAGGCACCACGTCATTGGTTTGCTAAGCTTGCTGCTTCTCAGATATCCTGTGGATTTACTCAATCTCATTCCGATTATTCCCTTTTCTCTCTTTTTAAAGGGAAGGTAGAGTTGCATGTTTTGATCTATGTGGATGACATGATTGTTTCTGGTACTGACACAGGTACTTTAGATGCTTTCAAAAAGTATCTTAGTTCTTGCTTTCACATGAATGACCTTGGTGTGTTGAAATACTTTCTTGGCATAGAGGTGGCTCGGAGTGCAGAAGGAATTTTCTTATGTCAAAGGAAGTATGCTTTGGGCAGCATTTCAGAATACGGCTTGATGGGGTCTCAACCTGCTGGTTTTCCCATGGTGCCCAATCACAAGCTGGCCGAATCAACTAGTCCAAAGATGGAGGACGCAGGGACTTATCGGAGGCTGGTTGGGAGGTTGATTTATCTATCATTTACTCGCCCTAACTTAGCCTATGTTGTGCATATCTTGTCTCAATTCTTACAGGAGCCTCGACAAGATCATTGGCATGCTGCTTTGAGAGTTGTCAGATATCTCAAACATGCATCGGGACAGGGTATTCTTTTGAAAGCTGATAGTGATCTCCGTCTTTCTGGTTGTTGTGATTCCGACTGGGCCAATTGTCCCTTGACTCGCCGCTCTGTTACAGACTGGTTGGTGTTTCTGGGTGGGTGTAACACCCAGTTTTCCATATGAGGGTATTTTTGTCATTTTTGGGGTAATTTAAATTTATTAGAATTTTTGGGAATTTTTAGGAATTATTTTGGAATTGTTTGGACTAGATTGATTTTGGCTAGTTTGGACCCATGTAGACCAACCTAGGAGCTAACCCTAGTTAGTATGAGCTTGGTTAGGATATATGACTCTAGTCTAATCTAAGTTAATCCATAGTTTGGTCGTTAGACTCAAGTTAGTCATAGAATTAGATAAGTCATAAGTCATGACTTATGGTTTGAACCAATTAATAAAACAACTTGGCCATAGCCTATGTAACTTGGCCCAAAGCCCAAAAATTAGCAAACCCTAACCCTACTTGACTTGGCCAGCCACCTAAAGCTTTGGAAACCACACCCCTATAAGTACTCTCTTAGTTTAGGGCTAGCCTCTTTAGGAAAGAACAAGTTGAGAAGAAAGGTATTTTCAAATCTTTAGAAATTCATTATAAATCCTTTTTAAATCCTTTTTTGCCCAAACCAATTCCATTAGGACCTAAATTCATTGTTCTTGCTATTGGTATTGATTGTTTACAGGAAGGAAACAATTTGTGGGATTATGGTGGCTTGAGGAATCATTCCATTTGGGCATTTTTCACCCATTGTTCATCAATAGGTAACCTTCTCATTTCTCCATAGATTTTTGATTTGACTTCATCATTAGGAAGTCCTAGGGGTCCCCTAAGTGTCTGCTTTCGTTTGTGTCGGATTGTATTAGTTTCGTGTCCATTTGGACACGTATCAGGTCTGTAGCCTAGGCGTTTGTCGAAATGCCACTGAGGGCATTTCGATCTTGTTTGTGCATTATTTTTGAATAGGAATATTAGTTTTAATCTTGCTCATTGTGTCCTGTTCTCATGTGGTAGTGTTCGTGTCATTTCGTGTCGGATTCAATGTTTGGACACGCGCGTGCACACGCTCGCGCACGAGCTACAGTGTTCCCCTGCTGTACGGGGTCTGTAGCGGACACGACATGGGGTTTCAGGACACGAAATTCAAGGAAAACCTAGGGGCAATGTCTGTCATGATATTCCCCAAGTTTCATTGGGTTTTGTGGCGTGTCGAAGGAGGAATCAATCGTGCACGAAAAATAGCCTGTGCAGCGCACTGTTGATTTTTGCCACTGATACGGGCCTCGTGTCCGACACTGACACGTTGTGGGCACTGGCCAATGGGCCTATGAGGTAGCCCTATAGGTGGGCTACCTATGTGGATGACCACGAGACTCGCTTGAGTCTTGTGTCGTGCACACGACACAAGTGCATGTGTGCACGAGACAGTGCACTAACAGTGCACTGTGTGTGTTGGTTTTTGAGTTCTTTGCATTGGACACGCCGTGTCCGGCCTTGGGTGACACGAAATGGGTGTGTGGGGTTTGTGCACATGGGTTGTTTTCAATTACCAACCTTTAGGTTCATGATTAGCTTAATTTTCCTATTCGATTTCTTATTAACCCAAGATTACTGATACTTGTTTCCTGGAAAATTCCCAGTTTTCAAATGCCCATTTGGACACCTAAATTAACCTGTTAATCACTGATTAATGTATGTTTTATAAACTCTAATCTATACTCCTATATGTTGCCTAGTTATGAGTCAATTTTGGGTGAATTACATTGGGGATTGGGTGAAATATGGGTTTTGAATGAATAACTTGAACTGTACATTAGTTTATGATATTTTTCCAGATTTAATGTTAACACAGGGACATGTTACTGTCACTTAGAGTTGGACTGTTTTATGCGATTTCCAATAACTGTTTCAGACTTCATTGTTGAATTATGAACTTGGATTGAATCTAATTGTGACTGTCAACTGATTCTTAAATATCACCTTGAGTTTACTTCCCTTCCTTATTGAACTGACTAATAAATCAGAGATTTCCAGTTCCTGTTATGAACTGATAAATGATTGAGTTATATGTTGATTCTTAACCCAGGAAGTCTCCCTTATAACTGTCACACACCCACACAAGTCACTCACACACACATGTTGCACACACATGCTCTCACACACATACACATTGTATTGTTCACTCCATCACACACTTTTGTTTTATCTAACACACATGCCTAATCTAAGTTCCTGTTGCAAGTGCTCACACACTATCCTCTCTCTATATGTATATGAATTCCCTAGTCTCATATAGTTAAGTTATGTATGTAATATGTATACATATATAATATATGAAATGTTTGCCTATATATATATATATATATATATGTAATGTTGAGCTATATGTATATATATATATATATATATATATATATATATATATATATATATATATATATATATATATATATATATATATAGTAGGGTTGTGTGCCTTTTTGGGTATCTAGTATGGATGCCTACTTGGATGTATAGGTTGTATTGGTTATACCCATAGTATCATGTGCATTAATTGTGTGAACTATATATGTGCATCTCATATATAGGTGGGTATGATTAGATTTCAATATATATACCAAGAGTGATAGGTTTTAGATATAGGTTGACTTGCTGGACTAGTATAGACTAATGTGGACTAGTACAGACTAGTTAGGCCTAGAATAGACTATTTAGACTTGGTTGACCTAGTTTGACTTCTAGGGTTGACCATAGTTGACCAAGAGTTAACTTTGGCCTAGATTGACCTAGAATCATGTAGAATGCATAGTAGAGCTTCATTTTACTATTTTGGACTTGTTGTGACTTGTGCTGTTCTAAATAGGAGCCAGATACCACTCCTCGGACAGTACTTTCATATTGGACACTCAGATACCAGGCGAGTACATTCTCTGATCATTTCATATCATGCTTAGAATTATTTTCTGCATTAAATTACTTTACTTGTACTGTCACGTTGGTCACACGGATTGCTACTATACGGATCCCCACTTGAGATGTTATCCTTAGGGAGTATCGGGTACTACATGTTCTGTGCGTTTCACTTACATGTCGTATCACTATGCTTCACAGGTTCTACGATCACTTGTGACATATACTCTTATGATCACAGAGTCTCCTAGAATCCCCATTTTTGGGACTACTATGTACCACCCTTCGGGGGCTTATCACCTTTCGGAGGCTTATCACCTTTCGGAGGCTTACCACCCTTCGGGGGCTTATCACCTTTCGGAGGCTTACCACCCTTCGGGGGCTGTACATAGTATCATAACATAACCTGTTTGGATCCTTGTGTACTGATTGGGGGTACGGGAGAGTAGAAGTAGACATGTGAATAATACCCAAGTAGTATCTTATCAGAATCTCTTCCATAGTGTCTTATCAGAATCTCCTATGCCATTTACATGTCTATATTATACTCTGACTCACTAGCCACATGTTAGTTCTTTATTTATAGTAGATATTTCTATTACAGCTTTCTCTCTCTGTTTACATATTGCACTTCTTTCAGTACTTGTATCTTACTTTACTGCATGATTATATCTTCTAATCTGCTATGAACTGTTGAGATGTAATGTACTCGCTCCTATCCTGACTGGACCTATTGAAAATATTACAGAGGACGAGGAGGAGGCTTGCCTGGATACCTACTACGGGGCAGCCTTAGATGACACCTGCGAGCTGGACCCTCAGGAGGACCAGCTCTAGCTGAGGATATCACCCCGATTGCCTAGACTAGATTAGTTAGGCTTATCTATCTTTTATGTAGTCATGGGACATGTTTAGCTAGACTTTATTTGGAGTTCATAGTTGTATATATTCTTTCATTCTGTATCTGAGACCATGTACTTCTGGATATTGCTGGGATTATCTTAGACTACTTTTCATCTATTTATTTCCTTGAGTTCTATTTCATATCGTGCTATCTCTTCCTTAGTTGTGATTGAGTTTTACTGTTATGTCACCCTCATTCGGGGAGTATGAACTGTTTAGAGATATTGCTAGTTGATTGTTGACCTAGGACAGCGTTCTACCGCCGATACTGCGGCGTAGGCTGGGCGTTGTTACGTTCTCGTACCCTCACAGTGGGTGCGGGTCGTGACACATTTTTAGTTGTGGCCCATGCAGGTCGAGTTTATGTAGTGGTATTCGAACTAGAGTATCACTACAGCCTGCAGTAGGATCAGGATATTTTGAAGGTACTCAATCACATTAGGAAAAACTCCTTATCAGATCCCTTTTATCTAAATATGCTACTCGTTGTTACCCTTGAATATAAACCGTCCTCTTTGAATTTTTGCTTCATTCTCAGAAATTGTTTCTTATTTTGATCTGTCTTCATGATGATTATGAAGGCATGATCTCATCGCTTCAGTTCGGGGGATACTATCGAGAGGCTGGCCACCTCTCGTCCTGTTCATCAGGGCCTCGAGATCGCAGCTTCTGTTGTGCCGACTCAGGTTGGCATTTCTGCTACATTAGAGGTGCACCTCCGTCTGTACAGAGACTTTTTCCTTCATTTCTGGTTTCTCTCAGCAGCAGCGATTCATGCAGCATCAGCAGCAGAGATTTGTGCAGTATCAGCATCAGGCTGGAGGAAACCAGCAGGACGAGCCATCGTCAGGACAGTCGAGGATGCACAGACCGTTGGAGATCTTGCTGCAAGTTCTGTTCTTCTCAAATCCATTCCCGCAATTGTCTTTTATAATTACCTTGAAATCCGAATCCATCTGTTCCTTGTTGATTGATTGATTTTGTCATGTTACTCTTTTGTTGTATTTGTTTTTCTTCTGAGAAAATCATATGGGCTAGGTCGCCTAAATCATGGGATCTAGAATCTTCGATGGTCGTGTTAGTTGGCATAGTGAGGACATGTAGTCAGATTTTGGATGTATTTCTCGGGTATGAGAATTTAAGGTTTTCGCCGTCGCATGCGGCAATGTGAAAATTTTAAATACCATGAACCTAAGGGTACGTACCTTAGTCAAGGACTCTGTAATTATCGTAGCATTGCTCACTAGCATGATGAGGACTCTGGGAAACATGATTTTGGACAGACACATATGATTAACAGATTGTATTTTGAGAAGGTCTTAAACATCATACCCTTCTGTTGTTATGAATAACTTAGGAGTAGGAGTTGGAGTAGCTTAGTTGTTATTATAACCTTGTGTGACTTCTTGCTATAAATTCTTCCTAATACAATGAATCAGTGATTTTGCTAGACCTTGACTTAGATTTGATATTATAACTCTGGTATCAAATGGTTCCTTCTTTTAAACAGATAAGCAGAACAGATTTTATCATTATTTTCTTCTTGTCATTAATTTTTGTGTTATCTTAGAATATATAATATAGTGGACACAGATGCTTGCCTGACACGTATGCATGTTACACTTGATCACCAACCTATCTAAATGCATATTAATATGTTGATGTTAATTTTTCAAAATCCTAATGATTCTAATATAGGACAGTATCAGTGACTAGTTCTCTGTTTTCCAGATTAAATTCGTAAATTAAATTCAATTTCATATTATTAGTTATTGTTTATATTACTGCACATATATGTTACATGCAGGATTTCAAGTCTTAAAGAAAATTGGTTGAGTTTTGTGTTAAATTTGTCAAGCCTGAGACTGTGTACATTTAACCCTTTAAGCCTGAATTCTAAGTGTTTAGTTCAATTTACAGTTTTAATTTGTAATGTTTTGAGCCGTATACATTGTGGTATGTAGGGATATAATGTTAGGTTTCATACTCTTACATGTTAGGTTGTTATTGTGATAAACCTTGAGTTAGTTTGATGTTCGAATTTCTCCAAAATTTTGAAAATTGAATACATGTTAACATTTTTACATTGCTTCCAAATGTGTAGTTCAATTTCATATCTAATAAGTAATGATGAGCTAAACTGAATGATTGAACCCTTTATTTCAAGTTTTAACCCATGTACATTTGACACTCTACACCAATGTTCATAACTGCCATGCAAAACCTAACCCCTCATCTCTATGTTATGTTCATATAGTTATATGGATATATATATAGTTCTGTATACATGTCATAATGTATGTAGATGCAATTAAAATCTCTACCTCTTTATGCATATAAATATACATATGTATATATGGTTGGTCAGGCATGTTATGAGTAAATAGCTTGTGCCTTGTAGACTGCTTAACCAATATGCCATGAATAGTATAACTTGATAGCTATAGTTGAGACACAGATCCTCATATGCACTTTCATGTATAATTCACACAAACCACATAACCTTTACATAATGATAGCTTTTCCCTCTCTGATGTTATATATATATATATATATATATATATATATATATATATATATATATATATATATATATATATATATATATATATATATTGTGATAGGATTTAAATGCAATTGACTTTCATTCTTTAACTTCATAAGTACCAGTTTTCTGATAGGATGGTAGACTGCCTTACAGCCTTGATGATTGTTGCTTTCTTTTTCCCTTCCAGTATGGCACCCATGACCCGAGCCCGTCGCCTGAGAGCAGCTGCAGCTACTGAGAGTGTGCTTCCACCTCCTACTGTTCAGGAGGTAGTGATCCCTCTATCTGATCAGGGGGTGGTGGCACCTCCTGCCTTTGAGGAGATGGTGGTAGCCTCGCCAGAGAGTCTTCCTTCATCTCATGTCGTTCAGGAGAGAGCTGCAGATTTGCCCGAGACCGAGAGCCTTTCCCTACCCCTTGGGATGGTACTCCATATTGTACCACCCGGAGGTTTGTTACTTGACGCAGCCCAGGTGTTTAGATATTTTCAAGAGAGGCTGTTGGAGTCACAGAGAGTTCATGATGTGGCCATGAGGGAGAAAATCCAGAGGTTGCTACGTCTGCGGGACTCTGTGCTTCCAGGAGGAGAGCCTAGCTCCAAGAGGGCGAGGAGCAGTATCCAGTCCTACCCAGAGTTTGAGGAGTACCCATTTATCCAGCCGATATCATCATACCCAGCCCAGTCTTCTGTCCAGCAGAGGCCAGCTGAGCCAGAGCCTATCTGTGACTACTGTTACGCCCCGATCCGGGAAATCGCTCGTCCTCGCTAGATTTAACCCGAATCATCGTCCTCGCTGGGGCGTGATGCCGTACGAGCCTGGAGTTGCGCTCGTGCAAGGCAAGATAACAGGTTCGCATAGAACTATCTCAAATCGATAACATAAGCAGCGGAAGGAAACAAAGTAAAACATAAGAATCTCTTTTATTCATATTGAACTGAAGGTTACAAAGGCTCTGAATAGCCCAACATAAAATGCCAATTGGCTACAACGCTCATGATCTCTCTAGCTCACAAAGAATTACATCGTTCCATACATCATGCCCCTTTATAGCCACCAAGTAGTCTTCGGCCGAACATCTCCATGTCTCAAGTCCGAACGCATATGCGGAAGCTCCTCTTGAACGCCAAGGACTCCATGCCTCGGCACGTCCAAGCCAAGCTCCGCCCCGAGCCGATCATAACCTGAACCTGTACATAAACTAGTGGAGGTTTAGTGCTTTCGTCCTCGCTTCGCACTGATCAAAACCCGCTCGCACCCAAACCAAACACTTAATCATTTTGTGAGCATGCATCTTACTTTGTGGTCTTTCTATTTAGCCTTAGGATCAGTTTCATGGCAAAACTTAACATAGCATATTATTATAATGTATCACCACATCCCGTGTTCCTGCAGCAGATACAGTTAGCCATAACATAAACGTAAACATAGTGTTCGTGCTCATGCCGTCCCGTTTTCCTTAGCCTGCAGTGGTTAGAACTTAACATAAGCAAACATAATCGGTTCGTACAACCGTCCAATCATAAACGTAAACATATGCATAATGGATAGCAGGCCCTGCGCCTGCACCCAGCTCTTATCTCAGCCCACCGGCCCTAACTATATGAAGGTCACGGTGTTTCGCACCGTAATGGACTTGGCATCTCATATGTGTAAGCCTACAATCGCTTCGATACGGGTTGCTAGCCCAGTATCCGAAGGATCCCAAACTTACGGATATCATAGCTTATCACAACACTGGACGGTCGCAATCCGTCCGAATGTTGTGCACCATAAATACCACACATAATTCCCTCCTAGGCCGAACGGTCCCGGCGCCCCGACGTAACCGTTCGAGGGAAGCCGCACCCGTACACGGGCCATCCGAGTCCATTGACCATGCAATACGTTCCATATCATACAATCCATAGCATACCAACCGATCTCGTATTCCATAAACATAGTCTCGCACATAAACGGTTTCCCGTGCCATAAACGGTTTCCCGTGCCGTAATCATAATCCACCATTCGCATGGGGAGCCCGTCGGCGTTATGCCCCAACACATCCATATTGATGCACGACGCCCAACGTCTTAGTCGTCTCGTACTCATAATCACGCGTCCCGTTCATAATGTTATTCGTATAGCCTACCTCCGTATTTACTTAGTCCTTTCGTAGCTTAAGTGCACAAAGGCACGCTCAGCACCATAATCAATGTTCTACGCCTAGAGTTCAATGTTCTCGGAGCCGTGCACATGATGCACATCTCGATATTGTCTTTCAATGTTCTACCATCATTGCCCTACTGCGACTCGTGCACTCGATGCACGTCGCTTCAATTGTTCGATTGTTCAATGTTCTACCTTAGTGTTCGATACATACTTAGGCACTTACTCGCCGAGCGACGCTCGCTACCTCGATAACATATTACGCATACCATAACATATTTTATTAGACATGAAGGAATAGGGAGAGAGAGTCAAGAACTCGTCCACCTTAAGCCGATACGCCTTGCCGTTTCACCGATTGAAGCGTCTCGCTTCCATAACTCGATCGCATAGCTAACTCCCAGACTTAGCCATTCCTTTGCTTTACTCGGTTGATTTGGCCTATCGTGCCCATGCCACAATCCGTTACAAGGCCACGATTTTGTTTCGCGGACACTTCATTGCATAAGGCAAAATTCTGACCTCTTATCGTCCAGCGTAAAAGCATAGCCTGCACACCAGATCAACTAAAATCAGCACTTGCTCGACGGGACTTATCCTTTGTATCGATTCGATTCATAGATTCCAACCGACTCAAAGCTTACCTTTGGCCAACGCAACACTTGCATCGACTCATATCGATACCTCATCGGGTCAACGCAACTCTTCGAGTCAACGACTCATCGTAATGCACCGATGTGGAGCGGGGCATTACATAATATACCACTCAAAATCAGGTTCGTCCTCGAACCAAAACCAACACTTAATCCAAGTGCCTCGCATAGATCGCTTCACGATCTCGTGTTACCATCGTTGAATCATACAACTTAGTTTGGATCATACACATATTTTAGGCGTCCCACCAATATATGCATTTCAGTCAAGCTCAGTTGTAGGATATCGGGACAACTAACAAACTCAACTTAAATCCTCAAGCATCCATCGGTCCGTACTCGACTTAGTCATATCTTAGCGCCTATTCCGAAAATACTCTTCGTATGTATCATCCCATAACATGCGATCCTCTTCCAAACATCTCTGTACATAACTTGATTCAAATCCATTAATTCGATCTCATAAGTTTCTCGTCGGCCACCTAACACTCGCATTACATCGAGTCATTGCGCATTCGATCGCAACAATTCTCTGCAATGCCTACTCGCCCAACCGTTTCCTATCTCTCGCATAACCCAAGTCTTTCATCCAATCATTCATAACATTTAGCCTTAACAACATGGACTATGTCAACATGTCACAAATTCCTTTGTCTACAATCCGTACTAAGTCTCGACGCAACTATCCATACGTGATCCATATCCTCTCGCTTTATCCATACGTTGCGTCTGGGGCTACCCCCGCTAGGTAACTTATCCAGACATCGTGCTCGCACTCTCCCGACACAAGCGGTCAACTTGAGTCTACGATGCTCAAAGGCAACAATCGTTCCAACCCAAGGTCTCTTACGATACGCTCATCCCCGATTCTCGACCGAGTACAAATCCTTTACTCAAACTTCGATTCAATCTCGACTAGTTCGTTTCGTAACATAGATCGTGCGCTCAATACAAATAGCCTAACCGTTACTCAACCGATCTACGACATACTCTTAGGTCGTTCTGCTATTCGTCGCTCTCGCGTATTGCAACATCCTTGTAATCGCCTTACCGCGTCACTACGCTAAGCACGTTCCTCGACATATACTCGATCATTCCTTATCCTCAACATGTACTACCTCATTCCTTATCCTTCTTACGCGACTTCTTTCGGGTCATCCTATGGGACTTCAACATTCACTTGATTTGGCGGTCAAGTCTTCTAGGGTCATCTGCCCCGAAACTACGCTCGATAATTGAAGATCATCAACGAGGGACAGTTACAACGAACCATGCTATATCCTACCGCGAAGCCAAATCAATTCCCGACAATTCCTATGGGACTTTACCCAATCCGACATACCAATCCATAATTTATCCATCCCTGCGCAACTGATGCGCCACTGCTACTCGAATCACTCGTATACTACCATCAACAATCGCACAATCCTCAATTTCACCTTCGCATCAAACCACAAGTCCATATCAAATTTGTCACGCCTTGCAAGTTCGATCATCCCCACTGGATGAATCATCATACCAGTGCTCACGCGGAATGATCGTTCTAATTTTGTCGTGACGTATGTGCGAGGCTGGTGTTGCGCTCGCTCAAGACAAGAATGTCAACATAGTGGTGATCCGCGAAGAAATCCAAACACTCTCATTTTCTTCCGAGTAACATACATCCACTCTCAATGTCTCAAAGCATTCCTACCGCCATCATCCAACTACCTTCAACTTAACTTGCATCTTATTCGTCTAACAACAATGCTCAACATAATTTTTGTTCATTCGATCAGCGTATCCCCGAGTTATTACATATCGTCTTTGATACGCCTCAATACCATCGTCGATATGCATAACTTGAACATCTTCCTTTCTCATAAGCTCAAACCCGTTGCACTCATTGCCATTATCCGAACTCGAATACGAATCAAGTCTCGCACTTATCAAGATCCATTCGGTTGTAACTACTTAACATCATCGCGACACAATTTTTAATTTCACATATCCATTCTCATATCCCTAACTCGCACTTCCAATCGTGCTACCGATTCATCGCGTTAACCCAAATTCGTTCGCACAATTTCTTCGTACTTACTCAACATATTCCGAAGAAGTCTCCGTACTAACTCAACATAAGTTCGACCGGGTCGACCATTTCCTCAACGTAACATTCATTCGCATATGCTCGGCCTATCGTTCGACATATACTTAGCGAATCCTCGTCCGACGTATCCTCCGTAGGCACGACTTTACGCATACTTATTTAACTAATTCACCAAAGCATACTTATATCGACTCCTATCGTATCATTTCCACTCGAGTCTCGGTACCATTCCATCCGTTGCGGACAAACATATCGTAACAACATAATCGTTTCGACGAAACCTATCGCAAGTCACCAAACGGCTTAACATAGCTACCGCTAAGTGGTATCCCATATACCACTCAGGATCGAGCCTATCGTTATCGACACAATACTTCTTTATACTTGCTCGCATAGTTGGTATTGCATATACCACTCGGAATCGAGTCATTACTCGGTATTACGTTCCGCATAGGTCCAACGTCTATCTTTCAATCAACTATCCCGTATGGCGATCCTTCCGATCCCAGCTCTAACGTTAACTCAAGTTTGACATACATTCGATCTAACCGTACCATGGCGATCATCTCGATCACACCCGCAACATTCACTTATTCAAAGCTCAACGCAACATATGGTCCAACATACACGTTCGCCAACTCAAACTCGACTTAGCAACCAACTCAACTCGTACAATCGCATCCGCGATCTTCGAATCCCGCTCGTTGCAGCTCGTGCAACAACTTAGTCTCGATACTTAAGGTCTTTACTCAAAATCGCACAACATATCGCTATCCATCCGCATAGCCATACCACGCACATCATACCATATCGACTCGTTGTACCGATACAACGAACGATCCACGACTTGCTGCACTCCGTGCAACCGACGATACATAACATTCGTATAGCCATACAACATGCATCGTCTCACATATCGATTCATTGCACTTCGTACAACCAACAACACATATCTCCTCGCACTGCATGCGATCGACAACACATATATCATTGCACTTCATGCAACCAACATCACCATATTCGTTGCACTTCGTGCGACCAGCATCCCATAATCCGTTGCACTTCGTGCACCCAATATCCCCTAACTCGTTGCACTTCGTGCAACCAACACATCCCGGTGGCACCAGGAGATAGCGGGATAGTCACGACATACTTGTGGCAAACGTACTCACATAATATAGACTTATTGTATGGAACATCCAATGTAGCATCGAGCAGATCTATGAGCCATGCGGTTGCGAAAACAACTTAGAGTCAACTGAATTTCGATATCGAAGCAACTGAGGATCAAAGAGATTCATGCACGGTCCAAAGGATGGAACCGCTCTGATACCAACTTGTCATGCCTCGATCCGGGAAATCGCTCGTCCTCGCTAGATTTAACCCGAATCATCGTCCTCGCTGGGGCGTGATGCCGCACGAGCCTGGAGTTGCGCTCGTGCAAGGCAAGATAACAGGTTCGCATAGAACTATCTCAAATCGATAACATAAGCAGCGGAAGGAAACAAAGTAAAACATAAGAATCTCTTTTATTCATATTGAACTGAAGGTTACAAAGGCTCTGAATAGCCCAACATAAAATGTCAATTGGCTACAACGCTCATGATCTCTCTAGCTCACAAAGGATTACATCGTTCCATACATCATGCCCCTTTATAGCCACCAAGTAGTCTTCAGCCGAACATCTCCATGTCTCAAGTCCGAACGCATATGCGGAAGCTCCTCTTGAACGCCAAGGACTCCATGCCTCGGCACGTCCAAGCCAAGCTCCGCCCCGAGCCGATCATAACCTGAACCTGTACATAAACTAGTGGGGGTTTAGTGCTTTCGTCCTCGCTTCGCACTGATCAAAACCCGCTCGCACCCAAACCAAACACTTAATCATTTAGTGAGCATGCATCTTACTTTGTGGTCTTTCTATTTAGCCTTAGGATCAGTTTCATGGCAAAACTTAACATAGCATATTATTATAATGTGTCAACACATCCCGTGTTCCTGCAGCAGATACAGTTAGCCATAACATAAACGTAAATATAGTGTTCGTGCTCATGCCGTCCCGTTTTCCTTAGCCTGCAGTGGTTAGAACTTAACATAAGCAAACATAATCGGTTCGTACAACCGTCCAATCATAAACGTAAACATATGCATAATGGGTAGCAGGCCCTGCGCCTGCACCCAGCTCTCATCTCAGCCCACCGGCCCTAACTATATGAAGGTCACGGTGTTTCGCACCGTAATGGACATGGCATCTCATATGTGTAAGCCTACAATCGCTTTGATACGGGTTGCTAGCCCAGTATCCGAAGGATCCCAAACTTACGGATATCATAGCTTATCACAGCACTGGACGGTCGCAATCCGTCTGAATGTTGTGCACCATAAATACCACACATAATTCCCTCCTAGGCCGAACGGTCCCGGCGCCCCGGCGTAATCGTTCGAGGGAAGCCGCACCCGTGCACGGGCCATCCGAGTCCATTGACCATGCAATACGTTCCATATCATACAATCCATAGCATACCAACCGATCTCGTATTCCATAAACATAGTCTCGCACATAAACGGTTTCCCGTGCCATAAACGGTTTCCCGTGCCGTAATCATAATCCACCATTCGCATGGGGAGCTCCGTCGGCGTTATGTCCCAACACATCCATATTGATGCACGACGCCCAACGGCTTAGTCATCTCGTACTCATAATCATGCGTCCCGTTCATAATGTTATTCGCATAGCCTACCTCCGTATTTACTTAGTCCTTTCGTAGCTTAAGTGCACAAAGGCACGCTCAGCACCATAATCAATGTTCTACGCCTAGAGTTCAATATTCTCGGAGCCGTGCACATGATGCACATCTCGATATTGTCTTTCAATGTTCTACCATCATTGCCCTACTGCGACTCGTGCACTCGATGCACGTCGCTTCAATTGTTCGATTGTTCAATGTTCTACCTTAGTGTTCGATACATACTTAGGCACTTACTCGCTGAGCCACGCTCGCTACCTCGATAACATATTATGCATACCATAACATATTTTATTAGACGTGAAGGAATAGGGAGAGAGAGTCAAGAACCCGCCCACCTTAAGCCGATACGCCTTGCCGTTTCACCGATTGAAGCGTCTCGCTTTTATAACTCGATCGCATAGCTAACTCCCAGACTTAGCCATTCCTTTGCTCTACTCGGTTGATTTGGCCTATCGTGCCCATGCCACAATCCGTTGCAAGGCCACGATTTTGTTTCGCGGACACTTTATTGCATAAGGCAAAATGCCGACCTCTTATCGTCCAGCGTAAAAGCATAGCCTGCACACCAGATCAACTAAAATCAGCACTTGCTCGACGGAACTTATCCTTTGTATCGATTCGATTCATAGATTCCAACCGACTCAAAGCTTACCTTTGGCCAACGCAACACTTGCATCGACTCATATCGATACCTCATCGGGTCAACACAACTCTTCGAGTCAACGACTCATCGTAATGCACCGATGTGGAGCGGGGCATTACAACTACTGTAGGAAGTCTGGGCACAAGTGGAGCAACTGTAGAAAGAGACTAGGATTGTGTCTATTCTGTGGGTCAGCTGTACACTGGATGCAGCATTGTCCTGATGCACCTACCAACCAGGGCCCTGCTTCCAGTTGGGAGTTCTAGTTCTCAGACCCAGCTAGAGGTAAGTTTTGACCTAACCTTTGTATCCCTTTTTGTGAATATTTGATGCATCCCTTGTTGTATGTTTTGATACCTTGTGATTGTCTAGTACTGTAGCATGTGGGTGTAACTAGATGAGACCCCAGACTGATATTGCATGCCATGACCCTGTATGTCGTCCTCTTAAATTGAATGATTGTTTAGGTTCTGAGACTATGATTGCTGGGGGCTTAACCTAGAAGGAGTGCGATCACCTTTAATTTTGAGGACAAAATTTTTATAAGGTGGGTAGGATTGTAACACCCAGTTTTCCATATGAGGGTATTTTTGTCATTTTTGGGGTAATTTAAATTTATTAGAATTTTTTGGAATTTTTAGGAATTATTTTGGAATTGTTTGGACTAGATTGATTTTGGCTAGTTTGGACCCATGTAGACCAACCTAGGAGCTAACCCTAGTTAGTATGAGCTTGGTTAGGATATATGACTCTAGTCTAACCTAAGTTAATCCATGGTTTGGTCATTAGACTCAAGTTAGTCATAGAATTAGATAAGTCATAAGTCATGACTTATGGTTTGAACCAATTAATAAAACAACTTAGCCATAGCCTATGTAACTTGGCCCAAAGCCCAAAAATTAGCAAACCCTAACCCTACTTGACTTGGCCAGCCACCTAAAGCTTTGGAAACCACACCCCTATAAGTACTCTCTTAGTTTAGGGCTAGCCTCTTTAGGAAAGAACAAGTTGAGAAGAAAGGTATTTTCAAATCTTTAGAAATTTATTATAAATCCTTTTTCTCCCAAACCAATTCCATTAGGACCTAAATTCATTGTTCTTGCTGTTGGTATTGATTGTTTACAGGAAGGAAACAATTTGTGGGATTATGGTGGCTTGAGGAATCATTCCATTTGGGGATTTTTTACCCATTGTTCATCAATAGGTAACCTTCTCATTTCTCCATGGATTTTCGATTTGTCTACATCATTAGGAAGTCCTAGGGGTCCCCTAAGTGTCTGCTTTGGTTTCATGTCGGATTGTATTAGTTTCGTGTCCATTTGGACACGTATCAGGTCCGTAGCCTAGGTGTTTGTCGAAATACCACTGAGGGCATTTCGATCTTGTTTGTGCATTATTTTTGAATATGAATATTAGTTTTAATCTTGCTCATTGTGTCCTGTTCTCATGTGGTAGTGTTCGTGTCGTTTCGTGTCGGATTCAACGTTTGGACACGCGCGTGCACACGCTCGCGCGCGAGCTACAGTGTTCCCCTGCTGCACGGGGTCTGTAGCGGACACGACACGGGATTTCAGGACACGAAATTCAAGGGAAACCTTGGGGCAATGTCTGTCATGACATTCCCCAAGTTTCATTGGGTTTTGTGTCGTGTCGAAGGAGGAATCAATCATGCACGGAGAATAGCCTGTGCAGCGCACTGTTGATTTTTGCCACTAATACGGGCCTCGTGTCCGACACTGACACGTTGTGGGCACTGGCCAATGGGCCTATGAGGTAGCCCTATAGGTGGGCTACCTATGTGGATGACCACGAGACTCGCTTGAGTCTTGTGTCGTGCACACGACACAAGTGCACGTGTGCACGAGACAGTGCACTGACAGTGCACCGTGTGTGTTGGTTTTTGAGTTCTTTGCATTGGACACGCCGTGTCCGGCCTTGGGTGACACGAAATGGGTGTGTGGGGTTTGTGCACATGGGTTGTTTTCAATTACCAACCTTTAGGTTCATGATTAGCTTAATTTTCCTATTCGATTTCTCATTAACCCAAGATTACTGATACTTGTTTCCTGGAAAATTCCCAGTTTTCAAATGCCCATTTGGACACCTAAATTAACCTGTTAATCACTGATTAATGTATGTTTTATAAACTCTAATCTATACTCCTATATGTTGCCTAGTTATGAGTCAATTTTGGGTGAATTATATTGGGGATTGGGTGAAATATGGTTTTGAATGAATAACTTGAACTGTACATTGGTTTATGATATTTTTCCAGATTTAATGTTAACACAGGGACATGTTACTGTCACTGTTAGAGTTGGACTGTTTTATGCGATTTCCAATAACTGTTTCAGACTTCATTGTTGAATTATGAACTTGGATTGAATCTAATTGTGACTGTCAACTGATTCTTAAATATCACCTTGAGTTTACTTCCCTTCCTTATTAAACTGACTAATAAATCAGAGATTTCCAGTTCCTGTTATGAACTGATAAATGATTGAGTTATATGTTGATTCTTAACCCAGGAAGTCTCCCTTATAACTGTCACACACCCACACAAGTCACTCACACACACATGTTGCACACACATGCTCTCACACACATACACATTGTATTGTTCACTCCATCACACACTTTTGTTTTATCTAACACACATGCCTAATCTAAGTTCCTGTTGCAAGTGCTCACACACTGTCCTCTCTCTATATGTATATGAATTCCCTAGTCTCATATAGTTAAGTTATGTATGTAATATGTATACATATATAATATATGAAATGTTTGCCTATATATATATATATATATATGTAATGTTGAGCTATATATATATATATATATATATATATATATATATATATATATATATATATATATATATAGTAGGGTTGTGTGCCTTTTTGGGTATCTAGTATGGATGCCTACTTGGATGTATAGGTTGTATTGGTTATACCCATAGTATCATGTACATTAATTGTGTGAACTATATATGTGCATCTCATATATAGGTGGGTATGATTAGATTTCAATATATATACCAAGAGTGATAGGTTTTAGATATAGGTTGACTTGCTAGACTAGTATAGACTAATGTGGACTAGTACAGACTAGTTAGGCCTAGAATAGACTATTTAGACTTGGTTGACCTAGTTTGACTTCTAGGGTTGACCAGAGTTGACCAAGAGTTAACTTTGGCCTAGATTGACCTAGAATCATGTAGAATGCATAGTAGAGCTTCATTTTACTATTTTGGACTTGTTGTGACTTGTGCTGTTCTAAATAGGAGCCAGACACCACTCATCGGACAGTACTTTCATATTGGACACTCAGATACCAGGCGAGTACATTCTCTGATCATTTCATATTCTGCTTAGAATTATTTCCTGCATTAAATTACTTTACTTGTACTGTCACGTTGGTCACACGGATTGGTACTATATGGATTTCCACTTGAGATATTATCCTTAGGGAGCATCGGGTACTACATGTTCTGTGCGTTTCACTTACATGTCGTATCACTATGCTTCACAGGTTCTACGATCACTTGTGACATATACTCTTATGATCACAGAGTCTCCTAGAATCCCCATTTTTGGGACTACTATGTACCACCCTTCGGGGGCTTATCACCTTTCGGAGGCTTATCACCTTTCGGAGACTTATCACCTTTCGGAGGCTTACCACCCTTCGGGGGCTTATCACCTTTCGGAGGCTTACCACCCTTCGGGGACTGTACATAGTATCATAACATAACCTGTTTGGATCCTTGTGTACTGATTGGGGGTATGGGGGAGTAGAAGTAGACATATGAATAATATCCAAGTAGTATCTTATCAGAATCTCTTCCATAGTGTCTTATCAGAATCTCCTATGCCATTTACTTGTCTGTATTATACTCTGACTCACTAGCCACATGTTAGTTCTTTATTTATAGTAGATATTTCTATTACAGCTTTCTCTCTCTGTTTACATACTGCACTTCTTTCAGTACTTGTATCTTACTTTACTGCATGATTATATCTTATAACCTGCTATGAACTGTTGAGATGTACTGTACTCGCTCCTGTCCTAACTGGACCTGTTGAAAATATTACAGAGGACGAGGAGGAGGCTTACCTGGATACCTACTACGGGGCAGCCTTAGATGACACCTGCGAGCTGGACCCTCAGAGAATAAGGCATTAGTATTTCCTACATGAACATAAAGTGAATAAATTAAGGACAAAGTCAAGTGCAAATGATTGTATATTTGCCAATTTGTTGCAAAGACATCGGATACATTGTCGAACTGAAAATAAGACCGAGTCTCACCATTTTAGAGTGGTATGTAATATAAACATGTCTTATTTGTCAAACAGCTTTAGAATGTATAGTGTATAGTTTAGTTCAATTGATAAATCTCTTTACCGACTGTTAGAATTGTATCCTTCACATTGCACCTTGCATTTTCAAATATATCATCCGAAGTGATAAATGTCGAAGAAAAGGATTTTTGCACGGTCGCAACTTTACAAATTATGGCAAGACTTTTTCATTTTCTTTTTCACAGTCCTAGAATATATATATATTACTATTTACTAGATATGGATGAGGAGGCCAATACACATTTTGATTTGACAAGAAGTTTTTTGATAAAACAAATAATCTACTTCAACCAATATGTCTTTAGACATTATTATACGTAACATAGAATCTATATTAAGAAATGGTGGACAATTAGCTAGAGTAAACATATGCTATACTGATTAATTGCAACAGCGAATCGAGCGCTAGTAGTTCTGTAGAAAGCAACGCGGATATCAGACAGGATCTGCAGGGTTCGAACCCTAACTATAATAATGTGAGATGTGTGCGTTATATATAAAAGAAAAAAAATTGATTGCAACAGGAAGTCCATTTGATATAGAAAAATGTTTAGCCGTAGTTGTTAGACAAGTAGGTAATAATATTGCATTAAAAAGTTTGGGTAGAAATGGATCACGATCAAGTACTGCAATGCAATAATAGAGGAGTAATTATCAACCTTTGGATTTAACATCATTTGGACTTCCTTATCGGGGGCAAGCATTATTCGAATAAGAGATCCAATTCGGTTTGGAAAAAACTTGGTTAAGTTTTAAAAATACTAAAAAAAATTATTCAGTTTCGATTTTGAATTTCGCTATTGGTCCAAAACCGAAATCTAATAGAGGTAATTATTAAATATCCTCAATTATATATATATATATATATATATATATATATATATATATATATATATATATATATATATATATATATATATATATATATATATATAATCTCAATTATATATTTATTTTAAACATGTGGTTATAAAAGCATGCTGACGTGGCAACAACTTTATGGGATGCTTTATAACCACATGATTAAAATAAATGTATGGTTGAGATTGTTTGGTACAATAATTGATGCAATAAGTTTGGTGCAATATCCCTTCCCTATATATATATATATATATATATATATATATATATATATATATATATATATATATATAACCAGGTAAGTTTTATTGATCATCAGAATTGAATTATACAATCAATCAATGGGTTATTTCCCCCACTAATTCCATCCCTTTTACATCATACTCTATATTTTGAATAATATCAATAACTACTGTGTATCGAGACTCGAATATTCGCTTGTTGCGTTCTTTCCATATATGCCAGGATGCTGAGGAGAGTCTAGCACATGCCTCTCTGAACCAGTGAGCTCCTCTTCCTTTGTCATTCCTTATTTTTTGTAAGATTTCATCCATTCCTTCCGCTATATCCAACTGCAACCCCATTTTGCTGAGTTGCGATTGCCAGATTGCCCTTGCCATTTCACACCTAAAGTATATATGCTCAATGGATTCCTCTTGTTGTAAGCATAGCGGACATATACTGTCCTCTATCTGTATACCCATTCGCTGAATTCTATCTTTGGTCAGTAATCTTTTGAGCACGAGTTTGTACATGCATAGCTGCATCTTCCTCGGTATCCACTTTGCCCATACAATATCAGCATTGATGATTTTCTCACCCGGTTCTCTGATGATATTGTACACAATTTTGCTATCAAAACCGACCTCCATGGAGCTTTTCCACACCCACGTGTCCCTTCTCCTCGGCACATCAACCTGGCTTTGCATGATTGCCGCACCCGCTACCTTAGCCCATCTGTGAACACCTGGGCTAAATTTTCCTACATGAAGTATCAAGCTAACCTTCTCGCCCCTCAACGCTTCACGTTCCATATGGGTGCCAACAATTTGAAGTAAACTCCTGTGTTGAATCAAGGATCGAGCCATAGGTCCGTTCCTTCACCATTGGCCAATATACGCACTATATGCGGGATTATGAGTCGTCGTTGCCGCAATATGTTTTTAAAAGTAACAGATTCATTGTTGTTAGCTTTGTATTCCCAGAAGTTAGTATTGCGCACGTACCTATTCGCCGTCCACTCCGCCCAGAGCGAGCCACCCTCGATATACTTCCACGCCATTTTGATCCCGGCAACAGTACGCATATGTTTGAGGGATTTGAGGCCGACCCCCCCTCCTCTTCTCGTGGTTGGCAAAGTTTATCCCAGGCAATAGAATGTACTCCCCTCGCCAAATAAAGTTGGTGCACTGCTTCTCGATCTTGTGTACAGTATCCAACGACAGCAAAATGGATTGTAGCCAGAAATGCATGATTGATAGAAGCACCGTGTTGACCAATTCAATCAGTCCCCCAAAGGATAGACTTTGGGCTTGCCAGCCTTCTATTCGTTTCTGAACATATTCAACTAGCGAGCGACATTCTTCCTCTCGTGCGTAGTTAACTGTAATCCCACTTTCCTGATTTTATGACATTATGGTATTTAAAATTTTAAAAATATTAGTTTGTGATTATTTTGAGGAATAGTCATTTCTTTTTTTTTTTTTCAAACTTAATGTTCTTGTGATTTTATAAATGAATAATAATTCTTGATTAAATATTTTCTGAATAAATATTTCATGATTACTTTTGGAGGGAGATTTGATTTTTGGCTAGGAACTAATTTTCAAATTAATTTAGTGTGGTCCCCATTTTTCTTAAATCTTCTAACAAATTTCTAACTGAAATTGGACTTCTTAGCAATTAATGAAAAGGAAGAGGGCCTTTTCGCGAAAGATCTATTGCGGAGGGACTGATAGAAAAATGGATTAGGGCGGGGGCGGTGTCACGCCCCAGAACCAGAATACTGGAGAGCGGGGGCAGACATAGCCAGCTACGTATATTGAAATGGAAACCACCTCGATATACGGTCACGGCTGTCTAGATATATGAGGGTTTACTACAAGCCAACAGTCTCTTATGGTCATGAACAAGCCTAATGTCTCAATCACACGCAAGTAAGTAAGGTCGCAAGATGTATGATCATTAAATATACAATAATAAGGCGTCCCAAATATTACATATTCAGCTGATCATGAAGCTAGTCGTACAAAATGCGGGGACTAGCAAGAGTTAAGTCATACATGATCAACCCTAGGATTTGTTAATCATGTTTACAGCCCGTAGGCAGACAGTAAGTAAAGTGCATCAAGCTAACAGGTGCTCGTCGGCTAAACGCCTCAAAAGAATAGTTTTACAATAGAGTGAGCGAAACAAAATAGAAAACCCACTCGTAGCCCGGGTTCCTTCTAGTCGCCACCATCGGGCTGGAGGTTCGAAAGATCCTCAGAAGCTGCTCCGAAATTTGGCCACACAAAACCAGCTGGGTCAACCCCAGAAAGAGCAAGTGCCACAAGGGGGCCACGAAATAAGAACAAAAGCCAGCAATCAGCACAAGAAAATCTAATATTAAAACTAGAATTTATGAAAACATGTCAGGATGATATACAACGAGATAACCATGAAACTATTCCGATAGCCAGGTTACAACCCGTAAACCAAACAAGGACCGGGGTTGTAACCCTTCGTCTGAACAGAACTTGGTTTCCCACCATTTATCGGCAAGATAATAATGCAAGAAATCAAGACAGGGAGCAATCTTGTACTGGATCAAGACATGGCTAAACTGGTTATCCCTCATTCAATCAATCACGGCCAAGCAGATACTACGGCTTACTACTTTAACTAACTAGGGTTATCACAGGCCTAATTACTAACAAGATGCAGTGAGATTATTCCACAGCCACAAGCCCTGCAGACCATCCAGGTTACCCAGGTCAAAAATTAGGGGTTGAATTCTGGTAGGTACATCGTCTTAGGAAACGAATGTACCCTTAGGTGACTTAGAAGGTGCAACACATGACAGTGTGCTGGAAATGCGCCCTACTCGTCGGCAGGCTACAGATCCCAAGAGCGCCCAGGTAACGGGATTGCCTGTAGCTGTGTCATCTCTTCATGACTACTGTGTTATTCTAGTTATTAACCTTAATTCATTTTGGTAGGTACCCCTGACCGTGGTACTCAGGGGTTCCCTCCTAGACATGATGCAAGACAGGACAAGTGGATTTAGCAAGCAAGAAAGAACTACCCACGGTTCAAGGCAAGTCAAGTTAAGCTAGCCGTCGCAACAGCATTAAGATAAATCATGTCAGGATACTTGTCAGGAGTGCGCCACGACGGGCCACTATCATGTCAGGTTGGTCATGTCAAGAGTGTACCACTACGGGTCACTGTTGTGTTATGCTAGTTCCTTGTCATACCATGCCATGTACAATAGCCATTCCAAACATATTAAGTAAAATCAAGTTCATGACAAAAGGCGTAAGGATATAAAATGGACGTAAAATATCTAATAAAAATATCAATTTACAGGACTATAGAAGAGCCAAGCTTAAAGAAATAAGACCAAAACTCCAAGAGCCAATGGATTAAGCAAGGGGTCAGGGGAGCAGCGTACGCACAAGGGCACGCACGCAGGGGAGCTGCGTACGCACAAGGGCACGCACGCAGGGGAGCTGCGTACGCACAAAAGCACGCACGCAGGAGAGCTGCGTACGCGAAAAGTCACGCACGCAGGAGAGCTGCGTACGCGAAAAGTCACGCACGTAGGAGAGCTGCGTACGCGAAAAGACACGCACGCAGGAGAGCTGCGTACGCAAAAAGTCACGCACGCAGGAGAGCTGTGTACGCGAAAAGTCACGCACGCAGGGAGCTGCGTACGCGAAAAGTCACGCACGCAGGGAGCTGCGTACGTGTAAAAACACGCATGCAGGGAGCTGCGTACGCGTAAAAACACGCACGCAGGAGATCTGCGTACGTACAAAAGCACGCACGCAGGAGAAAGGGTCTTCTTATCCATGGCTGAGAAGAAGCTCTCATGGCTCCCAAAACTTCAAAGCATCACAACTTGGCCATCCGAACTCCAAATCTGGATTTCCAAAGTTCCAACCAGGGTGGAATTGAACTCTCTTCCACATGGAAACATCAAAACCCATAAAAATCCAGCTTAATTAGATCAAAACTATGCAAATCCGAAAATAAGGAAAACTTAGATCAAGAACAATGGAGAATCCAAATCACAAAATACCAAGTTCTAATGTTGATCACCATGTCCTAATCTAGCAAATGGACAAATAAAAGAGGATTCTCATGTGGTGGCAAGGTGCACTTGCCTATGGGTGGGTGTTGTGTAGAGGAAGGAGAAGAGTGTTGTGTAGAGGAAGGAGAAGAAGAAATTAAGGGAGGTTTATGAGGAGAGAGAAAAAGTTGGTAGAGTTTTAAAGAGGGTGGGATGTGGTGTGATGAGGGTGGAGCATAGGCTAAGGTGTTCCAATACATATTAAACCAAACCAAACCAACCCAAACCAATTAAAATCGAGCCATGCCAAAACCCAAAATACGAGAAATACCGAAATTCCATAAGTTGAGAAAAATAAAAATACATACAAAATCCAGATACGAGTATAAATACGAAATACGGAAAATACGGGAAATGAGGGTGACAGGCGGGGGGGGGGGGGGGGGTTTAGTGAAAAATTATAATTTTCCTTTCATATTAACCGAGTGGAGGAGAGAGAGTGTAGATTTACTTTTTCATTTCCATTTAATTCGAGCTCTTCTCAGCTCTTTCCAAATCTCTCCTCTCCGGCGAAGGGTATGGGCGGCGCATCTCTTCCAGTCGGTGCTCGACTGCGGGGACCTCCTCCGATGGTCACTCTTCCACGGCGAGGCGATTTCTTGCCGACGACTGAGTCGTTCTCCGACGATCCCCCTTTCTCAGCGACACTTCTTCGTTCTTCCGACGACGACCAGGCGGCCCTCCACCGCAGTTAGGCGGTGGGATCGTCTCTCCGGCGTCGAAGTTCTCACGACGATCCGACCTCTCCTGTGGTAGCGACGGGCCGATCGACACCGACTTCGTGAGTTTTTCTAATCTCAGTGTCTCGTTTGAATCTAGAAAATATTCATGGCAGTCTTTCCTTGCTGATCGATTTGTGATTTGCCTTCTTGGTTCGAATTTTCAATTTGAAATTCTTAATTCTTTGTGTACAGAACCTGTTCGACGAATCGTCTCAACAAGACCTCAGCCACGTTGGACACAGGGAAGAGGTGTCCGACTCATGGGGACGCATTCTCGATCCATTCTTCCTTCAGGTATTATGTGATCACCCTGTTGATTATTGCACGTTTACTACAGTTTTTGAGTGCAGGTGTTGGCCAGGATCGATCTGAGTTTGTAGTATGGTTTGTGTGATCGGAGTCGTGTTCGTGCCTAGTGTTGTCCGCGTCCTGTTCGTGATTGGTGTTGTACGTGTCCAAGCCAGTGTCGTGTCCTGCTGTGTGGTTCATGTCCTGATGCAATCCGTTCCAATTTGGCCGATTGTATTTTCAAATGTTGAGTTGATTCAGAGTTTCGGATTTAAGTAGTGACATATTTCTCTTATTTGATTTCAATGGGATTGTATATTGTATTTTAATTGTATATTATTCTGTCGACTTGTGTATTTCTTTCTACAATTCGTTTTGTGTTGGAGTTAATTGAATGCGTATATTCCTGCATTTTTGGTGATGTTATACTCTCATCCTAAGAGTTCTGAGTTTAGCCATTCCTTACATTTGAATTCTTGAAAGATTGGCTAGCCGTTGCATTTAACTGCAGATTGAGATAGAGGACAAGGAAATGAATTGTTGTTGTGCGTGTTATCTTAGGGATTGGCTTTCACTTGCTCCCTCTGTATTCAGAATGCAGTGATCAGCTGTAATGTGAAACTTTGGTAGCCGTTGGGAGAAACCAATTCTTGTGTGGGTTTTGCAGGACTTTTGTTTATATACTTTGGTGAACCTTGGTTGGGTGTTGCCAGCATGGGACTTTCTCTTTGTAGCTGAGTTGGGGCATATTCATGGGTTGGCCTATAGTCCAAACTAGAAATGTTGGTTTTGTGTTGCTAAGGCTTGAGTTAGGTTTAGTTATATTTTGCTGGGACTGGAATAGAGCAATGGCATAGACTGGGTTAAATGATTGGTTGCAGCTAGACTTTTTACTCTGCAAGGCTTTTTGAGTAGAATATTGATTTGTGTTGAACTGATTGGGTTGGGGCAGGTTTTGTTAATCCATGCTAGGTCTTGGTGAAGATTGGTCGAGTATAAACTCAGTTTATTATAGGGTTGGCTTTGCATTCAGGCTGAAGACTTTTGTTTAGAAATTTTGTTACGAATTGCTGGGATTGGGAGATGAGCCAGGAAGTAAATATTGATATTACATATGTGCGTTTTGGTAATTTCAATAAATTAAATTATTTTAAATCCTTTTAAAATACATCTGTAGATAACCCTATTTATGATTATACTATCTATGTATGAATATCTGGTGAGTAATATTTAATACTTACCCTTTTGTTTTATAACTAGTAAGGTTGATTATAGCTAATATACTCTTAAAACTATTCTATAAATAGTTTAAGGCTAGATAGTAGATAGCTAGTGGTTATTGTTCAGAAATTAATCAACTTGTATCAAATATTACTCAGGAGGACATCCAGCTCTATACTTTACCCGTACCTTCCCGGAGCAAGGCAAGTACTCTTCTACGGTTTTGTACATTTACATTCTTGTACTCTTTCTTGTGACATGTCATGGCACGATATCATGTACTCTTGTACTCTTGTTCTTGTACTTATTAGTGTCGGGTAGGAAAATACACTAGCCATGTGACCAATCCCGATTACTATACTCATGTGCCTTGCTTAGGCCTCGCATCGTGCACGCGGTCCCTAAGTCGTACCATATTCATGTACTCCTGTACATATTCTTACCACAGCCGGTCATATGGACTAGATGTATTTCAAATATTGTGCACTTATCATGTCTGGTACTTCAGGATTATGGTTTCATTCATGTACATTATATTTTCTGTACTTTACATTTTTCTGTACTTTATATTCCTGTACTATAGTTCCTGTACTTATTTCCTGTACTACTTTCCTGTACTTTTCTGTTCATTCCTGTATTTCATTTTCATGTACCCCTGTACTCATTTTTATATCATGTTCTTGTTCATTACCTAGAACTGTACTTTGCTCCGCTCCTGACTGGATAAGTGTAATGACCCGCTCCGCCCTTGTAATGCCCGTGGTTCGTATTATGTATAAGTGTACGGAATCCCGACCTGTAGTTAGACTTCTCATGCTTGTCTTGATCCTGGTTTAGCTTATTTTGGGCTCATCCTGGTGTGGCTTGGCTTGACTTGGTTTATTTTGGTTTGGTTCGGCTAGGCTTGGTTTGCCTTGGGTTCATCATGAACCAAAAGAGAACCCTCACCTACCACCACCATCTTCATTTATTAACCTCACCCTCTTTCTCTTTCCTCATCCACTCTTTTTCTTCTTCCTCCATTAATTCTCTCCACCTACCAGGAGGGTCTCAGCAAGTGCATCTTACTTCATGGAGGAACCCCACTTTTATTGTTCCCTTGTCTTTCTCATGTGTTTTTAACCCACTTTAGTACTTAGCATTTTTCATTTCCGTGGTTAATTTCTTGTAAATCTAGTTTTGTGGTATTTTCGATTTTCATGAGTTTTGATCTATCAAACCTACATATTTTTGCTAATTGATGGCTCCATATTGTAGAGAATTTTATTTTGTTCAAATTGACCTACGGGAGTCTGGGTTTGGGTTCCTATTGTTGTTTGGAGGAGCATGGAGGCCATGATATTTTTCATGGACATGTTTTCTGTAGGAGCCATTAATCGCACTCTTGGCCGCATGCAACATTTTGTGCTGAGCCGCATGACCATTTAACTGAATTGGCCGCATGGCCGATCACTTGCTTGGCCGCATGGCATTTGCTATTTGTATACCCATTAAATAATTGTTTGGCCGCATGCAAATTTTAGTGTTAGCCGCATATGCACTGTGCTTGCATTTAATTTTGTTTGCTGGCCGCATAGGCCATGACTCATTGTTGGCCGCTAGGCCATAAAGTCCTTGTTTGGCAATGCAATTTATTGCATACAATAGTGGTTGGCCGCATAAGGCCATTAGCCATTGTTTGGCCGCATCAGGAAGCAATTCTTGGCCGCATGCATTATTCTTGGCCGCATATACAAAATTTGCATACGGCCTTAGCTAGCTGGCCGCATATGGCCTTGGCCATTCTTGGCCGCATGCTTACATTTCTAGCCGCATATGGCTATGGCCTTTTGTGCATGAATGGCTTTCATGCATATATTTAATGCAAGTGTTAGCAAGCATAAGTTGCATGCTCATATATATTAATTGGCCTTGCATGCATATATTTAATGCATGCCTTTTTCAAGCATCAGTTTGCATGCTTATATTGGACGCATGCATTTCACTAGTTATTAAGGCCTGCATTTCATTTATTAATTAATGCATATGCGGCCAGCCATTAGTTATTAATACCTGCATTTCTTGGCCGCATATGGCCATTTTAATTTCCTGGCCGCATAGGCCAATAGTGAATTGCTTGGCCGTAAGCTAAAAGCTTGGCCGCATGGATTGCTGCATGCTTTGCATACATTAGGTCGCATATGGCCATTCCATTTATTATCATGGCCGCATAGACAATTTTCTGCATGGCCATTTATATTATTTGCTTGGCCGCATATGGCAAGTTTAGCTGGCCGCGTGGCCTTAGCTAATTGCATGGCTGCTTGCATGCACGTGCATTAACTTTAATTGCTTGCTTGCATGGCCTTGCATGCATTTGCTTGCAAGCTTATTAGCATTAAATTAATTGCTTGTATTTGTTTGCATGCAACTTGCTGGCCGCATATGGCCTATTATTTGTTGGCCGCATATGGCCTAATTTTTCCTGAGCTGTATGAGTCCTCCACAGTCCTTGTCCCTGCTAATATTTAATTATCACATGTATGCTTGTGTCATATTAATTATTTTTTGACACGATGGTGACCCGTTGTGGTACACTCTTAAAAAATGACATGACTTGATAGTGGCCCATCGTGGCACACTCCTGACAAGTAAACTTGACATGATATATCTCGATATGTTGTTGCGACGGCTAGCTTGACATGACAAGATTGAATGGCCTGGACACCGTGCATGATTGTGTTTGTACAAATAAACCGAAAATGTTTGCATCATGTCTAGGACAGGGATCCCTGAGCACCACGGTCAGGGGTACCTACTGTAAATCGACTAAGGCTAATTACTAGAATAATCCAGTAGTCATGAGAGATTTCTCCAGTTACATGCGATCCCGTTATCCCGGCCACCATTGTTGAACTTGTAGCCTACCGTCGGGTAGGGCACATTTCCAGCCCACTGTCATGTGGGGCACTTCATGAAACAAGTTCTATGCACACTGTCATGTGTTGCACACCAAGTCACCTAACAATTCTTGACAACTGCTTAATGAATCCAAGTCGCCTGGATAACCTGGATTAGTTGCAGGGCTTGTGGCTGGAGGAACATCTCATTGCATATTGCTAGTAACTAAGGCTTGTGATAACCCTAGTTAGTTAAAGTATCAAGCCGTACTTATTGCTTGGCCGTGATTGTTGGATGAGGCATAACCAGTCTAGTCTTGTCTTGATCCTGTACAAGATTGTTATATGACATGATTTCTTATATTATCTTGCCGATAAATGGTGGAAAACCAAGTTCCGTTCAGATGAAGGGTTACAACCCCGGTCCTTGTTTGGTTTACGGGTTGTAACCTGGTTATCTGCATAGTTCCATGGTTATCTCGTCGTATATCATCCTGATATATTTTTTTTTTCCATATTTCCAGTTCTTACTATTTATATATACTCTTGTGCTAATTGCTGGTTTTAGTTTCTAAGTGAAGCCTCATTTGTGGCACTTGCTCTTTCTGGGGTCTGACCCAGCTGGTTTTGTATGGTCAGATTTCGGAGCAGCTCCAGAGGATCTACCTACTTTCCAGCCCGATGGTGATCACCAGGCGTAACCAGGACAACGAGTGGGTTTATTTTTGGCTCTCCTACTCCATTATAAAATTATTCTTTTGAGGCGTTTAGCCGACGAGCACGTGTTAGCTCGATTGTACCTTTATTTATTGTCTGCCTACGGGCTGTAGCATGATTGGCAAATCCTAGGGCTGATCATGTATGACTAAAACTCTTGCTAGTCCTCACATTTTTTAACGACTAGCTTCATAATCAACTGAATATGTAATGTTTAGGATGCCTTACTATTGTATATTTGGTGATCTTACATCTTGTAACTTTACTTGCTTGTTTGAGATTGAGACATTTAGGGTTATTATTGACCATAGGAGACTGATGGATTGTAGTTAAACCCTCATATATCTAGACAGCCGTGACCATATAGTGAGGTGGATTCCATTTCATTATACGTAGCTGGCTATGTATGCCTTCGCTCTCCAGTATTCTGGTTTTGGGGCGTGACATGGTTTAAGTGGTGGCCCATGCAAGTCTTGTAAATCAAGATATATGAGGGTTTACCGAATAGATGTCTCAATCAGTACTCACCCTTGATCTCTGCCCGTATTTTCTCATCCCTGAGATTCTTGACATGATCACATGCTTGTATCGTTGTTCTGTCTTGGTCCTTCCTTATTGTTCCCTATGTCGTCTTCTTCAGCGGCATTGTTCCTGGCCCTGCCGATCAGCAAGGCGGAGCACCTCCCGTGGACCAGCAGCAACCTGGAGATCAAGTCCAGCATTCAGGAGTAGCCTCCAGAGTCATGCCTACCGAAGGAGAGCCACCAGTTCAGCCTGTCCAGCCTGCAGAGCCTGATGATGGTACTTTGGTGGGTCTCATCAGGACCTTGTTAGCTTCACATGATCGTAGAGGAGATACCTTGCTGTCATTTTTCGTTCCCAGAATACGTATTTTAATACGTGTACTGCTTAAATGTATTTATTTAATATTTATCATATATTGTTCTGTATTTAAATTCCTTTAATTTTACGCTAACTATTTTTCTGCATTTTACTTTATGCTTTTACCTTGCTTTTGGGTTCGGCCTGAGTTAGTTTATTTTCCAGCCTTGGGTGGTTCAACATGAACCCACCTACCACCCCTCTTCATTTAAAACCCCAAAACCCTTCTCTCTCTTCATTTACTCCTTCTCCATTACTCTTCTTCTTCATCCTCCGTAACTCTCCCCACCTATCCAACCGCATAGGCAAGTGCCAACTTGCTTCATGATGGAACCCCAGTATTATTGTTTTATCATCTTCCTTACTTGATCTTAAGTCTCTTTAGTATTTAGTATTTGCAATTTCCATGGCTCATTTTATGTAGATCTAAACTTGTTTGCATTTTTGGATTTCTTGGGTTTTGATCTAGTAACTTTGCTATTTTTTAAGTTTTGATGGTTTTATGTTGTAGAGAATTTCGTTCTACCCTATTTTGACCTATGGAAGTCCAGAGTTGGGCTTGGAATGAAGGATTTAGAGAGCTTAGAAATAATGGCTTCCATGGTTCTGTTCTCGAAAATTGGAGAAGAAGAACAGTGTTAGCCGCATGAAGTATCCTGGCCGCATGAAGTACTAGCCGCATGGAGTTCTGGCCACATGAAGTGCTGGCCGCAGGGAGTCCTGGCCACGTGGCATTGACTTATTTTCCAGCCGCATAAGCGCTTATTAGTTCTCAGCCGCATAGGCTTGGTGATTCGCAGCCGCATATGCATTCAGTCATTTATCAGCCGCATGAGAACATGATCTCTCTGCTGCATAAGCTCGTGTTATTTCAGCCGCATGAGACTTTATAGTTCTTAACCGCATAGGCATCCAGTCCATTCAGCCGCATAGACTTGTCTTTCTTAGCCGTATAAGGCCGGGTGAACCCCAGCCGCATAGGACATGACATTTCCAGCCGCATAAGGATAAGTTCCTTCAGCCGCATAGACCTGATGTTTCTCAGCCGCATGGCCGCATGTCATTTCCAGCCTCATGAAGCTCATTAGCCGCATGAGAACATGATTTTCTCAGCCGCATAAGCGCTTAGCTTTCTCAGCCGCATAAGGCTTTGTTAATTCTGAGCCACATGTGACTTGTTATTCTCAGCCGCATGTGACTTGTCATTCTCAGCCGCATGAGACTCGAATCCCAGTCGCATGAGTTCGAGACCCGAGCCGCATAGGGCCCCTATCCCCAGCCGCATAGACTTATTATTTCTTAGCCGCATATGCATGTTTTAATCAGACGCATGAACCAATAATTTCTCGGTCGCATAAATTCTAGCCCATAAGGCCTTTTGGCTGATTATGTCTCGAGTTGACATTAATTAACATTGATTGTTATCTTGGCATTAATTAACATTGATTGTTATTAATAATTGATCATGCGTTCCTAGTTGTAACTAAGAGACTGGCTAGTCGTCTTATTGAATTGAATGAATGAGACACGTTCATATTAACTATGAACTATTGTAATCGACTGACTGATCCCAAATATTGGCATACAGGCACGTGCAGGCTTCAATTTATTTATTTCCTACAAAAGCAGCATGTTGACTTTATTGTCAAGACATGATTATTCCGTGGTTAGTTTTGATTGTTGCATTACGCTATGTAAGACCTACAACCTAACCGCACGGGTATCGTTGTAGAGTTGTGCATACCGTACCCGTACGAAAGTACTCATTCTGAATGACCATGATCGACAGCATGGGATTTCACTTAACATAGAGGCTACTAAGTTAAATAAAATAATGATTGCATAGAGAGAATGGATTTCCGAGTTCTTACATGACAGCCCTCTTTGGGACTATTAGTACCCGACAGGCCGGCTGGTTCCCACAGATACTGCAAATCTGCCACACGGGTAGGGAGCGATATCTGCTTATATTATTTATTGTATATTGATGACGGACGTCCTGCTGGGACTCGTCTAATTCATGATTGGCACAATTGATTGATTGGATACTAGCCTTGCTTGCTCATAGTAAGAATTGAGGAATCCTTATTGCATAATTCCAAGATAACTTGGAACTCACAGTAGCAAGCCGTAGTAGTTGCATGGCCGTTTAAATTGATTTGTTCGTGTACAGTACCTACTCTGTTGACTACTGAGATGATCAGAGTATCAGGACATGACGGGTCAACTTCTGTCATTGTTTGGTTGTGAAGTTGGTTCGAAGTGTCGTGATGTTATGTGAATCCTAGTAGCAAGCAGAGGTCTATATATCATATTCTTTTATTACTGGTTTTAATTCCTCATATCGTGCTTTCTTGCGGTACTTGCTATTAGAGGTCTAACATCTCTGGTTTTGCATGGACAGATTTAGAGCCAGTCCCCGAGGACCCATCTTACTTCTACCTCCAAGATGGTCAATACTAGAGGGATGATCGCAGGAGGACTCGAGTGGGTCCCTTACTTTCCCGCTCGTTTTGATACTTACCTTATACTTTGTCGTTTGGCACCGACATGTTAGTCGGATTGTCTTGTAATTACTTTTGCATAATTGTAACAAAGTTAGACTGCAGCTGATGACAATTGTGTATACTTTGCTACATCATCTGGCTATGTTTTGTAAAGCCAGATATCAAGAACATTTTGACTAAGTGTCTGGGACGCCTTACTGCTTTATCTGACATGTTCTCTATTACTGTTTCTTGTTTGAATGATTGAGACAATAGATACAAAGTGACCATAGTGAGACTTTCATGTAGTATGCACCCCCTTGTCTTTTAGACAGCATTGATCGTATTATACGGTATTTCTCTACCCGTAATACGTAGCTGGCTGAGTCATCCCCCGCTCTCCAGTATTCTGGTTCTAGGACGTGACACTTGTACCAGGCAGTGGAAGATGCTCTGACCAGAGGAGGTCATCGGGGTAACAGCGCGGCCAACAGCTTCAAGCGCTTGAACCCTCCCTTCTTCGATGGCAGTGAAGACGCTATTGCCGTAGATGCTTGGCTTCAGGACACTAAGTTCATTCTAGAAGCAGCTAGGACTCCAGAAGACGAGAAGGTGGCCGTAGTGCGCCTGCAGTTATTGGATCTAGCCCGCAGCTGGTGGGCGGCGTAGGCCGTTGGACTAGTGGCGCTTATTGCCTGGACAGTATTTCGTGAGAGATTCCAGACCAAGTGTTTTGATGCTGTAGCTCGGTACGACCTACAGACGAGGTTCACCAATCTGAAGAAGATGGGCAGGACGGTCGATGGATATGCGGCCGAGTTTTCGAGACTCAGTCGGTTTGCTCCCACCTTGGTAGCGACCGAGTTCGATAGAGTCCAGCAGTTCCAGCAGGGGCTTCACTTGGAGATTTTACTGACCGTAGAGCAGTTTGAGCATCAGACTTTCGATACGGTATTGAGGGCAGCTAGGAGGCACGAGTATACCTCCCAGAGGATAGTGGACAGGACCGGAGGTCGGAAGCGATCTCACGGCCAGATGACCCAGTCTTCAGCACCAGCCCCGGTAGCTAGGGCTTTGACTATTGGAATTCTCCAAAGGACGGATTCGGTTACGTCGGTTCAGCCTTCTGCTCCGACGTCCCCTCAGCAACAGAAGCAGAAGCAGTCTTCCGTAATGGGCTGCACTCATTGTGGGAAGCCAGGACACGTTGTTTCGGAGTGTCGCAGAGCACAGGGATTGTGTTTGGCTTGTGGGGCACTGTAAGCCCCCTGAATTTCCCGAATTATTTTTCAAATTTTCTAATGAATTATTTTCAATAATTCATTTCTATATAATTAATTTTGATCTTTAAATGCTCTTTACCGTGACTTGTAATTCTAGAGCATTAGGGATGCCAGTCTCTGGGAACTTCCTTCTTGGAGTTTGTAGTAGACGAGATTACCTTCACGTTGATATATCATGTCCTATTCCAACTTGTTCTCTTGTACTCTTTTTGCTTCGCGCAAGTTCGGGTCAATTTAGACCAATTTATCGTCTGCCGTAATTCGTGATTTAATTTCCAACTTAATTTCCGGGCCCGACATCGGTCCAATCCAGATGACCCAATATATGGCCCTGGTCCGTTTTGAGTAAACTATGCAGGTGCCACTTGCGTGCCATAATTTCGATCTCCCTTGTGCTCCTATTTTATTCATGATTTAATTTGCTTAATTTATAAATTAATTAAATCTTGGCCCCAAGCTTGTCCAAGCTTGGCCCAACACCCAATCCAATTTGGTGTAATGCCCTATCATGACTGCCCATACACCCCACTGATATTTTTTCTCTTTCTCCTCTACTCTAAATATCTCTTTATGTATAAATATCTCTATCTCTCTCTCTTTTATATATGTATTATATATATACATATATAATATAATATAATACCCTCTCCCTCTCTCTTCATTTAACTCACTCTCTCTTCACACTCACACATAAGCACTCCCCCCCCAATGGCCGGCCTACCCACTCTCTCTCTCTACTTTTCTTTTCCCTCACTCTAATTAATATCCCCCATTCTCTCTCTTTCTATACATAATGTATACATATATATATATTATATATAAATATCTCTCTCATCTCTCTCTCTTCTCTCTCTCCTGTACACATCAACCCCCCTCCCTCCTACGCACGAACAGCACCCCTCCCCTATATTTTTTTAAACACACACACACTCCACCTCAACCAACACCACCACCACTCTTCACCAACACCACCTCTTCTCATCTCCTCCTCCTTCCTCCCCTTGCTGGGCTGCCGCCGCACCGCCGCCTGGCAGCGCCACTGCGCATGCCACCTGGCTGCGCCACCGTGCGCGCCACCGCGAGGCAGCAGCCGCAGCAGTACAGCACGCAGCAGCAGCTGCAGTAGTGGGCAGCAGCACCCCGCGCCCCCTGGCCGGCAGTTCAGCGCCACCGCCGCCGGCGTGTGGCCGCGCGCCACCGCGTGGCCGGCCACCCAAGGCTGGGAGACCCCGGCGAGCACCCCCGTGCCGCCTCCGTCGTCCCCGACGTGGAGAACGGGCTATTCGTGCGTTAGGCACGAGTTTCCGCCGTGACGCGCGCGGGAACGGAACACAGAATCATGTCTCAAACCAGCAACTTTGTGCACGTTTTTCGGGAAATCTGACCGTTGGATTGGCAATTTCTTCGCTCCGTCTCAATTTCGGTATATACCCCTTCATCCCTCTCAAATTTCACCCGTTAAATTCGTCGTTTGATAGATCAAAATCGGCCACCAAGTTGACACTTTAAATTGTGTTATTTTTGGACAGTTTTGTGGAGCCGACTTCGTCGACTCGTATCTCTCCGTCGCAGCTCCGGTTGGCACGCTACCAGTTCCTATGCGAAGCTGGTATAACCCTCTTCCTGCCTCCTTTAGATTTCATTTCAGTTTGAGCTTGTTAGGTCGGTCGAATTCGACGCCAAAGTTGGTCGTTCGAATTCTTAGTGTTGCACTTGTAAAATTCTATTTTTGAAATCGGGACTCCGGATTCAATTTCTGACACCACCAGTAGACTCGTGGCATCGTTCTGGCATGTTTTCATATAAAGTTTGCTTGATTTGGAGAACGTGGGCCCTGGCACGCATTTCGGTGCAAAGCGGATCCCACTTTCTGGGTCAACGGGTCATTTTGAGTTCGGCTCATCGGAATCCAATTCCGGATATACCGTTGAGTTCGTATCGTCATTCTGGACTCATTGACATATAATTTGCTAGGTTTAGTGGACATTGGTTCCGGTACGCATTTCGGTGCAAGTCGGATACCAATATCCGGATCAGCGGGTCATTTTGAGTTCGGCTCATCGGAATCCAATTCCAGATATACCGTTGAGTTTGTATCATCATTCTGGACTCATTGACATATAATTTGCTGAGTTTTGAGGATATTAGCTCCGACACATTTTTCCGTGCAAATCGGTTTCCAATATCCTGGTCAACGGACCAATTTGAGATCGGGTCAACGGAATCCAATTCTGGATATACCGTTGGGTTCGTATCGTCATTCTGGATTCCTGGACATATAATTTGTTAGATTTTGTGCACTTTTATTTCGGCATGTTTTTCGGTGCAAAGTGTGTCCAACGGCGGACATCATTTTGGTCCAAAATTACCGTTTTGCCCCTGTGTCCAAATTGGACTTTTGGACAGGCTATCCTAGCTGATTTGACCATTCTGGACATGTTGGTGATATTTATTTTATCATCCGACAACATCTATAGGTTTTCACCCTATTATTATAATCCTTCTCCTTTTGTGGTATTTTGAGTTCCATCAATTCCGGTGATTTTACAATCACTGAAATTGATGTATTGACCCTGTAGATGTTTGTAGAGACTAGCTTTGACCCAGTTGACCATGGTTGACTACTTTGACTGAATGTCGAAGTAGAGTCAATATTTGACCTTGGTTGACTAGAGTTGACCAGTTGACTAAATGTCAACTGTAAGTCAAAAATTGACCCAGTTTGACCTAGTTTGACTTGGTTTGACTTATTGTGGCCTAGTTTGGCTTAGTAGACTGAGTCTGACCTAGATTGCGTAGCTTATACTATAGAATCAAGCCTAACACTGTTGAACCCTAATTAGTTTATATATATCTTATCTTTAGGTCTGTGGCATCACTCTGAGCATCGACCCCATTTGACAGCTCAGGACCGCAGGCGAGTACATTCACTGATAGTTTTCATTGTCTTGATATTTGCTATTTCCGATTCAGTCGTAGTGTCTTACTTGATTCTCAGACACGATAGTTCACGGACTAGTATAGTCGGATTCCTGTCATGAGATGTCATTCCTGGATTTCTTGGGATACTGGTACTTGCTCGATTGTTCTTGTACTTGTATTGACACCGATTCCTGAGAAGGAGTAGCTACCTTCTTAGGGAATCTCGTGCCATGACGTGCTATGTTCGGATCCGTATACTACTCGGGGATGGGAAATATTATAGATAGTGTGATCAATGCCCACCTTGAGTTACTACTTGTATCATAGCTATACCCTCACCTCACGATGGGTATAGCCTGACCTGTGCTACTACTTGCTCCATAGCTTACCATCCCGGCCGGGCCGAGTCCACGTACTTGTAGCCGGTCGACTGGAAGCCTGATCTTGACCCATACCGATCACATTATGCTATAATGTTCGAGGCACATTTTATATTTACTTTATCTTATCATATATCATGTTCTGTTCTACATACAGTACTTTTCACCATGCTATGATTTTAGTTACTCACATGTTTTATATGCCTCTATGATGTACCTTGATTGGAGACTGAGTTCTGCTCGGGAGAAGGGTTACAACCCCGGTCCTTGTTTGATTTAAGGGTTGTAACTCAGCTTTCGAACGGTTCCCAAGTCTTCATATATCTTTGTCTTGTAGTTCATTATACTGTCTCTTATAGAATTTGTCAATTCACATGGAACTGCTGTTAGTGCTTGTACTTGCTCATTTTCCTGACAGGATACCGTTGATAATATTTTAGGAGTTATACCATTAGTGGACTTCATGATGTTGCTAGCTGAGGTGGATCTCACTATTCTTCTATGTGAGTTGCCTGGTAGTTATCCTTAGTTCGTCTTATTTTTCCTTCTTTATTTTCCTGTCTTATGATTCCTTCTAGTAGTTTCTAGTTGTTCTTGTGCTTTAGTTATCTTTCTTGTCTTATCATCCCTAGCTGTTGTGATGTGACTAGAGTATATTTATAGTTGTAGGCCTTCTAGATGTAGTGTATATTTATTGGGTACTAGACAACGTTTTACCGCCGATACTGTGACGTAGGCTGGGCGTGGCCCACGTATTCGTATCCGTATATCCGGGTGCGGGTCGTAACAGGCACCGGATCACAAGATAGGATCCTGCCCGAATAGGGCCAGTTCATCATCGGCCCAGACTAGTCCCTCGGTTAGGACACCAGCACCAGCACCAGTACAACAGCAGTAACAGTCTCCGAGGCTATTGCCGCCTCAGGCTCAAGTATTCCAGCAGCAGAGACCCCAACACTATGCCCTGACCCCAGCTCAGATTCAGAACCGGCAGAGAGGTTCCTAGCAGGATGTCTTCCCTCTTCCTCAGGCCTTCAAATTCCTTGCTTGCATGATTGATTGTTTGATTGATTGCTTAGAATAGCTTGTCCTTGTCTCTCTAGCCTCTTGATTAAATTTCGAGGACGGAATTCTTTTAAGGTGGGTAGAGTTGTAATGCCCGTAGTTCGTATTACGTATACGTGTACGGAATTCCGATCTGTAGTTAGACTTGTCATGCTTGTCTTGATCCTGGTTTAGCTTATTTTGGGATCATCCTGGTGTGGCTTGGCTTGACTTGGTTTATTTTGGTTTGGTTCGGCTAGGCTTGGTTTGCCTTGGGTTCATCATGAACCAAAGGAGAACCCTCACCTACCACTACCATCTTCATTTATTAACCTCACCCTCTTTCTCTCTCCTCATTCACTCTTCTTCTTCTTCCTCCATTAATTCTCTTCACCTACCAGGAGGGTCTAGGCAAGTGTATCTTGCTTCATGGAGGAAGTCCATTTTTATTGTTCCATTATCTTCCTTATGTGTTTCTAACCACTTTAGTACTTAGCATTTTTTATTTCCATGGTTAATTTCTTGTAAATCTAGCCTTCTGGTATTTTTGATTTTCAGGAGTTTTGATCTATCAAACCTGTATATTTTTGCTATTTGATGGTTACATGATGTAGAGAATTCCATTTTGTCTAAATTTGACCTACGGGAGTCTGGGTTTGGGTTCCTATTGTTGTTTGGAGGAGCATGGAGGCTATGGTATTTTCCATGAACATGTTCTCTGTGGAAGCCATTAATTACACTCTTGGCCGCATGCAACATTTTGTGCTGAGCCGCATGGCCATTTAATTGAATTGGCCGCATGGCCGATCACTTGCTTGGCCGCATGGCATTTGCTATTTGTATGGCCATTAAATAATTGTTTGGCCGCATGCACATTTTAGTGTTAGCCGCATATGCACTGTGCTTGCATTTAATTTTGTTTGCTGGCCGCATAGGCCATGACTCATTGTTGGCCGCTAGGCCATAAAGTCCTTGCTTGGCAATGCAATTTATTGCATGCAACAGTGGTTGGCCGCATAAGGCCATTGGCCATTGTTTGGCCGCATAAGGAAGCAATTCTTGGCCGCATGCATTATTCTTGGCCGCATATGCAAAATTTGTATATGGCCTTAGCTAACTGGCCGCATATGGCCTTGGCCATTCTTGGCCGCATGCTTACATTTCTAGCCGCATATGGCTATGGCCTTTTGTGCATGAATGGCTTGCATGCATATATTTAATGCAAGTGTTAGCAAGCATCAGTTGCATGCTCATATATATTAATTGGCCTTGCATGCGTATATTTAATGCATGCCTTTTTCAAGCATCAGTTTGCATGCTTATATTGGCCGCATGCATTTCACTAGTTATTAAGGCCTGCATTTCATTTATTAATTAATGCATATGCGGCCAGCCATTAGTTATTAATACCTGTATTTCTTGGCCGCATATGGCCATTTGAATTTCCTGGCCGTATAGGCCAATAGTGAATTGCTTGGCCGCAAGCTAAAAGCTTGGCCGCATGGATTGCTGCATGCTTTGCATACATTAGGCCGCATATGGCCATTCCATTTATTATCATGGCCGTATAGACAATTTTTTGCATGGCCATTTATATTATTTGTCTTTTCGCATATGGCAAGTTTAGCTGGCCGCATGGCCTTAGCTAATTGCATTGCCGCCTGCATGCACGTGCATTAACTTTAATTGCTTGCTTGCATGGCCTTGCATGCATTTGCTTGCAAGCTTATTAGTATTAAATTAATTGCTTGCATTTGTTTGCATGCAACTTGCTGGCCGCATATGGCCTATTATTTGCTGGCCGCATATGGCCCAATTTTTTCTGAGCCGTATGAGTCCTCCACAGCCCTTGCCCTTGCTAATATTTAATTACCACATGTATACTTGTGCCATATTAATTGTTCCCTGACACGATGGTGACCCGTTGTGGTGCACTCTTGACAAATGACATGACTTGATAGTGGCCCGTCGTGGCACACTCCTGACAAGTAAACTTGACATGATAAACCTGACATGATATATCTCGATATGTTGTTACGACGGCTAGCTTGACATGACAAGATTGAATGTCCTAGACACCGTGGATGATTGTGTTTGTACAAGTAAACCGGAAATATTTGCATCATGTCTAAGACAGGGATCCCTGAGCACCACGGTCAGGGGTACCTACTGTAAATCGACTAAGGCTAATTACTAGAATAATCCAGTAGTCATGAAAGATTTTCCCAGTTACAGGCGATCCCGTTATCCCGGCCACTATTGTTGGACTTATAGCCTGCCGTCGAGTAGGGCACATTTCCAGCCCACTATCATGTGGGACACTTCATGAAACAAGTTCTATGCACACTGTCATGTGTTGCACACCAAGCCACCTAACAATTCTTGATAACTGCTTAATGAATCCAAGTCGCCTGGATAACCTGGATTAGCTGCAGGGCTTGTGGTTGGAGGAACATCTCATTGCATATTGCTAGTAACTAAGGCTTGTGATAACCCTAGTTAGTTAAAGTATCAAGCCGTACTTATTGCTTGGCCGTGATTGTTGGATGAGGCATAACCAGTCTAGTCTTGTCTTGATCCTGTACAAAATTGTTACATGACTTGATTTCTTATATTATCTTGCTGATAAATGGTGGGAAACCAAGTTCCGTTCAGATGAAGGGTTACAATCCCGGTCCTTTTTTGGTTTACGGGTTGTAATCTGGTTATCTGAATAGTTTTATGGTTATCTCGTCGTATATCATCCTGATATTTTTTTTTTATATTTCCAGTTCTTACTATTTATATATACTCTTGTGCTAATTACTGGTTTTAGTTCCTAAGTGAAGCCTCTTTTGTGGCACTTGCTCTTTCTGGGGTCTGACCCAGCTGGTTTTGTATGGCCAGATTTTGGAGCAGCTCCAGAGGATCTACCTACTTTCCAGCCCGATGGTGACCACCAGGCGTAACCAGGGCAACGAGTGGTTTTATTTTTGGCTCTTCCATTCTATTGTAAAATTATTCTTTTGAGGCGTTTAGCCGATGAGCACGTGTTAGCTCGATTGCACCTTTATTTACTGTCTGCCTACGGGCTGTAGCATGATTGGCAAATCCTATGGCTGATCATGTATGACTAAAACTCTTGCTAGTCCTCACATTTTTTAACGACTAGCTTCATGATCAACTGAATATGTAATGTTTGGGATGCCTTACTATTGTATATTTGGTGATCTTACATCTTGTAACTTTACTTGTTTGCTTGATATTGAGACATTTAGGCTTGTTATTGACCATATGAGACTGATAGATTGTAGTTAAACCCTCATATATCTAGACAGCCGTGACCGTATAGTGAGGTGGATTCTATTTTATTATACGTAGCTGGCTATGTATGCCCCCGCTCTCCAGTATTCTGGTTCTGGGGCGTGATAGGCAGGTCAGCCTAGTTGATCCCAACTCAAAGGCACGCTCTTCTTTATCTGGGCAAGAGGAGTTGAAGTAAATTCGACTCTTATCTTTGTTGAGTTTCAGGCCCGTCATGCTCCCAAATTGCTCCATAATTTCGGTTATCGCGCGTATTCCCTGCACAGACGGCACCAGGAATACAAGTAAGTCGTCTGCATATATCAGGTGACTGACCTGTGGCTGGACTGTTTTGTATAGTGGTTGAATCTGCTTCCAAACAACTGCTGCGCCCACTAGGCATGTGAAGTACTCCATGACCAGAGTGAATAGATACGGGGATAGTGGGTTCCCCTGCCTTAACCCCCTACTGCTATTTAAGAACCCGCTCGGTTGGCCCTCTACGAGGACGGAGAATGTTGGAGTAGTGATACACTCTCGAATACGATCACCCCATGCACTGTCGAACCCTATAGCCTGCATCACTGCGCATACAAACTCTCTGTTAACTGTATCATAAGCTTTACGGAGGTCAAGCTAAGGAGGAAGGTGGAGTTGGACTTCGCTCACTTCGGGTGCTACGGGAGGCAGCGCTACTCAAGATGGCATGGAGACTACTTGAGCAGAAGTGCATGTGGGCGAGGTGGATGACAAGCAGGTACTCTCGAGCGAGCAACTTCTGGGTGCAAGCTCCGAACAACAATTACTCGGTCTCTTACAAAAAACATTCTCTGCATTTGCCCTAAGCTTAAGCAGTTTATTAGACGAGAAATTCATGATGGAGAGAGCACCAGCTTATGGATTGATCCTTGGTTGGATCATGAAAATATGATCAATAGATGGGGATGGCCGACGTTTGAGTTGTGCGGTCGAGAAGAGACGGTTGACGTACTCATCCAGGACGGTCAATGGGCGCCTGAAACACGGCTTGTTGGGCAATGACACTCGCGGGGTGTGAAACCCATAAATTTAGTTTACAGTTTTTTATAAAAATTTTAGATGCTAAATATAATTTTTCTAAAAAAATAATGTTAGAAGTTAATTGAGAATTATTAGTAAATGTTGGTACTATTTTCATTAAGTGTAAAATTCTTTTTCAAAATAATTACATGGATTTTTGTTTGAAAACCAGACCAAACCAGATATTGAACCCAAATTTGTACTCAAAATATTTTAAACAAATTTTTATATTCAATTAGACAGTTATTTTTTTTTTTATATATATATATTTCTTTTCAAGTAACGCAAAGATAAATTTTTTTTTATATAAATATACATATTACATTTTGTAAAAGAAATTATTTTAACTTGAATGTATATATATATTTTTACTAATAATTAAGAAATTAAAATCATTTCTTTAAATCGATTTTATTGGTTTATGGGTAAAATAGGAATTTATAAAAATAAAAATAATAGATGTTAATCCTAAGGTTTGAACCTTAACCTTCCCAACCAAGTCCTAAGGCACCACCACTACACCACAAGTATTGGTTGTTATATAGGAGTAGGTTTGATTGTTTTAGTATTTGGGATTGAAACCCTTCATATTTAGAACGGATGAACCATCCACCTTCCTCTTCAGTTCTTTTCCGAAAGGAGAATTGAAGGAATCATTTCTTCTCCTTCAATGGAGACCTTAGGGTTTCCATAACCCTAATTTTTCCCCTATAAATTTGCTCCCTCCTGACTGGAGACCAACATTTTTAGGTTACACTGAGGATGACCTATTCCCGAGTATCTGAGGACTCAGAGCTATTGTTCAACAATCCCGACTTGTACCCGGCGGTACTACCTGACGATGATGGCATGGCGTCTCCTTAGATGCTGTTGGTGTTAGTTAGATTTACTTCAGTTTATGGTCTTTAAACTTTTGTACTGGACAAGTTTTTATTATCGAATAAATGTTATTGTGGCAATTTTAGTCTTAAATGTTGTTGAATGACCTGCACATGGATTACAGCTTACTGTCGCCGTCTCAACAACGGTGCAGGCTGGGCATGATCCGATTCGACCCAAGTATTTGGGGACCGGGTCGTGACATGTTTTTAGTGGTGGCCCATGCAGGTCTAATCAATCAACAACTTAGGAAAACCTAGGAAAACAGTTAGAATACTAGAACACCAAGTTGCCACAATTTAGGACCGATTATATATATGATAAATATTTTGATTATAGACTGGTAGGGTACCTTGCTTATGTTTGCATCCTAAACCTTCCAGAGCATGACCAATGACAAAACCAACTTTGATAGCGATGTGGTGTCATCTCCGGATCGAACCCCGCCTCTTCAACCAAGTTCGAGCTTTACACCCCACCAGCTCATTGATCATTTCTACAAATCATCCAGTGAAGTTTTCACTACACTGTCGAATCCTACCTCTTCTCAAACTGGGTTATTTTTCCTTGAGGAAATACCCACTCCTGTTGTTTCACCAGTATCAGCGATGGTTGCCCTATTTCAAGAAATTCTGGAGTGCCAGAAGATTCAAACTGAACAGATGGATATCACGAGAGAAGTCATGAAGAATATCATCGATGCAACTTTAGTCATTTTAAACCAAGTTGGAATGGAACCTCGTCCTAGGAGGGATACCCATGAATCTAGAAGATATTTGGGCCCTGTCTGGCAATCATATTGCAAGAAGCTTTTGACTTGTGCCTACTGCAAAAGGCCTGGTCACCAAGCCAATATTTGTCGCAAGAGATTTGGAAAATGTTTGGTATGTGGATCTGCCGAACATTGAGTAAAGGGCTGCCCCTTATCTTTTCATTGTACCGGAGCGTCTATAATGTCGACCTCAGGACTCTATCCAAAAGACCGTAGGAAGGCATAAAGCCGATTCAAGGATCATAAAAGTTGAAGCAGTTGGAGACTGCTCATACAAGAGCCAGAGCCATGAAGATTAGTACCTAAGACCACTGTGTAGCAATATCTATTAAGAAGCTGTAACAAGATGTTCTTAGAACAATCATGAGAGTTATTTTGCTGTAATTCTCCATATGAATAAAATTCTTAGTTACACCTTCATGGTAGATGTTTTCTCATAGTCTTCATGGGTTACCCTAGATAAAGACATAGAATTCACCATTGACCTAGTTCTCGGCTCTTTTCCTATCTCTAAGGGATGCTATAGAGTCAACCTGAAGGAAGCCAAGAAGATGAAGGATCAGATCAATGGACTAAAGACTTTAAGATATCATTCAAGACGGAGCTTCACCCTAGGGAGCACTTGTGTCCAAGAAGGATGGAATAGTACGGATGTGCATCGACTATCTGGCACTGAAGAACAAGTACCCTTTTTCCCAGATTGATAATCTGTTTGAATCAGTTTGAGTGAAATTTAGGTGTTTTCCAAGATCGACCTCAGATCTGACTACCAACAGATCAAGGTCAGGAAAGAGGACAATTCCCATAACGGCATTCAATTATGGATAGTTGTTGGTCATGTCGTTTGGATTGACAAATGCTCCTGTTGTGTTCATGAATCTCATGAACTAAGTCTTTTATGAGTATTTGAATCAGTTTGTTGTCTTCTCCATAGATGACATTCCGATATACTCGAAGACTGAAGAAGAGCATGAAGAGTATATGAGAAAAGTTTTGGAAAGAAGAAAAGCTAACTAAAAGTGAATTTCTTAGACAAGGTGGTTTTGCCCATATTGTCACAAGAGAAGAATTTCGAAGAATCTCAAGAAGATAGCCACTGTGGAGAAATGGTATACCAAGATTCAGTAGCCGAAGTTACGGCTGACTAATACCGGAAGTTGTGAAGGAATTTGCCAAGATTGCTGAACCTATGACGAAGCTGACTCGGAAAAAAATGAAGAGTTCATCTGGACGGAGGACTGCCAAGCAGCATTCGAGGAGCTGAAAAAGAGGTTTATCACTGCACCAATTCTTGTGCTACCCGCAGGAACCGGTGATTTCTTAATTTACAGTAATGCCTCTGGAAAAAGGACTGGGTTACAATCTTCAACAACATGAGGAAATAATTGCTTACATATCTAGGCAATTACGGACTCATGAGAAGAACTATCCCACACATAATTTGGAACTTGCTGTAATGGAAGCATTATGGAAAGGGGGTGAAAATATATGTGGACTATAAAAGTCTAAAATATATCTTTACTCAGAAAAACTTGAGTGTTGGACAAAGAAGATGGTTGAGGATTTCAACATCGATTTACATTACTATCCAGGAAGAGCAAAATGTGATAGCTAATGTACATAGTTGATACTGATGGCGAAATTCTTAAACAAGAAGCGGCACCTGCTAGAAGACATCAGAAAGTTGGACTGGAGATTATACTGCTGAGAGAAAAGAGCTGGATGTTGATTCAGTATCGATAAAATTGCAAGTGAGCTCGAGTCTGATGAAAGAAGTCAAGAAGACGCAGTTTCAAGAAGAAATATTTTGCAAATTGAGAGATCAAATGTTGGCAGGAACAATTGAGAGTTTCTCTATTGCCAATGATGAAGCTTTTGAAGAATGGTATGAGGTTTATATATCTTCTGGCGAACTAAGGAATGAACTGATGGAAGAAGCGCGCAGTCGCAGTATCTCACATATGAATCGGGATATGCGTATCATTAATTGATATTATGAAATATAGAAGGACAAATTCCAAGTATGGGATTAGATTGGTCAACATAAGGAGTTTAGCAGAAACCAGTAAGCTTGTTGCAGCCGCTGGACATTCTGGAGTGGAAGTTGAAGCCCATGAACTTTGTATCAGGATTACCTTAATTCCAAGGAGGGAAGAACACCAATTGGACTTTGTGGATTGACTGACTAAGTCAGTTCACTTATTTCCCTACAAATTGGTTTATTCACTAAGAAGTTGACAGCATTGTATGAAAGGCAATGTAAGAGAAAGAGTACTGTTGGGTCTAGAAAAGATGACTGACGCAGTAGAAGTAGTAAAGGTAATTAGAGACAAGCTCAGAATTGCCAAGATAGACGGAAGCATTGGGATTAAGTGTAGACGTTGATCAGTGGAGTTTGAAGAAAGAGATAGTGTCTGAAGATCTCTTCTACCAAAGGAACGATTAGTTTTGGCAGAGTTGGAGAAGTAGCATACCGGTTAGCTCTACCAGCTAATCATTGAGAGTATGTACAATGTCATTTCATAGTTCAGAAGTTGCATCTTAAATCTGAGTAATATTTTGGACAATTCAGAGCTGGAGAGTAGATCAAGCCTTACAGTGCCAGAGAAACCAGTAACAAGCGTAGTCAGAGGTGAGTAGAAGATCAGAAATTTGAGCCATCATAATTCATATTTCCTTCAAATCTTTATCTTTTTCATTTTGAACTTGACGTATGTTGCTAGTTAGCCTAGTTTTGCAAGCTATTTCTTTTTCAAGCTTGATCACGACAGTATTTTACTGGGTGCACCCACTAATATATTGTCTAAATCAGGACCGGTGCATGATGGTCTGATCAACCTCGTGTACTTTGGTTCGCTTTTGTATTTTTCTACATGGATGATATCATAAACCGTCTCATCCACGACTGCATTGGAAATTCTTATGGTTGGATCTGAGTTACGGGCGCAGTACCCGTACATGTTTGTCTTTTCTACCATACCTTTAAATTTCGAGGACGAAATTTTCTAAGGAGGGAAGATTGTGAAACCCATAAATTTAGTTTACAGTTTTTTATAAAAATTTTAGATGCTAAATATAATTTTTCTAAAAAAATAATGTTAGAAGTTAATTGAGAATTATTAGTAAATGTTGGTACTATTTTCATTAAGTGTAAAATTCTTTTTCAAAATAATTACATGGATTTTTGTTTGAAAACCAGACCAAACCAGATATTGAACCCAAATTTGTACTCAAAATATTTTAAACAAATTTTTATATTCAATTAGACAGTTATTTTTTTTTATATATATATATTTCTTTTCAAGTAACGCAAAGATAAAAAATTTTTTATATAAATATACATATTACATTTTGTAAAAGAAATTATTTTAACTTGAATGTATATATATATTTTTACTAATAATTAAGAAATTAAAATCATTTCTTTAAATCGATTTTATTGGTTTATGGGTAAAATAGGAATTTATAAAAATAAAAATAATAGATGTTAATCCTAAGGTTTGAACCTTAACCTTCCCAACCAAGTCCTAAGGCACCACCACTACACCACAAGTATTGGTTGTTATATAGGAGTAGGTTTGATTGTTTTAGTATTTGGGATTGAAACCCTTCATATTTAGAACGGATGAACCATCCACCTTCCTCTTCAGTTCTTTTCCGAAAGGAGAATTGAAGGAATCATTTCTTCTCCTTCAATGGAGACCTTAGGGTTTCCATAACCCCAATTTTTCCCCTATAAATTTGCTCCCTCCTGACTGGAGACCAACATTTTTAGGTTACACTGAGGATGACCTATTCCCGAGTATCTGAGGACTCAGAGCTATTGTTCAACAATTCCGACTTGTACCCGGCGGTACTACCTGACGATGATGGCACGGCGTCTCCTTAGATGCTGTTGGTGTTAGTTAGATTTACTTCAGTTTATGGTCTTTAAACTTTTGTACTGGACAAGTTTTTATTATCGAATAAATGTTATTGTGGCAATTTTAGTCTTAAATGTTGTTGAATGACCTGCACATGGATTACAGCTTACTGCCGCCGTCTCAACAACGGTGCAGGCTGGGCATGATCCGATTCGACCCAAGTATTTGGGGACCGGGTCGTGACACGGGGTATTAGAAACCTACCCATCCATGTGGCTGCGCAGGCAGCCGAGTGGGCTTGGGAGACAGGCTACCTCGAGTGCTCGATGAGATGATGGCTCTTAAGAGCCAAGGACCGATTGTGTTCACAAAAGCCAGAATTAAACTCCTCTCAGCAATATGGCACATATGGAGGGAGAGAAACAGAAGAATTTTTGAGGGCGCATCCATGTCCATACGAGGGATTATGAACAACAGACATCATGGGAGCTTAATTACAAGCCACAAGTAGAAGCAAACAACAGCTATGTAAGATGTAACATAAGATGTTATCAGTTTACCTATCAATAAAATGAACGCATTCTTATATATATATATATATATATATATATATATATATATATATATATATATATATATATATATATATATATATATATATATATATATTTGTTGTATTTTAAAATTGGATAAAGTCTAACTTTGAAAATTTAACAACTAATTCAATTTTGAATCCAATTTTAAAATACAACATATATATATATATATATATATATATATATATATATATATATATATATATATATATATATATATATATATATATATATATATATTGTAAAATTTTCAGATAATTAAACTACAATTCGAGCCTGACTCATTAAACAATAAATGTTGTTCAATCATAAAAACTAAAATTATTATGGATTCGAACTATTAGATTTTGAATTTTTAGTATTTTTATTTATTCCGTTTTCCGTGTTCAAACCGCATTCTATCTACATCTCAACCACATTTTCCTACATTACCACCACATGCCCGATATTTTCCTACCTACGGATTCATTACCACCCCATGCCCAAAGTGGTCATTTCACTCCAGGTCAAATATTCCAATACCTCGGCGACTTCTTCCTTCGCCGCCTCCGCGCGAACACGCATATTTTCTCTCTCTCTCCCCCTCTCCACACCGATTCCTCGCCGATCAATTTCCAATTCCACGCCGGCGGAGATGCTCCGGCTCGCGCTGATCTCGGCGATCCTCCTCGTTTCGGCGGTCCGGCCGGCGGCGCCGCACGAGCACCACGGCGAGGAGTCGGAGGGGAGCTGCGAGATGGGCCCCGACGCCCGGTTGGTAGCCGAGTATGTCCCCGGCTTGGTCACCGTCGACGGACACGCCGACGAGTGGGCGGAGGTCGAGGGGCCGGAGCTCGACATCCTGCCGGCGCTGGATCCGGACGAGGACAAGGCGTACGCCGGCGGCAAGATGACCGTCAAGGTAGCCCCACCGCTCCGCTCGTTAGGGTGTTCTTGAAACTGCAAGAAAGTTTAATGTTTTTTTGATTGCGTACTAAATTTTTACCAATTTGTTGGATTTTGCAGGCTTTGCATGATGGGAACAATGTATTCTTCATGCTGCAAATTGCTGGGGACTATGCTTACTCTAAAGGGTGATTTTTTTTAAATCTTATGTTGAAATCGTAATTATATTGTTTTTAGGTTGGAATTTGTAAGTTTGAGTTTAAGGACTTGAATGATGAAAACTTGCGCTGCCTAATGCTTACTTGTAGAAACTAGAGACTACATTGATAATAATGAGATATAATTCAGTGATAGCATTGATTACATGTATATATGAGAGGAGGAGTCTCTCACTTTGATTTCTAAGCAACGTAGGATTAAACATTTTACCCGCATACTCTAACACACATTATCTCTAAGACTAGTATAATTCTAATTTATTGGAGCGTAAAATAGTTGGGTCTTCCACAAAATGTTCGTAGCCGAAACGAGAATAAATGGATCAATGTTACACCCACTTGGATTTTTTGATCAAACAACTAGTTAATCGATTGAGTGGTTGGCTACTACATTGATTAGACCTTTCTTAGAACACTGAGATGGATGATTGGGAATACGTTAAACTGCATAATAAGAAATGAGTGCATCTGTGGATAGTTGGAGTTGGCGTCAATTGGGGTAAAGATGAGAGAAGATTGTTTGTGTTAGAGATAGTGTGTGTTAGAGTATGTGGGTAGATGTTTAGTCCATCATTGATTGAAAATCAAAGTGAGACTTCTCTTCTATATATGTATACTCAATGCTATCGATGAATGATATCCGAATCCGATATAGTAGTAATTTCTAAATGGTATCAGAGTAAGGGTGATCCTGGCAATTGCTCATTCTAAGCTTCAGTCCTAGCTATTCATTTTCCAAAAACCCTAATCTAAGCTCTTTGCACTTCTTCCTAAACTCTCCTTTTTGGATAACAGGCACCAAGAGAACTCCCTTGCTCCTCATCTCCTTCTTTTCTTCCCTACTTCTCTACCTCCACTCAAATTCTAACCCTAGCCCTAGAAGTTAGATCATTAACCGCCAGCCTATCCATCAGCCCAAGCCTATTCCTCAGACTGAGTAGAGTTAGGTCATCTCCATCAACTCCGACAACTCAAAGCCATCATCGAACCAGAGCTAGAAGCTCAAACTTTGTCTCCACGAATCATTCTCTCCTATTTCTACATTTAGATTTCAGTTATGCCAAGATTCAGATATACATTACTATATCGACCACGAGATCTAGCTTCCGTGTCTTCTCCGGTGCCATAGTTGTCCTCCGATGATATTTTGATGATATTGTGACCTTCTCTGGCGCTACCCTATTTCTGAGATGGATCACCAACGCTCATATTCCCGCTATCATCACTAATTACTTACCTCGAGATCCTTGATGCAGTCGCCACCACTGACGACAACCAGTCTTGAAAACAACTATTCCGTCTTCCCGAGCTCACCTAAACCTCATCAGGCCTCTCACTCTGACGTCGACATCTTCTGACATGTCGACAAATGTCAACTTTTTTTTGTTTTTATTTCTTTTTCTTAGTTTTGTGATGTAAAGAATAAAGAGAAATAAAGGGGGGGGGGGGTGTTTGATGCGTTCTGTGATGTAAAATAAAAAATAAAAAAAGAGAAAAATTGTTCTTTTTTCAAGTTGAAACATGCAAGTCATGTCCAATTTGAGGGAGAGTTATGAACTGTACTCATCTTTCTCGGCATCGCTATCATTCGCGGTAAACTCTCTCAATTGAGGGCACTTGTTTTCCGACGACTCTTCAGCCGAACGTCCTTGTGACTCTGTTGTCGAGCATACTAGCATGTCGACAATTCTCTCAATCGAGCGTCCTCATATGTTGGCATCTACTACTACTACTACTACTATTTTGTTGTGTGCCTTTTGGGTTTGTGTCAAGCTTCGATGCGCTTCTACTATAGTTTTTAGCTTTTTCTACTTTTGTTAACAAGCTGGATATTTTTCACATGTTTCGGCTTGAGGGGGAGTGTTAAAGATAATGTGTTAGAATATGTGGGTAGATGTTTAGTCCCATATTGCTTAGATATCAAGGCAAGAGGCTCCTCAGTCGGGAGGGATAGGCTATTAGTTAAAGGAGATATCCGATGGAGACAAATAGATGCACTCACTCAAGAGTGATAGGCTATTAGTTAAAGTAGATGCCAAAGCTAGAGGTAAAACTAAGATAAATTCGAATTGAGGCTGCAAAAGGATACGACTTTTGCTAATGTGAGGATGAGGTGGCCCTTACCATAGTTGAATGGAAGATAAGGATTAATTAGACGTGCCAAAAATGTTGGATATGCTAAGCATATGGAAAGCACACTATACATGTTTCTCATCTTATTTGTGTATGATAAAGGAAGTTTAAGGCAATATTTGTGCTACAATATTTTAGGTTCCCTATGGGTTATGCAATTATGTATGCTAATACCAAGGATGGGTTATAAAAGAAAAGCTATGGGATACAGTAGCAAATAGGAGGCTTAATGTTAAAGTGGCGAGACTTGTCTCGATGGGCATGACCAGTGGCAGACCCATAGTTTTTGTTTTTTTGTTTTCCTCCATTTGAGCCGAAATATCCTAACTGTTTTCAAGGGGAGCGAATAACTTAAAATTTAATGGGAGCATCATATATTATATAAAAAGTGAAAAAAAATTATGTGACTTGCAAGATTTGGACCCACGACTCTTGAGCAAAAGCCTTATTACTTAACCAAATGAGCCAAACAACTATCTAGTATATAATGAAACAAAGTTAAATATATTCCAACCATAATAGTATATATATAGGAGTATGTATAGGGAGACCGAAAATTCAGGTGGATTACCCCTCGAAGAAGGCTCACCTATGCCTAGTGTCATGGGCATTGAGAAGTTCTATATTCTTTTAGATATATTTGTAAAAATAGTTATAGAAATGGAGAATGCACAATAATATTTAGCAGTGTAATAGGATTATATGTTTACGAACTTTCTCATATTCTACTATTATTACTGCTAATATCACCTCTCTATTACTTTTCCTTTTGCAATTATGCTATATAATGGACCAAAGCTATGAGATCTTTTGAGCCAGGCCTGAACAATCCTTTATTTTGCATAGCTGTATGTTTCAAACAAAACAAGTTTACATGAAAAATTCTTGTTGACTTTGTCTAATAGTGAGAATGTGGCTTCATGGCTTCTCATTTTTGGCAATGCAGCGAGAATGTGAAATGCCCTTCTGTAGCCCTCATGTTTCAAGTTGGGGAGAATGCCTCGTACGTAAACGTAAGATCTGCATCTTCCCTATATGTTCTAGATGCAAGCAATTACATATTCTGTCACTCTCATTGATTAAGCATTGACCTACTTTGAGTTTTTAGATGGGTGGGTGTAAAGACATGCCTGGTACATGCACCAGCAAAAGTTGTCGTGGCCATGAAGTTGATATAATGCACTTTTCAATTGGCAATGCAATTCCAGGACGGCTATATGGTGGCAACAGTTTAGACAACGGAGATGGGAATGGAGGTGATAGGTACAATTTAGTTCTCCTTATTGCCAATGCAATTTAAGACTTTTTTTCTTCAATTAAAATTTAACTCTCGTGCTTATATTGATAGATTCGGCCATCTGGTCGATGTGTATGCATGGAACCCACATTGCCGGTATCTTGATGGAAAGACTCAATCAGGTACTGTTGCACTAAGGTTTTGTATTGTTGCCAGTGAAACTGATAATATTTCGTGTTTGGTTTTGCATTTTAACCCTAATATCTACACCATGCTCACATACTGTTCATAAGTAGTCCTTTGAATTATGCTAATAGCCTAATACTTCTACCTATTTCATGATTCTTACGAGGATATCTCTTTCCTTTCTACTACACTTGTCACTTTAATTTAATTTAGATGGAAAGTAGACGGTTATTGGTTGCTTCTCTCCCTTTTATTTTGTTAATATTTTCTCCTTTCTTGCCCTTATATGTTTCTTGATTTATATTTTTCTTGTTTCTGATTTTTGTTTTAAAAATGTTATCTGGTTCTTATTGTTGTTCAATCGTGTGTCAGATCCTCGCAACTTTGTTAATTTGTTTCTTATATTTTGCTTCAATTGTGTAGAAAACTACATTAGACTAATTGAGATTTTCTTTCACTGAGCGGTTTGAGATAGAGCGTCACACACACATAAGAGCACACTCTAGAGTTCGGTGCAAGTGGTTGGGATTTTAACACCAACACATTTTTTTTCCGATGAAAATTCTGGGACACTCGTAAGTAAAGCTTTCACATTGGTGCACAACTTCAACTATAGTTTGACTAGGAATTTCGCAGGCAGACACTTGATCCACTAAATAAGTTTAATTTTTAGTTCCTTTCTTCTCAACTGCTAGACGCTGAACCCAATACTTGGTTTGACCAAATTTCTATCTCCAGGTCTTATTCTCAATCCACCTTGTATTTAGAAAGACGAAGGAATTTTAAGGTTGGCCCTGCTCCCCCTTTCCCCCATAGGGTTTCCTTACACCCACTAACGGTCATAGCGTGGAGGCCATGCCCCTTTCATGCCACGTTCTCCTCTTAAACTTTTTTTAACTTTTTTTTAATCATATTTTGGGTTTTGTAAGATGCTGTAGCTTGGCATGATTGTAAGGCTTCACACTTGCATTATGAAAAAAAATCTTCTCTATGAACCATAGGGGCGAGGTTGCGTGTATCTTCACCTGCCCATAGGCCTCATACCCGACACTACCGGAGCCTCGGGGAACTGGAATGCTCTTTCAGATATTGATTTCTGGAAATTGCTAATTCTATGTGGTCCCTTATCATTAGTAATGTTTACATTTCCCAACTCAAGAAGAGGTTTGTGAGGTGTATTGTTTCTTTCTCCTTGTGTCTTTTTGTGTGTACATATATATGCTCTTTCACTTGACAAGGGTGGAATGACTAAATTGCTAGCTATGCGTGTAGGTTTTAAGTTGTGCCATAGGGAAGATAGTGAGAGGCACTAAACATGGTGGCAGCTGGAGGGTATCCCAGGCATAGTTCTCTTTCTGTGTCTGTGTATAATTGAATTGTGTGTGTGCGCGTGCATGCATCCCTGCATGATAGCATAAGAAAAAAAAGAGAGTAATACAGACCACTTTGTATCCCCATGGGCTCGAACTAGAAAGCTATTCTCAAACCTAGGTGACGTGTTAAAGTGAGTTCAAGCTGAATCGGGAAGCATTATTATCATGTAGAGTACATCTGCAAACAATTCAGTTAGAATCTAAGGTACGAAGAGAGTATCTAAAGCATTTTGATTCAAGAATGTAATAAAGGTGGGAATGAGGTGAGAAGCTTTGAGATCTGAAGATTTGATTTGATTTATTATTTTTATGACGTCAACACTCCCATTCTCTAATGTTTGATATATCATCCTCTTTCCCAATAAAAGTTCTCTACTGGCCTTGGCATTCCCCGGAATTTAAATTAGCGGGCACAAATAGAGCATCTGGAAGTAAACTATACAAAAGGTGGAAATACCTCATATTAATGACAATTTCTGGTTATCTGTAGTATCAATTATTCATCAACCATTAATAATTATTATAAGATTGGGGTGGATGTTGTTCATAGAAGGGTGGTTGAATTGAATTGCTCTTAGAATGCTATGTAAATGGAGAGCAGCCAAGAAGTTAACGGGAAAATTGTACATTATGATCCGAGATGTTTTTGAACAATCAAGAAGCAACCTCAACAAGATATAGACTGTAGTTGGAGTTAGAATGTTAATGTTGATGAGCATCGAGCAACAATTACAAAACGGCTGGATTCAGAACGTGTGCGTCCTTTTGGGAGCTAGAGGTGTCTTCAATTGAGTATTGAATGGTGCAAACTTATTTGACACGGTCAACACGTGCAATGTGCATACAAAATAGGAAAATTGACAAAGTGTAGCTGGAGGAGTCCTTAGGAGTTAGGACTAGGGGCAGATCGGAAGGAATCTTGACTAAGACGACAAAAAAGGACATTGATAATTGTTTCTCCAATTATGCAGGTGAGCTGTAATAGAACTAGGGCTGCCACCCACGGCAGAGTTGGAAGGGGCATATCAACCACTGTCGAATCGATAATTCACTGCTCAGATTGAGAGGAGGATTCATGATCAGAAATGAGTGTTCTTTAGAAGCTAGAGATTCCTTTAATTAATTAAGTATAAGATGGTGAAATCTCATTCAACATGGTTTGGACATTTGCAGCAGTGTGCATAAAAGATAAAAGGATTGACGACAATGTAGCTGTAGAAATTCTTAGGCGTTACAACTACGAAAGACCAAAATGAACGTTAATTAAGGCAACGGAAAAGGATATGGTAGTTGTTTCTCTAATTATATATATGGTCCCTTATAGAGCTAAATGAAGGAATTATGATGACAACCATAAGCACCTCTTTGGCAAATGGAAAGTTTGAGGGGAACTAGAAAAGTGGTGGAAACCAAGGTAGTCCAAGGCGCAAGGCACACTTAAGTGTGTCCGAGCAAACCGAGGTGCAAAAATAAAATATAATAAAAATATACATACATAAATAAATAAATTAGTAATATAAGAAATAAAACTAAATAACACATTAAAACTCACAAATATATGTTAAAACATAACCAAGTGAACTAATAGAGCAACAGTAGCAGTCAATAGAACTAACAAGAGTTTGTATTCTTCGTACCATGTTTTTAATAAAATTTAGTTTTTCCAGTTCAACTATAACCAACTTTGACAACCGTAGAAAGAGCTACCTCCCACCCACTTGAATGAGGTAAATGTTAACTTCCTGCCTCAAAGTTTTTTATTAAAAAAAAAGAAAAGAAAAAGGAAAACCATAAGACGTCTCTTTTCTTAGTTGCGCATTGCTGAAAGGCGCATCTTGGGTACGTCCGGAGAAAGGTGCCTCGGCTGGTGAGGTGCGAGGTACGTCTTAGGCGTGCTCGTGACATGCCTTTAACTACCACGGTGGAAACTATAGCTATTTTGAATTTTGTTGCATGTTTCATAGTTGGAAACGAAGTTAACAAACTTGTAGGACCCATCACCAAATTGGAAACTACTCCGCTTTCTAGTTTCTATCAAGTAGATGGAAACTCATGGAATTCATGGGTAGCAATTATGACTCAGTCCATCGTTACTATTTATTTGTGAAATCTAAACACCCAACTTTTTAACCTTATAGGTTAGTTTTATTATGATTACAATTTCATTAATCACAATTTTCTATCTGGGTTTTTTACACTTTGAGTTTCGAATAAGTTGTGAAATTTGTATTTGGGTCTCCACAATCGACCTAATTAGTATTTGGATCTTGGACAAACGGTTGACTTGACTCATAGGGTTGTGTTGTTGTAAGAATCCTTGTATCTACCTCATAGTAGATGTCCATACCTACTATAATTTCATTTCTTCTGTGTACTAGATTGACTCTTTCTAGTCAACCGTTGGTCCAAGATCCAAATACTAATTAGGTCGATTATGGAGACTCAAACGCAAATTTTATAACTTTTTCGAGACCCAAAGTCTAACTTTCTATTTTCTAGTTTCTAGCAAACAAACATTATTTTTGATCGGAAACTTGGATTTCTCTGGTTTCTGGAAACTAATAGAAACTAGTTTTCGAACACTTCCATTTGCCAAACAAGCAAACTTTGCTAGAATGCCTAGACATTTTATGCAATATGATTACTGAAATTGTAATTTTTTTATTTAAAATAAGAAAATAACTGGAAATGAATTATTAATTCATTTCATTCATGAATTTCCTATAAATTATATATAAAATCATAATTATACTATTTCTTAATATTATAACTCCTTTTTATGAGGATACTAGGGCAAAGCAAAGGGGCAGAAACAGCTAAGTGGTGCGGACACAATGGCCTAAAGCGAGGGCCTTAAGGAAGCAAGGCATCAACACTAAAATTAGGGGTGTGTCATAGGTAATTAAAGACAGGCTTGTGCGGATTATCACTGAGGCTTTTTGTTTTGTTTTGAGACTAATCTTTTCTTTCTATTTGATGTAATTTTTTGAACTTAGTTCATTAGTATCTCATGCTGTTTCAATATCGTTGATGATAATAACACATAGAAGTTGGGTTCTCAATTGCAAAGTTGTTTTTTGAGGAGACTAGGTGTTCGATGATCTTTTGCATAGAGAGTCAATAAGATAGAGATGAGACCTCTTGACGTCTGACAGTGAAAGCCAAAGTCAGGGTTGAGATGGGAGTCAGTGGGGTAGGGGGCACACATAGAAGGGAAGGGAATCGATAGGGGAAAGGATGAACTGTTATTGTTACTTCCCTCTCCTTTAATGTCTCTATTCAATTATTTAAACATCTACAACTTTTAAGTTAGATCATGGGCCAGGTTCCAAATTCAAAAGATAGGCTTGCACCATGTCACATTTAAGTCAAGGCGAGTTAAGACGCTTGAGGCAGCCCTAGATGTCCAAGGCGGCAAGGCCCTAGAGCATCTGGAACATCTAGGGAGGTGTCTGTAACAACCTTGCAATGGGCCCTGAAAGTTTGAAATACAGACATTGTTTATTTTAGTCCATATATCATTGTATTCTTTTGGATTGGCTTCCACTGCTTCGTTTAAAATTTTCTTGGGCGAGTTTATATTTGATATTTTAATTAGGTATAACCATATTTACATAAAGCAATGGGGTGCACAACTTTCAGTCTGGACAAATAAAGATTCCAAGTTTATGTGTGCTAATTCTCTTCTTATGAATTTAACTATTTTTCATATTCTCCTTTGTGTTGGAGTATGTCTGCAGGCTGCAGCTGCTATAAATGACGTCACATCCTTATCTTACATATGCTCATCTCTAATGTGTACTTTTTTCAGTCTAATAGACCTTCAACATGCTAACTTTGCTCCCTGAGTAGATTCTATTTTCATTTTAACATGTACATCGCGTTAGATCCTCAAGTATTCTCTCTCCATATTTTTTAGGAAATACATCGAATGGTCAGAATGACTGGCATGGCGCTTGGTGGCACGATTCCTTAACTTTTCATTCAGGTATTATCATTTTTAGTCTCCTTTTTTTTTCCAATTGTAATAAGATGTGAAGTACTTTAATGTAGGTACAAAGCTCCAAAGATAGTTCTTCGTGATTGTTCTTATGCATGGAATGTTCCTTGTTGCTCTGAAATATTTTAAAATTTTGACTAATAACCGTCCTCATTTTCTCTTTTCTTTTTTGAGGAAGATGTGGGTTGAGTAACCGCGTAACATTGGTCCATGGTCAATCCTTTGGGTGTATATGCATGTTTGTGTTAATGTCTTTATGTAGAGATATCTGCAAAGAAAAACTAATGACAATAGAAACAATAAAGCATATGCAAATTATTTGCTCAGTTATCTGAATCCTTTTCTTCCATTCAGCTCCATTAAGGGCAGATATCTGTAAGAAGTTGAATAAGTTCTTCGTGGAAGGTTTTGTGCAAATCTTAACGACTAAAGTTAACTAGTTATTATTTCAATTATGCCTACAAATCAAGCAAAAATATTTATGGGTTTTGTACCTGTGTGTCATGTTCAAAAATTGGGGGTTACAAGCTGCATGTTAATCGTGACTTGAGTATCCAGAATCTATAAACCTGTGGAAATTTATCCATGTGTTTGGGATGTGCATAGATCGTAAGTGCTTTGAGGTTTCTCAAGTTATACGATCCATACAAACATTTTCACCATTAAGTTAGTTGTGTAATGAATTTTAGCTCATATAATTGATCAAAACACCTATGCATTAAATGCACTGATATGGAACTCCAAAAGTTTGATTCTTCAGTAGCCACACTATAAAGGAGACCCTCTTGAGGACAATTTGAACCGACTCGAGATGCCTGAGAAATAACTCTTTACCCTGCTGGCCCACCTACCACATCCACCCAACCCACCCATTAACACTTCCAAATGCAGAACTGCCAAAAGAAGAAAATGAGAAGTTGTGGCAGCCTCGCAATCATCGCTGACAACAAACACCTAATTTACCATTAAGGACTTCATATATTGTTTGTGACAATTAATTAAAGAAAGGAGTATGATGCGGGCCCACTTTTTAGGCCTTTCAGTTATTTAGGCATAAAGGGGTATTGTGGTCTTTCACCACAATAACGCTCTTAGGGTTTTGTTTCTCCTTTCTATTTATAGCTAGGGCTAGCCGTCATTAGTTTTCATGCTTGTATTGAGAAGAAACTCTCAAGTATCAATAAGAAGGATTTAGACTTTGTCCGTCCACCAAAGTTGGGAGTTTGTTCTTTTCTCACAAAAAGATCATTATCTTTCTCTGTTTCTCTTTTCTACAAATCTTTTGTGAATCGAAGAGGTCGATTCACATCAATTGGTATCAGAGCTCTCTACGATCCATGGCGTCCGGCACAAGGAACACGATCGAGGAGAAGATCCAGGGGCTTCGGGAGGATTTCAACATCGAGATCGAAAGTTTGAAGGCCGCAATCAAAGATCAAGCGTCCACACAGGAGGATCTCCAGACCGAGGTACGACGCATGCGGGAGGAGATGACGTCGATTCCGGCAATGATGAAGTTGTTGCAAAACATCTCGAACAAGATCAATGGCGGCGAAGCGGAGGCGGCAACAACCCAAACCCTAGGCGACCAACTAGGGTTTGTTCATACGGAGGGGGAAGCGACCGACGACCACGGAGGACCGGCCGACGGGAGCTGGCCCGCACCCGCCGTCGCCGCCGCGCCGCCGGGCGGGGCCCTGGCGGCCGGCGACCCTCGCCGGACAGCGGCCGAAGGCCGCGGGAGCGTCGCCGCTAACCGCGCGAGCCCGGGCGGGGTCGCTGCTGTTGGGGGCGGTCGCTGGCCGGCCCCCGACCGCCACCCCTGGCCGGTCGGCGCCAGAGGAGCCGCCGGCGAGCGGCCGTGGCCGGACGCCGTCGATCCGTACGGTCCCGGCGGACCGGTTCCACATTCGGGAGAAGCCCTAGGGCTTGGGGCCCCCTACGGGGGTCGGACGATGACAGCGAACTACGGAGATCGGTTCGCGGGTCCGGGAAGGGGCTTGGCGGGAGTTTCGGCTTGGACGGGAGGAGCGGAACCGCCAGGAGGAGCGAGGCACGCCGGAGGCAGCAATTTCTTTGGAGAAACGGCGGATCCCGCCAACTTCCAGAGAGGGGATCTACCCCCACGACGACCACCACGGAGGAAGAGGAGGAGGCGGAGGATCCGACGGAGGAAGAGGCCGCTATAGCAACATACGCAGTTCCCAGATTTCCACCTTGAGGACAAGGTGGCTCTTTTAGGGGACGGTATTGATGCGGGCCCACTTTTTAGGCCTTTCAGTTATTTAGGCATAAAGGGGTATTGTGGTCTTTCACCACAATAACGCTCTTAGGGTTTTGTTTCTCCTTTCTATTTATAGCTAGGGCTAGCCGTCATTAGTTTTCATGCTTGTATTGAGAAGAAACTCTCAAGTATCAATAAGAAGGATTTAGACTTTGTCCGTCCACCAAAGTTGGGAGTTTGTTCTTTTCTCACAAAAAGATCATTATCTTTCTCTGTTTCTCTTTTCTACAAATCTTTTGTGAATCGAAGAGGTCGATTCACATCAGAGTAGCGAAAGCAAACTGATCATCCTTAACACCCAATTTAATCTGAATTATGGATTTTCTGTTTAATATGCGACGACGACGGTCTAGGAAGCATAAGCATGCTAAAATTGGTGTTTTGTCTGTGTCGAACATGACATGGACATTCCAGAATACACTAGTACACCAAAGTTGGTGTCATATCCATATTATGCCATGTTGTATTTGTGCGCATTCAAAACATGTGAGAGTTTTGTGAGATGTGTTTCATTTGGGTCTCCTCCTTATTCTTATGACTCAGATGAGAGAGGACACACGGTTCCTTATGGTAAGGTTTCCACTTTTCCCATCTTGGAATCCAAGTTGCAGAGAGACGGATTCTCGGATATGGACAATATACTAATTCCAAAGAAGGAAAATTTTGGAACTTTGATATGGGTACAACATTGATACAATTATATATACAAAAGAAAACATATCTACATGCATAATTTATACACTAGATCTTAATAATATTTTTTATATATGCATGTTTTCTCTAGTAACTAGTTTCCAAAAAGTTTTAAGAAAGATCCACAACAAAGAAATGTTTACTTTCTCACATCTCAATTATTTTCGTCATGATCATGACCAGACCATGGTTCGAGTACATTTAGTGCCTAAGCATGGTGGGCAGAGTGTCCAAGAAGTATGTGTTGTACACTAGCATATGTGTTGGATACGGATGGACACATATGAACAGTGAACACGGATATGGTCCTCTGGAGTAGTACTCCTGCAACGTTGGAGTATTACTCCTACTTGTAGTTGTATGAGCTTCACTTTTAAAGCCAACAAGGTTCATTTTCTTACTTGTCAACTGGGTTCCTAGGTGTATAAAAGGAAGGCCCTCTTTTGCCTGTAGTTCCTTGCTCATTATTGGGGCAACGAAATGGTTGTTAGCAGCTTAAGATTACGGTCAATCTTGCCTTGAAGCCTTTTCAGTTTATATTACTCAGAGATGAATGTATATCATTGTATAAGATATTTTCCTCTTTTCCTATCGTATGTATTAATTATTTGCTGATGCTCAAGATATAATGGAGGGTTGCCTCTAATCTCTATTGTAAGACCAAAAAGTTGCTTTTTTAACTGCTAACTGGTTCCTACGTGTATTAAAGGCCCTCTCTTACCCATATTCTTTCATGAATCTGGCACCAAACCAGGTTACGCTAGATTTAGCATGGTACTTCAGAAGACAACCTATTTTATATTATCTCTATACCTTCAAGGACGTGTTGGTTTTGGATGTGACTCGAAGTTCTTTACTTGCCTCTTGGTGCTTGAGAATGATAATGAATCTTTTTACATGTAAAATTCTCTTTACTTGCTTGTGGGTGCATGATGTAAGATTTTGATAAGTTTGTTTCTGAGTATGGAATATGGCATAGATTGTACCAACTCTTTATTCCCTTGCCAGCATGTTGTGAATTTTAGTTCTTTTTTCATAAATGAACTTGTTCATTCTATATTTTAAAATTGCAACTAGTATACATCTGCAATGTTGTCTCAAAATGCTATTATATCTATTGGTTTGCCTTATGTTGTTTATATGTTTTGACTTTTGAGCTTCAGGCTTCACGGAAGATGACAGCCCATATGCAGAAGGTGGCAAGAAGGGGACGTACTATTTCGAGTTCTCAAGACCCCTGAGGACAATGGACCGTTTTCAACAGGCAAGCTTCTTTCTGCACAATGGTGACTCGAAAATTGGCTTGAACCTAGGGTTTTAACTCTTAAGTTTATCCTTTGTCTGTTTGTGATCTGATCCTGACCTCAATCAAGTGGATTACGTCGGGATTCAGATAACTGAGTTTGGACTTTGAAATTGGGAAATGCAATCTAGCTTGATCCTGATCCACCCCAAATTTAATACACAAGCAATATGCATGAGAATTTTTTGCAACATGGTCTGATAGAATCCGCCGCTTGATGCAATAAGATAGGTAAAACAAGACCTTGCTATTTGTTACGTATTGCCCCTTTCTTGTTAACTGGATTTATCTTAGATCCTCTTTATGTAGGTAATTAAAGTCTTTCTTCCTGACGCATGTAACTACATGCAATTTTGTACATCAATATTTGTAAATTTGTTGTTATTTTCATGTAAGTCCATCTTATTTTTACGCAAGTCCCCTTCTTGTTATTTGATTAGAAGTCCCTCAAATCATAAGAAATGTGAGTTCTCTCCCTCCATCTCCTCATGTCAACCAAAAGCTAACCAAACCTTACATGAAAAACTGTTTTGCCCTCCCCTTCTTCCTTCCTCTCTTCCTCCAGTCGCCCACCCCTTCGACTCCCCCACTCTTAAGTCTAAACCAACACCACCCTCCCTCCTTTACTCATCCACCTCAATATCTACTGTATTTCCCTCAACCTCTATTTCTTTTCTCTAATCCCGTCACCACTCCATTTCCCCTCCCCCTCCTCTCCCCATCTACTTTACCCATCACCATCAACTCCTCCACTCTTAAATCCATCACTACTAACTCATCCTCTTTCTTCTCCATTGTAAACCCATAACCACCAACTCCTCTTCCCCTGTTTCCTCTTCCTCCTCCCTCCCCCTCACTGCCCGTTGCTCACACAAATGAGCTCACCTGTGCAAGCAACGGGAGGGTACGGAGGAAGAAGAACAGGGATATGGAGGGGAGGGGTAAAAAGATTCTTGTTTAAGTTAACGGCATATTCCTAGTTTTCTTGAGTTAAATCGAAACTTGGGGGTACTAATAACTCAATTCTTGGAAATTTGCTGGATTTGTTTGCTAAGACTGATGAGAAAATATTTATTGGCTTCATATTACACCAAAAGTATTATCAATTGATTTTGACAAATATAAAGATTCAAACGGAACTTGTGGATTTGGTTGATGGCTGCATTCAGTTCTTGGACAAATCCTAGTCTAGATCAGTTTGGGTCTTTCAGATACTTGGAGTATACGGAACAAGGTATTGATCAGTGACTTTATGCGAATGCAGGATGTCCAGTTTGTAATTGGTCAGCCGAGCAAGGTAGCTGTTGCCTTCTGGTACCCGACCGATGGGAAACCATGGTCTGGGTCTCAGCACTACTCAGCTAGTTGCGATTGGCTGCCTTTGGACGTCAAAACACCATCACGAGCTTCTTATAAAGCAGCGTCGAGAAGTTCATGGGATGCTGCAACTGGGTTTTCCTTGTTGATGTCCGTCGTCTCTCTCTGCGTTGCAATATTTATAGGGTATTGGGTTTCCAAGAACAAGGAAGTTCCTTTCACGCCCATTGATCGACTTTAAACAGAGCTTGTAAGTTTGTACGTTGTATATTGTTATATTTATTGGGAGGGAGACTATCTTGTTTTCATTCCCGTTACATTTTGTTCTTTAGACATGGAGGAGTATGTTGTGTAGTTTCGACCATCATATTATTGTCTGAGATGTATGAAATTTTTGTTGACAAATAAACTTCATTGATTTACAGAATGTAAAATTCTACTTGCACCTCTGATAGATTTAAAGTGGACATTCTGATGTTGTAACTGTCATTTAGTTGATACTTGCGCTCAGCTGAACTTTAAGATACAGCTTTACTGTTTTGCTTGCATAACTGATATCAAAGTGATTGTATCATATAGTTACAACAATATCTCCTCCCAAAATTGTATATATAAGAGCATCAATAGTAAGGCTCAATCCAATTTCTAGATTTTAGATTGAGAATGTAGTTGTTCATTTTGTAGAATAGTAACGTTCAATTAGAGCTCCGTGATGGTCTCAATCCAGCCATAGGAGCTATAGTCCGTGCCTCAAAATTTTTACATTCAGAATGTAGGAACTCATTTTATAGAATATTAAGACTCAATTTGGAGTCCCAATTTCTGGATTCTAAATTTTATGTAATTTTTTGAGAAAGAAGGAAAGATGACACATGGTTTATATCCATTCATCTCATTTGGGTCTGAAGATCTATTTGTTTACTATTCTTATACAAATTCAACCAATTCTACACTTATTCCTTTATTACAAATTTGGGTCTCAGGATGTATTTTTGAGCTCCATCTACTATTGATGCTAAGTTTGTAAGAGCATCAATAGTAAGGCTCATCCCAATTTTTATATTTTAGATTCAAAATGTAGGAGTTTATTTTGTAGAATAGTAATGTTCAATTTAAGCCATATGATGAACTTTCCAGCCACACTAGCTATAGTCAAGGCCAGAATTTCTACATTTAGAATGTAGGAACTCATTTTGTAGAATAGTAATGCTCAATTCGGAGTCTCAATTTCTAGATTTTAGTTTTCATATTAATTTTTCAAATAATTTTTTGATTTTTGCTGCCAAAGATTATTTTTATGTTACTGGATCATTTTATACTATTTCCATACAGACCAGTCCAGTCTAGATTAATGTTTTTATTATAAATTTGAGTATCATGATGCATTGTTCAGCCCCATCTAGGACCTAGTTGGTATGGTGTATGTGGGTTAAAAGTGAGATGAAAGTCTAACTTTCTCAACGTTTGGTTAACATGAAAGGTTTCTGACAAAATTCAATTTTATGTTCCTATCATTTTTGCCATTTTTACTTGCAATCTAATTGGGAAAGAATTTGTTGTAACTCGATGGATCCGGAAGCTTTTGTTTCTAAAAGAGTTTTATCCAAACAAAAAAAAATTGCAAGATGTGACCCACTTTCACACGTCCATTTTAAGCGGAAAAGTCTATTTTGACTGTCCGCGTGGCTGGTACGTGTCTGCGTGGCAGCCAACTATTGGCCTCTCTCCTGCCAATGCAGGCCCACTCTGGACTGGGAGCCTAATGCTGACATGTTGCGCAGCCGGCGCGGACGAGTGCTGCCCGCGTCGGCCAGAATAGCAGCTCTTTTAAACCCACTTTCACTTGCCACGAGGGCAGCCATGAAAAAGAAGCAACAGACGTGGCCAATCGAGAGCCACAGCACACAAATACCAGAAACACCCTCGCAACAAATACCAGAAACACCCTCGCAACAAAACATTCATTATTACCACAATGAAAGGGGCATATATGTCATTGTGCTAGACATTCCTTCCTTCTCAAAAGCCCGCGCGTTTTGGTTGGTCAGCAGTGCACCGCAGCTAAAGTTTTATCCAGTCCAGTCGAAAAATTAAGCAATGCAGCTCTTCTTCTCTTCCCCCAAATCCCAATTCCACCTCCTCCTCCCAAACCCTAACCCTAACCCTAACCCTAGATTCTTCTTCAAGCTCCCCTATTCCACCAGGATCTCCTCCCAAGCCCCTCTCCAGGAACAGATCGCCTTCTCCGGCTCCGGCTCCGGCTCCGGCTCCGACTCCGACGATGAAGAACGGGAGAATGTACAAGCGAAGGAGGAGGAGAACTCGGGGAAGGTTCTTGAAGTTCGTCGGCCGATAAAGGAGGTCTCCGAGGAGGAGTGGTCCGCGTCGAAGAAGATCGACACGAAGCTCACGGAGATGGCGAAGAAGTTGTCAATATTCGAACCGGAGAGGGTGGGGTCATCCTCCTCCGCCGCCCCGAGGGAGAAGCCGCTCGGGGTCAACCTCGAGCTGGGGCTGTACCGGGCCAAGGTCCTGACCAGGAAGTTCCAGTTCCGGGAGGCCGAGGAGATCCTTCAGAAGGTCCGATGGATTTTCAACTAGATTGTGATGATTATTAGGCACGACACATGCATGCTTCTTTCAGTGTCTTCTCGTTTCGAATGTAAATTGGGTACGACACAAACACTCCAAAATACACTTTATAACACAGGAAACCAATGCGATATAGGCGAAGGTATAAAACCTCATATTTGTGACTATTTAGTATAATGCTAATGAGATGTTGGTGTTTTTGCCTTTGGACTAGAAAAGATAGTCCCACATCGGCTACACCAAATAGTGAGTATCTCAATATAATGCATTGCTTGTGTTGAGGTGTGCACATGAGGTGTAGTGGGGCACAAGTTTGTGCCATGTGGAAGTATTTTCCTAGAAGGAAAAATGATTAAATCCAACAAGAATGCAAGTTAATTTTTGTTGTGCGGACTCGGACTCGGACACGGACTTCAGGATTTCTCGTGCATGCACGGGAGTGTTCGGGGGGTAGGCGTGGACTGGCACACTTCTATGCTGATTGTGGGATGATCTAAAATATCAAACTCTATTTTTGAGTATTGGTATTTTAGTCCCACATCGGATAGGAGAAGAGGTGAAGTCTCAACTCCACTCTATAAATAGAGCCCCTTGGCCTCCTTTGAAAGATGCACCAAGAAGAGAGTTGAGGGAGTCTGTTAAGTCCAGGAAGCCCATTCAAGTCGCAAATATTGACTTACGAGCGTTCCAGAAGTTCTTCGTGAACTTGCTGGTTCCTGGAAGCTGTTCGTGCTCGTGTGGGGCGAATAAAGCTTTGAGCAACGGTGGTTCATTCACCCCAGCATCTCATTCTCGCCTGTCATCGCTGCTGTTGCCTTTTACAGTAACTTCTTTTTAGAACCTCTACTGCCGATAGTTGCTGCCTTTTACAGTAACTTCTTTTTAGAAGCTCTACTGTCGATAGTTGCTTGCACAAAGTCTCTTTAGATTTTTTGTGTATTACGTAGAATTTTTTTAGATCCTCGTAATTCAGAATCCTCCAGGATCTCTGTTGCACATCTTCTTTAAGGTGCTGCATTTGAAACGTTGTGTGTACAATTGTTTCAGTTTCAGAATTTTCTATCGAAAATTGTGCCTCGGCACTAACAATCTCAAAGCTTTATTGAGAAGATGGATAATTCTCGTGCTTCGCTCATCGATACCGGCTTTAACAAGTTGGAGAAATTCGATGGCGAACACTTCCAGATATGGAGACGAAAGGTCACTTTAAATCTTCAACTCGTGAATGTTGATCACGTGCTGTCAGAAGAAGAACCGATCGTTCCAACCACTGGATCTGTTGCGGCTGTGGCCGCTGCTACGACCAAGCAAGCGAAGTGGAAGAGAGAAAACAGTATATGCAAACTACTGATACTCAATTCCATGGAAGACTCTCTGGCAGAGTCCTACTCCAAGAAGACATCTGCCAAAGAGATATGGGACTCCTTGGAAAAGCTCTATAAAGATGACGAGAATCGGTCCAAGATCTTCATGGTAGAAAAATATCACAAGTGGACCTTCGAAGACGAGAAGGCGATGCTGCCCCAAGTGAAGGAGTTTCTGAAGTTGCGTCAGAAACTAGAAGACGAGAACATGCCCCTCGTCGACAAGTTTATCGTTGGAGGGATCGTCTCAAAACTTCCTACAGAATGGAGCAACTTCTATGCAAGGATGCATCGAAAGAAGATGGAAATTAGCTTGGAAGATTTCTTGCAAGAGATCCATGTTGAGGACGAGATGCGCTCTCAACAGAAGATGGATACTCTGTCCAAACAACTGGCGAAGACAAATCTGGTCCAAACCAGAGAGTACCAGGGGAAGCAGGCTGCTTCGCAAAAAGAAGGACTTCACGAATCTGAAAGTGAAGGGTCCTGCTTTCAAGCAGCAGAAGTCCAAGTCCCATGTGACTTGCTTCAATTGTGGCAAGAAGGGCCACTACAAATCCGAATGCAAGTCCAAGCCCAAAGAACAAGGTGAGCCTAGTAAGGTTTCTATGATTACTAATCTAGTTGCCATGATAGCACAGGTTGCAACTGTGGGGGCTGACTTGGACTGGTGGATAAATACTGGTGCGACCTGCCATGTCTGTTCAGACAAAGACTGGTTCGTCTCTTATGAGCCAACTTCAGAGAAGGTCATAATGGCAAATCAGGCACAAGCTGAAGTACTGGGGATCGGGACGGTGGAACTGAAACTCACATCGGGGAACACTCTGACGCTTCAAGGTGTGAAGCATGTTCCAGTAATTGCTAAGAACCTGATCTCTGGAAGTCTGCTCTGCAACGCAGGCTTGAGGATGGACATCAATGCTGGCCAGTTGGTGATGTCCAAGAAGGGTACATTCTTCGGAAAAGCTTTCCAAACTGAAGGAATGTACAAGATTCAGCTTGTTGTAACCCAGCATGATAATATAAATGCAATCACTTTTTCTGATTATTCTCTTGAGTTGTGGCATAATAGGCTAGGACATGTTCATTGTAAAAGGATTAACAGAATGTCTAGTCTAGGACTTATCTCCAAGTGTGGGGGTAAGGTAGAGAAATGCGAAGTATGTGCTCAGACGAAGATCACAAGGAAACCCTTTCACAGGGTCCATCGAAGCACAGATCTTCTGGAGTTGGTTCACTCAGATATCTGTGACTTCAAACAATTCTCTACAAAGGCCGGGATGAAGTATTTCATTACTTTCATCGATGACTTCTTAAAGTATGCTTTCGTCTACTTGCTCAAGTCTAAAGACGAAGCATTCGAGAAGTTCAAGGAGTTCAGGGCCGAGGCTGAGCGGCAAACTGGACAACAACTCAAGAGGTTAAGGAGTGATCGAGGCGGGGAGTATCGGTTTCATGAATTCTTATCATTCTGCAAAGAACATGGAATCATCAATGAGACAACGGCTCCGTACTCTCCTCAATCCAACGGAGTAGCAGAAAGGAAGAACAGAACGTTGACAGAGATGATGAACTCCATGCTGTTGACTGCGGGTCTTCCAAAGTGCTACTGGGGAGAAGCTGCACTAACGGCAACGTTCATTCTGAACAGAATGCCATATGCAACTTCCGACATAACTCCTCATGAACTCTGGTTCAAAGTCAGACCTAACTTGAATGTCATTCGATTGTGGGGGTGTCTGGCTTATCTGAAGCTCCCGGATCTGAAGATTCAGAAGCTGGGGACAAGGACTACAAAGGCGATCTTCTTGGGGTATGCCGAGAAGAGTGATGCTCGGAGATTCCTTGATATCGAGTCAAACCATATCATCGAATCTCGCGATGCTGAATACTTTGAAGACAAGTTTGCAAAACACAAGAATATTGTTCTCGCGGATCTTCCGGAGAATGATGAGGGTACAAAGCAGACAGAAGTCTTTAATGAACCAGTAGTCCAAGATGAAGCTGTCGTCAAGGAGACACCAGCTGAACCAGAACTCGCTGAGCCGTCAACTAAGCGAACGAGGAGGCCGAAAGACTTCGGAGATGACTTCGTTACCTATCATGTGGAAGCAGATCCGCTTACCTATGATGAGGCGATGAAGACCAGAGATGTTGTATTCTGGAAGGAGGCGATAGACAACGAGATTGACTCAATCACCTCCAACAACACATGGGTATTGGTTGACCTGCCAGAAGGAGCAAGACCCATCGGATGCAAATGGATCTTCAAGAAGAAGATGAAAGCAGATGGAACCATTGACAAGTTCAAGGCCAGGCTAGTGGCCAAAGGGATTGCTCAGAAGCAGGGGATCGACTACTTTGACACTTATGCTCCAGTAGCTCGGATGACAACCATCAGATTGTTAATTGCTCTAGCAGCAATACACAAGCTGGTGATACATCAGATGGATGTGAAAACGGCATTTCTTAATGGCGAGCTGACCGAAGAGATCTACATGCAACAACCAGAAGGTTTTGTCGTCAGAGGTCTGGAAGACAAAGTCTGCAAGTTGATGAAGTCTCTGTATGGTTTGAAACAAGCTCCCAAAATGTGGCATGAGAAGTTTGACAAGGTGATAAGGTCAAATGGCTACAGGGTCAGTGAAACAGACAAGTGTGTCTATACGAAGTTTGCTGACGGAAGAGGAGTAATAGTATGTCTTTACGTGGACGACATGCTAATCCTAGGTACGGATTTAAGCTGCGTCACAGAGACAAAGAAATTCCTCAGTATGAAGGACTTGGGGATGCCGACGTAATCTTGGGGCTCAAGATCATCCGGACAGGCACTGGAATAGCGCTGTCACAATCTCATTATATTGAGAAGATGCTCACTCGCTACGGGTATCAAGATCTTCCTTTTATTGATACACCGTACCGGAGTGATCAGAAGCTGGAGCCAAATTCGAGGGAAAACGTCAGGCAGTTGGAGTACGCTAGCGTCATCGGAAGCTTGATATACGCTACTACTGCCACAAGGCCTGACATAGCTTTTGCAGTGGGAATGCTGAGTCGGTTCACTAGCAATCCAGGCGTTGAGTACTGGAAAGCTGTGAAGCATGTTATGAGATATCTCAAGAAAACTCAGACATATGCACTTTTCTACAGCGGAGAACCGTCAGTAGTGGAAGGCTTCAGTGATGCTAGCTGGTGTTCAGATATGGAGAGCGAGTATTCCACAGGTGGATTCGTATTCGCCATGGGCGGAGCTGCTATATCGTGGAAGTCGAAGAAGCAGACTATGTTATCTCGCTCCTCCATGGAATCTGAATTCTTTGCATTGGATGTTGCTGCAGATGAAGCAGAGTGGCTTCGGGAGCTCATATATGATCTTCCGGTGGTTGGGGCTCAGATACCGGCAATACCGATATACTGTGACAACCAGGCAGCAGCAGCAGTGGCATCAAATGAACTCTTCAACGGGAAGAAGAGAACGGTGCGGTTGAAGCACAGAGCAGTACACAAAAGAGGTGTTATTGCAGTGATTGATGTTCGGAGTCGGGAGAACCTGGCAGATCCGTTCACAAAGGGCCTCAAGCGCCAGTTGGTCGATGACACAGCTTGTAAAATGGGCTTGAAGGCATTCTGATAGTGTGTCTTTGTAATCCTACCATAAAGTTTTATGCTATTAGTTCAAAGAGAAATCTACTAGGCATTTAACTTTTGGTTCAAAGGAGGATCACTGACTGGAAAACTATCAGGTAACAGTGGGTACTTGTTCTCTGGAACATGGAAGGGATACGGACCCAGAACCACTGTTGTCTACTATGTATTTTTCTGCGAAAAAAACAGATCCTGTGGAAGGTTGGCTTAAACGCCTTAATGAGTTCTCAGGCAGAGTGAATGCCTGGTGTGCTTTACAGGAAGCACGGTAGAGCAGCACTACAAGGAGTGAAACTCCATGCTACAGTGGGGTGACTCCACCATGAGGTTCCCAGGTAGGGGTAATGCCTCGGCTTTGCAAGCCAAGTCACAGCGGCGTAGCACCGCAAATAGGCAGGTAGCCTAATGCTGTATGATGTAATTAAAGAGTTGTAGACAGCACTACAAAGGGAAGGTGGTCCCATGTTACAGTGGCACGACACCACGATGAGGTACCCAGGTAGGGGTAAAGCCTCGGTATTGCAAGCCATGTCGTTGCGACGTAACACCGCAAGGAAGCCTTAGGCTTCATGCTGAGTAGATTGGCACTACAAAGAGGCTGAGACCTCATGCTACAGTAGTATGACACTACGATGAGGTTCCCAGGTAGGGGTAATTCCTCGGCTTCAGGCCATGTCATAGCGGCGTAGCACCGCAAGGAAGCGCAAGGCTTCATGCCATATCTCTTTATAAAGAACTCACCTATAGTGTATGGACAGAGATATCAGGCCGTCTCTTGAGGGTAAACTTGTAGACGCCCAAAAATTATACACTGAAACCAGGCTGGCACAAGGCCTTCAATGTGCAGCCAGAAGCACAGTTGATGTCATTATGTGAGTAGGAAGAATTGTAGTTATGGTGCAGAATTCAAGGCTTAGTCCATTCTTGTATCATGCTGTTATTTAACCTATGCGGGAAGATTCAAGTCGTAGCGACATCTCTCCTAATGCATGATGGGCAGTCACTGTGGGGAACGCTCAACCCATATATTGAGATATGTGGGGGATTGTTGGTGTTTTTGCCTTTGGACTAGAAAAGATAGTCCCACATCGGCTACACCAAATAGTGAGTATCTCAATATAATGCATTGCTTGTGTTGAGGTGTGCACATGAGGTGTAGTGGGGCACAAGTTTGTGCCATGTGGAAGTATTTTCCTAGAAGGAAAAAGGATTAAATCCAACAAGGATGCAAGTTAATTTTTGTTGTGCGGACTCGGACTCGGACACGGACTCCAGGATTTCTCGTGCATGCACGGGAGTGTTCGGGGGGTAGGCGTGGACTGGCACACTTCTATGCTGATTGTGGGATGATCTAAAATATCAAACTCTATTTTTGAGTATTGGTATTTTAGTCCCACATCGGATAGGAGAAGAGGTGAAGTCTCAACTCCACTCTATAAATAGAGCCCCTTGGCCTCCTTTGAAAGATGCACCAAGAAGAGAGTTGAGGGAGTCTGTTAAGTCCAGGAAGCCCATTCAAGTCGCAAATATTGACTTACGAGCGTTCCAGAAGTTCTTCGTGAACTTGCTGGTTCCTGGAAGCTGTTCGTGCTCGTGTGGGACGAATAAAGCTTTGAGCAACGGTGGTTCATTCACTCCAGCATCTCATTCTCGCCTGTCATCGCTGCTGTTGCCTTTTACAGTAACTTCTTTTTAGAACCTCTACTGCCGATAGTTGCTGCCTTTTACAGTAACTTCTTTTTAGAAGCTCTACTGTCGATAATTGCTTGCACAAAGTCTCTTTAGATTTTTTGTGTATTACGTAGAATCTTTTTAGATCCTCGTAATTCAGAATCCTCCAGGATCTCTGTTACACATCTTCTTTAAGGTGCTGCATTTGAAACGTTGTGTGTACAATTGTTTCAGTTTCAGAATTTTCCATCGAAAATTGTGCCTCGGCACTAACATGAGACACCAAAATCTGACCACAGTTTGTTGACGACATGATGTCAATGTGGCAACATATGTGTTGATGTCGTTAATGTGGTGGTCCCAAGGTGGAACCAGAAATTCGAACCGGGGTGAACTGGGATTAGCTGGAGTGGGCTGAGGTGTGGACTGGCTTATATAAAAAAAAAAGGAGAATATGAGAAAAAAGTTTTTTTTGGGGGGTGGGCTGGAGCTAGCCCTTGAGCAGTTCCGCCCTTGGGTGGTCCCACACATGATCAACACATAGTCTGCCACATTATGCGGTTAACAAAATGTGGTCAGATTTTAGTGTCCCTAGCAATGCCCTTAGTTAAATGGTGGCTTAGAGCATCTCCAACCCTATTGTGACTTTGTAAATAAAGTTGTTGACACATAGGAATGACAAACATTTATTTCAACCTTCTCAATGCAATTGTTAAGTAGATTGTGAAGCTTATGTGGCAAAAGTTAAAGAAGACATTGTGAAGTTGGTTGTTTAGTTCTAGACAATGCACTTGACAATGTCTTCACTTCCATGTCATTAATTTTGAATAAAAAAATATTTACAAAAAAATGAAGAAAAGGAGAAGTTGTCTTGGAAGTTGGAAAAAAGTAATATCTCAATATTTTGTCTTGGAAGTTGGAAAAAATAAACATCTCAATATTTTTGCATTGGAGAAGGTTTTCTTACTTCATTGTCTTTTGTGAATATAATCTTGCCACCTATGAAAGACATTGTCTTGTGTCTCATGCCACATAGGAATCACAACACATTACAAGACAATAGGGTTGGAGATGCTCTTAGTATAGCTCTTTGTGGGGAAATATAGTTGTGTGGAAGAGTACACTTAGTAGAGTGCAGTTCCATACTATTTTTTTGGGGAAAAAGTAGGAAATATTACAATTTTATAGGAGAGAAGGAAATTTTGTTGTTTATTATTTTTTACTGTTATTTTAGAATAGTTTGCAAATTGTATGGTCGAAGTTCCTTTTTTCTTTTCTTTTTTCCTTATTGTGCAATATTCTTCAAAATTTTGGAAGAAGGATTCATTTGTAACAAATGGGCTTACAGGTCTGTTGAGAACCGCCCTAGAAAAAACCAGGTACGCCATGTCCTTTGCAGATTTGGTGTCCCCATTAACGTATTAACTATGATATGCATGGGTTGTTCTTAAAGTTTAAATTTGGATTTCCGACTGTGAGGTGTTGATAGTGGGATCCATTAATGAAGATACCATGTGTCATGTTTTGGGTGGACAGGTCCTCCTGTGAAAACTTTAGTTTGGAACGTAGTGCACTAGCCCTACCGGTCTATCCCTATTTTGAAAAGGTTGTGAATGCAGTTGAAGGGAACATAAAGTGTTTGTGGGATGTTTCTTTCCTCTTGAAGTGTTTCTTCGCTTCCATGAGTTACGACTATAATTGCACTTTGCACAAAAAGTATATATTACAAGGTCTGATGCATTGCCTTTTAAATACAGTGCATCTTGTTTTGGCCTGAAGATGGACGAGCATATGTAGCACTTGGAAAGCTCTTAAAAAAGCAATCTAGATTTGCAGAGGCTAGATCAGTGTATGAAAGAGGCTGCCAGGCAACACAAGGAGAGAATCCCTATATTTGGCAGGTATGTGCAAAAGTATTCATTCTATTTATAATACAATGTTTTATGGGGGTTTAGTCAACACAACAATCTCCTTCTAGAACAAGGCTACAAATCCATCTTAAAGAAAAGGATTAAGCTCGACATGGATGATTTTTTCCCTTTAAATACAATGGCTCCTGGGCGATTGTAGATGCATGAAAGTTAGCATATGTATTAAAAGATAAGCATATTATTCGCAATGAGCTTGCCAAGTTGCCATTTGTCATTTAAAGTAATCCTAGAATGACTGTGGGGATGGATTCAATGGGGGTATATGAGTTCACCATAGTTTTATAGCTGTTATCTCGCAGGATGCTTATCCATTGAAGCGGTCTATATTTAATTTTCTAATTAAGATGTGCACAATGTTAATTTGAAACAAGCTTTTTTGCATACATGATATTAGTTTGTCAGAGTGATATTAATTTTCCGTTACCTAGTTATTCTAGTATAGGGATACGGGATTGCATTTATTTAATGTTTCAAGATAGAATTGTTGGTTACACAGTGTGATCCGAACCGGAGTTAGTCCATGAGGTGCGATAATGGACTGGACCCATATGCCTTTTTCCATGTAAGACCTGAATTAATCCCAATTAGCTACACCTCATTGACCCTACTTCCTACCCGATGTGGGACTAAATTACCAACTCCCATGTCACCCCTTTGAGGGTTCATCCGGAAAGGAGATATAATCCAACAATATCCACCTTAGAAGCCAACCCTTGTAGTTGCCTATGCTCCTAACTCCACTTTGATAAGAGCCCGTATATTCATGTATACGCATGCGCGTTCAGCACCATATGTCTCGAACCAATTAGAGCCACCAAACCAGTCCCGAAACCTTGGGCTCTAATACCATTTGTTTGTTGCGCTGTGTGATCCGAACCGGAGTTGGTCCATGAGGTGCGATATTGGACTGGGTCCATATGCCTTAAAAGCCCATGTAAAGCCTGAATCAATTCCAATTATCTACACCTCATGATCCCACTTCCTATCCGATGTGAGACTAAATTACCAACTCCATTGTCACCCCTTTGAGAGCTCATCTGGAAACGAGATACAATCCAACAAGAATGAAGGGAACTGGTATATGATAGGTACTTTCCCACACCATGAATCTTTCCAAAAACAAATTCTGTCCGCCCAACCAATCGAGAGTGGCCCCTTTATAGAAAATATCTTTTACCTTTGTAATGTCGTCCCATACCTCGGATTTAGAATGGTAATTCTATCAGCCTTCCTCTACACTCCTTTCTGTCCATAACTATATGAGATGGTCTTGACGAGGTTGTTTGCTTTCCAACCAAAATTTCCATCACCATTTGGCTAACATAGCTTCATTCATGGCTGCCAGATAAACTACTTCTAAAACTTCGAATTCTTTCTTCTTCTTTTTGCATACACTCCCTAGTTGACTAAATAATAACCTTGCCAGCTTCTGAGTTGCCTCACCTTGTCAAGTTGTTTGACAATCCAGACTGACATTTTTTTAATATGCTAGGTAATATAAATATGGTTGAAAGGACCAGATTAGGACTGTCACTCTTCCTTCTTTTGACAAGACTTTATTCTTCTATTCTCGAAGTTTTCCATAAATTCTTCCTCTGATTCATGACCAATCTGCTTGTCTAGGTCTACTGGCTCTTAAAGGAATACCTAGATAGTTGAATGGGAGATTCTCGATTTTACAGTTAAAGATAGTAGTCGCTACTAAATTGTAAATTCCTCTCCCTCCAAGATTAATAACATACTTTTATCATAGTTGATTTTGTTGGGTCATCTGTCCAAACAAAAGAGTATCATCAGAGTACTGGAGTTCCCCTTCCCTCTTTAGCCCTTTCCTACATTCTCTGCAGATCATCTGAAACCAGAACAAATATTAGAGGAGATGAGGGGTCATCTTGTCTTAATCCCCTTTTGCAATTGATGTATTTCCCTCTTTCCCATGATATTTATGTTGTACTTACATGTTTTCAACCAACTTCCAATCCAACTACACTTGTTCCCGAAATTGCGAGTTTGTAAAACTTCTAGTATACAGTCCTTTGAGTATCTATATCATTACAATTAGATCCTCTTCTTTAAATTCACTTTCCAGGGCATTAATCTTCCTTTGAGTCTCATATCATTATTTGATCATGTCCGTTTGTCTTTCCATCTGATATGATCATTACAATTAGATCCTCTTCTTTAAATTCACTTTCCAGGGCATTAATCTTCCTTTGAGTCTCTATATCATTATTTGACCATAAGTCCATTTTTCTTTCCATCTGATATGAATAACAATCATTTTGAACTGGACAGTGAATCAATAGAAGGAACTAACTAGGTTGAAGCACAATATACCTATTTTGGCCCCTATGAGATAAAGGAGAACCCTGTTATTAAGAATTGGTCCCATATATTCTTGCCTTGAATTTTCCATTATATTTGACGTTGGACTAAATGTGGCTTGAAACCCTTAAACCTAAAGGAGTTGATGCGAGATACTCGCCACCTTGCTTTGGGTCTATCGATCTTGAATCGGAAGGATACAAGTGCTCAGCAAAATTCATAGACAAACTAGGTTAAATACTTAGTTTCATGACAATACGTGTAATATGCATGCATCCACATAAACCTTAAGAAACCAAGGGTTCTAATACTAGTTTGTTGGGGTGGTGGACAACACAGGAGGGGCTAACTGGGGCTGGCACATTATCGACTCTTACCTGTATGACTTAGTACAAAATCTGTTTTATGTCCAGCACCAATCCCCTATATTAGAGCCTAAATGCTTCCTATCATATCTTATTGGGGCTAATTCTAGCTTCTGGCCCATTTAATCGAGTGGATATTAGACACTCCTGAAAGCACCCTAGAGGAGGAGGAGGGGGTAGGTTTAACTCCCTGGCTAACCAACCTTCTGAAGCTATCTATATATGTTGGTCCAATCCCACATGTAATTAATTTAAACATCCAGAATACTACGACTACTAACCGACCTTTCAACTGTTGTGCCTCAGTCAATGAATAGCCTGACATATTTTTTTGTAATATTCTGAATCATATTATATGTGATTTTGCTTGGTATTGGCATCTTTGTTCACATTATGCACCATAATCAGCTGCATTAAAATGTGAAGTGACTCTGTATATATGTATTAGTCCGTTAACTTTTTCTGCCTCCTCACTGTTGTCATAGACATCTGCTTTGTGTTTGGAGTGGCTCGCCTCTCCCTTTTCATCATATTTCTTTACATTCCGTTTAGTACTCTGATAGGCATCCACCTACCTGTTCCTGCTTCTCTTTAATATTCTCAAAGACATCTCCCTCGGACTCTATGTGCTTGTAATGGCTTGCCCCTTCATCACCAACTGCTTGACCACAGCAATCATTTTCCTCACCAATCAAGTTTTCTATGGACAACAATTATGTGCATTTATTATCCACTTTTTTCAAAGAAGAGGATGACAAATTATTGCATGATCGAATATTTTGTTTACACTGAACAGGAAAGTTATAAATACATCGACATGATGTACTTTGTATATGAACAGAACGATACAATATCAGCCATGAGCTCTGAAACAAATATGTGAAATAAGTAGTGAAGCATCTGGAGTTTGTTTGCAATCAGATGTATATGCTGAGTTACTGACTGATAACTTGATCAGTTTCTAGTTTTATGTTCTTAGCATCTACCTGAAGTTAATATTATTCATTTTACTATTAGATGATCCAAGCTTTCAAAGTATCCTAATATCACCTATCGAAAAACAGTGTTGGGCTGTCCTGGAAAATAAGGTAGGGAATATACGGAAGGCTAGAGAACTTTTTGATGCTGCGACAGTAGCCGATAAGAGACACATTGCAGCTTGGCATGGATGGGCAGTTCTAGAAATCAAACAAGGCAATATAATGAAGGCTAGGAACCTTCTTGGTAAAGGACTTAAGTTTTGTGGTGGGAATGAGTACATATACCAAAGCCTTGCTCTACTTGAAGCTAAAGGGAACCGGTTTGAGCAAGCTCGGTACTTGTTCAAGCAAGCAACTAAATGTAACCCCAAAAGCTGTGCTAGCTGGCTTGTGAGTGTTATCTCTTACTTTACAAGCTTGACTTCCTATCTTTATGACCTTGCAAAATTATGAAAATCATTTTTAATTTCCATAGAGTACCTCTTATTGCAGGCATGGGCACAAATAGAAATGCAGCAAGAAAACAATCGTTTAGCTAGGCAACTCTTCGAGGTGAAATTTCTATCTCCAGGTTGTCTTTTTGACTTAATACATCTCCATTTAATTGCCCTCTACTGTTATATTTTTGTTGATTAGGCTTGCATAATTAGTGTTGTGTCACGAGTGGAGGAAAGACCAAAATGGACCAGCTACGTACTATGTGGAAGTTGACCTGCATGAGGCTCTATGTACAACATTGTTCATTAGTTCAAAAGCAAAATAATTGCAGCTCCAGAGCAAAAGCTCTAGGACAGAAATGGGTTACTGAGAAATCACACGTCTTATGAGTTTTTCCACTCGAGTTTTTGTATAAGCAGGATCATCTTACATGTTGTTATTGCACACAAATGTGAACTGTCAATATCAGTTAACATCTTCTAAAATCTACATCGAGTGCTAATTTCTCAAATTTTAGTTTTATAGTCTTTTTTCAGCTTTCTGGATTTATGATATTTGGCTAGCCAACCAGAACTTCTACCTACTACTTCTGCTGTTGTGACATGACATCTAAATGTTTTTTCATGTTGACTTCTACCTTCTTTGCCTTGCATTCACTGAAATAATTATAGAATCTTCTAATGTTTTCAACTTGAAAATTAATGAGGGTAGAACTTCCACTGCTTAAAAATCTCAGAAAAACAAGTATGAATTTTATTTCTTTTGAAGTTTTTATTTCTCATTCTATTACCATTGGTTTTTGTCATCTGTGTACACTATGTTTTTATGTTTGATTTTGCAATCTTCACTCTGCCAATGTTCAATGCAGAAAGCGGTCCAAGCAAGTCCAAAGAACAGGTTTGCCTGGCATGTGTGGGCTATATTTGAGGCCAATCAAGGTAACATTGACATTGGGAGGAAACTTCTCAAAATCGGTCATGCACTGAACCCTAGAGATCCTGTCATCCTTCAGTCACTTGCTTTGCTGGAATACAAGCACTCAACTGCAAATCTTGCTCGGCTTCTATTTAGAAGAGCATCAGAATTAGATCCAAGGCACCAGCCAGTATGGATTGTAAGAATAAGTTTTCCACTCTAAATATCTCATTTTTCTCTATTTGAATATGCATTTAACTAATTTAGTAGGTTCCCTAATTTCCCAACTTGAGGTTACGTTTACTACTTTACTTGTTTGCAATTCCTTGTACATGTTTACATGTTGGCTTGCAGACTTGCTAATAGAGTATCTTGTTTATTTCTAGTTTGTAGTGTGATGTATATCCAAATTTCTATATCTTCTGTTCCAAGTTGGCAAAATAAATTTCGGCAGTCTTAAGGAGACCGCGATTTTCCTAAACAGTTGAAACTTGGACTAACAAGCAGCAACTTTTTGATCAAGAAAACCATGCTTTTCTATGGCTCTTTGTGCTTGATCTCAGAAAAATAATCGAGTACCAGGGAGAAGCAGAGAAAGGAAACATAATTGGGGGGGAGGGGACAATAAATTGAGCAGTTTTAATTTGGGGAAAAAATGTGCAAAATAGGCAAGGGCCAACAAAAAGAGAGCTAAGATGGAAAAGCAGTACAGGCTACAGACAATATAGGGAAGCTGATTGGGAATAGTAATACAACATGCCAACCAAAGCAAGTACTCCATAATATAAGAGAAACAATATTATGTTATGAAGTGTTAGCTGCAGGTGATGACCCACATCCTTTTGATAAAATAAAAAGAAGAAACAATAAATATAAAAAATGGCTGAGAGGGAAGACAAAAATAGGTGTTAAAAAGAAAAACAGAGAAAATAATGCTAACAAGGATTCGAAAAATAGATATAATGAAAGTAAGTATTTCTGGCTTGTCTGTTGACAAGTTTCACTTATTCGCTGCTTTGAATTTCTTGCTAGCTGCTTGCTAGAATTCTTAAAATAAAACATGACAACTATTATTACATAGCATCTTTGGGTTCACATAATTTTTTCTGTCACCATGTGCTGGGAACGCGGTGTGACCCGAACCGGAGTTGGCTCATGAGGTACGATATTAAATTGGACCCATATGCCTTGAAAGAGAATTCTCATGTAAGGCCTGAACCAATTCCAATTATCTACACCTCATGATCACACCTCCTATCCGATGTGGGACTAAATTTCCAACTCCATTGTCACCCCCTTTTGAGCGCTCAACCGGAAACGAGATACAATCCAACAATTTTCACCTTAGCTCCTTTCCGCTAGCCGAATAACCTTAACACCCTGCTACATTTGTCCGTTTCTGCTAGCCGAACAACCTTAGCACCCCTGCTACCATTTTGTTCATTCTCGCCAGCCGAACAACCTTATCACTCCTGCTACCTTTATTTGTTACTGTTAGCCGAGTACCCAGGAGATCCAACATATTGTCATCTTGATCCGTTCGACCACAGAACCAAACCTACACGTTCATCCACACCACCATTGTGTGCCAACCACAACGTCTTGTTCCACCTTGGACGCGTCAAACCCACTTTTGAAGCCAATCCGTATAGTTGCATATGCTCCTAACTTCACCTTGAGAAGAGAGCCCGTGTATCCGTGTATACGCATGAACGTTCAGCACTATTTGTCTCGAATCAATTAGAGCCGTCCAAATCAGTCACGTAACCATTGACTCTGATACCACTTGTTGGGAACGCGGTGTGATCCGAACCGGAGTTGGTCCATGAGGTGCGATATTGAATTTGGCCCATATGCCTTAAAAGATAATTCTTATGTAAGGCCTGAACCAATTCCAATTATCTACACCTCATGATCCCACCTCCTATCCGATGTGGGAGTAAATTTCCAACTCCATTGTCACCCCCTTTTGAGCGCTCAACCGGAAACGAGATACAATCCAACACCATGTTGGTTGTTTGTGAATGGTGATCATTTTGTTAATTCTTTTCTGTGATTGAAGACTTTTCTTATGTTAGTGGAATTAATTCTAGTATCAGACTGCAACAGGCTTGGGGATGGATGGAGTGGAAAGAAGGAAATACTCGCACAGCAAGGGAACTCTATCAAAAAGCTTTGTCAATTAATGCAACAAGTGAAAGTGCTGCGCGTTGCCTTCAGGTATATTTATCATGCCAATCAACAATTACTGGATTATCACTAAGTTTGCTTTGTTAAAAGGAAAACTGTCTTCGGAGTTGATAAATGATTATTTGATCCACTCTTGGAGATTTTTGTTCTTTATTGCTGACAAAAATATTATGTTTTTACAAAGGCAATAGTTCCAAATAAAGTTCAAATTTTTAGGGAGTTTGTGATGAACAAAATTCGATCTGTCAGAAATGATTATCTCCATTAGAATTCTCCTAATATAGAAATGCTAGAAGATTGATCCTTTGTTGCATGAGCTTAACTGCAATAATTTCCCAACCTAGAAATTGTCGTATAGTCCATATGGCGACTCTGACTATGCTATAGTTGCCTCTGCCGCGGCTCTGGGCAAGTTTAATTCTTTGACTCGAAGATAGTGCAATTTAAAGGAAAGAAACTAATTTGTTGTTCTTATCCTCATCTCTTTATAATTACCCTCCAATTCTGTGCAACAAACAAAAACCTTTAATCTAACACCATGTTTGAAATCTGTAGAAAATAATGGTTGTATATTTTATTGATGGACTACTTCACTACTTATAGGGAGTCTAGCTCCTCTACATACTACATATTCCGATGTGGGACTAAAAGTCCCTTATTGACTCTCAACACTCCCCCTCAAGATGGGCGATAGATATTGATCATCCCCATCTTGTTACATAGCTTCGACAGACTTAATGAACTAAGACCCTTAGTCAGACAGTCTGCAACTTGTTCTTCTGAGCGGACATGGTCAATCTTCAGTATCCCTTGTTCCAGCTTCTCCTTGATGAAGAATCGATCAATCTCGATGTGCTTCGTTCTGTCGTGCTGAACGGGATTGTTAGCTATACTTATTGTAGCTTGACTATCGCTCAGAAGACACAATGGTGCTCCCTTGTCTAGCTTCAACTCTGTCAGCAACGCTTTCACCCACAGCAACTCTGACACTCCCAGAGCCATTGCTCTGTATTCTGCTTCAGCTGTCGACCGTGCTACCACAGACTGTTTCTTGCTTCTCCATGAGACCAGATTTCCTCCTACAAAAACACAGTATCCCGTGGTAGACCTTCTGTCGTCTATGCAGCTTGCCCAGTCTGCATCACAGTATCCCTCAACTTCTATGCGTCCATTCTTCTTGAACCATAGCCCCTTTCCCGGCGTTCCTTTCAGATACCTCAAGATCTGAAATACTGCTTCCATATGACCCTTTCTTGGATCATGCATGTAGCGACTCACTACACTCACCGCGAATGAGATATCAGGACGAGTGTGTCCCAGATAAATCAATCTCCCTACAAGTCTTTGATATCGTTCACGATCAACGGGTTCTCCTGCTTCTGCTCCTAACTTGCACTTCTGGTCAATTGGAGTGACCGCTGCTTTGCATCCCAGCATCCCCGTCTCCTTCAGCAGATCTAGTGTGTATTTTCTCTGTGAGAGAACAATTCCTTGTTCGCCTTCACACACCTCGATACCTAGAAAGTACCTCGTCGCTCCTAAATCCTTCACTTCAAACTCCTTCGCGAGTTTTGACTTCAGCTTAGTGATCTCGACTTCATCATCACCTGTGATCACTATATCATCCACATATACAGCAAGTATAGTGATGTGGCCTCTTGCATGCTGGAGGAAGACCGTATGATCTGCATTTGTTTGACGGTATCCCATGCCTGTAACAGCCTTTCTGAATATGTCAAACCAGGCTCGAGGAGATTGCTTGAGCCCGTATAGCGACTTCTTCAGTTTACACACCTTTCCTTGCGACGTCCCTCCGTTTGATTCCGTCGCGTAGCACCCTGGCGAGAGTTCCATGTATACTTCTTCTTGCAGGTCCCCATGAAGAAATGCATTCTTCACATCCAGCTGGTACAACTTCCACCCATAGTTCGCTGCAATGGAGACCAGAGTTCTCACGGTGCTCATTTTTGCTACTGGGGCAAACGTCTCATCATAGTCTATTCCATATGATTGTGTGAATCCTTTTGCAACCAACCTCGCCTTGTACCGCTCTACTTTTCCTTCTGGCGTCTCTTTTACTGTGTACACCCATTTGCATCCCACAGCTTTCTTCCCTTTGGGTAATGGAACCAGCTCCCATGTCTTATTTTTCTTCAGTGCCCCAAGTTCTTCCATCATTGCAGCTTTCCACCTTGGATCTTTCTTTGCTTCCTGCCAACACTTGGGCAACGAAGTAGAGTCTAGCGATGCAATGAAGGCTCGATAATTCGAAAAAATGTTAGAATAAGACAAGAAGTTGGCAATGTCATGTTCGTAATCATCAAAACGAGCAGGAGCCTTACCCGCATTGATGCGAGAAGATCTCCTTAAGGGAGCAATAGGTGGTGGAGAGATCATACCATCCGAGTCGGAGAGAACCGCATCCGAATCCGAGTGATTCAGTGCGGGGGCAACATCTTCAGGAGTTGGAGCAGGAGTAGACGAGGGACTTGGCACAGTAGGCACAGGGCACGGCATAGGCACAGTACTGGACTTCTGTTGTCTCCTTCTGTAGACTTGGAGCTCCTTTTCCCTTGTCTGCTGCTCCCCCTGCGTAACATATGGATATTCTTCTTCATTATCTGTATCTGAGTCACTGTGCTCTCTCCCTTTCGTCCAGTTTTCTACAACTGGACACGGAACCGATCCGACGACCACATTTGGGCTTATTATCTCCCCCTCACATCTAACGCCATCTGTGGTAGGTGTGTTACCAAATGCTGAACCTTCATCCGAACCATAGTATGGTTCGAGTTCTCTGAAAGTAACATCCATGCTGACAAACATCTTCCGCTCGACTGGACTCCAACAGGCATAACCCTTCTGAGTCGCCGTGTAACCGACGAAGACACATTTAATTGCCCTAGGATCCAATTTGCCAACGCCTGGCCTATTATCTTGGACAAAGCACACACATCCAAAGACTTTTGGTGGAACAGTGTATGTCGTTACCCCAGTAAGCATTTCCAACGGTGTCTTCCAGTCCAATACTTGAGATGGCATTCTGTTGATAAGATAAGAGACCGTCAATATTGCCTGCCCCCAAAAGTGTTTCGGGACATTCATAGCCAGCATCATCGTCCGTGCGACTTCCAGCAGGTGTCTGTTTTTTCGTTCCGCCACACCATTTTGGGCCGGAGTATAAGCACATGACGTTTGATGAAGTATTCCATGAGTGGAAAAGTACTCAGCAACCCGCTTATTAGTATACTCCGTCCCATTGTCTGACCGAAAACACTTAATTTTAGCGCAATATTGAGTTTTCACCCGTCGATGAAAGTCCTGAAAGGCCTCAAGGACGTCACTCTTATTCTTCATAAGATAAACCCATGTCACGCGGGTATAACAGTCAATAAAGGTGACGAACCATCGAAAGCCGTTAATACCAGTCGTAGGACAAGGGCCCTATACATCTGAATGTATCATGTCAAAAGCAGCTGAACTCCTATTCCACGTGCTCACATACGTACTTCTGGTATGTTTGCCCAACTCACAAGCATTACAGAATAACTTCTCTTTATTAGCCCTTTGATATAAGGACGGATACATTCGACTCATAACTTTAAAAGAAGAATGACCGACACGCTGGTGGTGGAGTAGCAAGTCGGCTTCAACACTGCGACAGAAAGCTGCTGGTGGTGCGTCTGCAACCAAGGATGTCAATGCGGTGTCCAGTCCAGTCCTGTCTAAATACCACAGCCCCTTATGCCATGTGCCAGTCCCAAGTCGTCGTCCTGTCCCTTTCTCCTGAAAAGTCACCTGAGGAATGTCAAAGGAAACAGTACAGTTAAGATCAAGTATAATGGCACTAATGGATAGGAGATTGACAGGAAAAGACGGAGCATGTAGGACATTGGTTAGAGTGATGGAGGGGGTGCATGCGACAGTGCCTTTACCCATGACAGGGCGGGATGTACCATCAGCGGTCTGAATACTCTCCGACAATGGTAGGTGAGTATATCCCTGAAACGCATCACGGGACCCCGTGACATGGCGAGATGCCCCAGAGTCCATAATCCATCCTGACTGATGGATAGAGGCAAGAGCACGTGCAGAATCATCGGTGCTGGTTTGGGAAAGCAAGTGAGGTGATCTCCCGAGGTTGAAGACGCCCCAGGACAGTCGACCGAACCCAGCTTTGTGTCTCGCAACTTCTCAAGGAACTCCCGCTCAAGCGGGGTTATTTCAGCCAGTTGATTCTCTCCCCCTTCCTCCGCCAGATTTGCTTTGTGTCCGCCCCTTCTTCCGGCATATCCTCCTCTACCACCACGCCGGCCTCCACGACCCCGTCCTCGATCAGTAGACTGATTGCGCAAGGGTTTTGGACAAAATCGGATGTAATGTCCGGAGTCACCACAATTGTGACAAACACCACCCATAGATGGAGGTTGATTGAAGGCAGCAAGGGCAGACTTTTCAACCGCGGCTGGCTCCCCCTGGGAGGAGCCCTTGTTGGGCATCAACTTCAGTCGAGCTTCTTCCTGTGTCATAACAGCTATAGCTTCTTCCAAGGTCGGAAGCGTGGGTTGGGATAGGAGGATATTCCGTCGCTGCTCAAATACAGGGTGTAGTCCCTTCAGGAATTTTATCATACGCTGCCGGGAAATATAAGTCAGGAACGTCTGAAAGTACTTTGCGAAGGCTGGTTCGACTTGTGCATCTTCCATCCCAAGAGGTTCATAATGATCCAGATCAGACCAATACTTCTTCAACAGGGCCGCGTACTCAGAGATGGTACGGTCGTCTTGGGCCACCCTATCGAGTTCATCTTGCAGTTGAAAGACTCACATAGGGTTGCCGGAGCCGGAGTACATATCTTTGAGAGTTTGCCATATATCAGCAGCAGCCTCCATAGCCTCGACATTGCCCGACACCTGGTCGGTTAAAGAGGCAGTCAACCACCCAGCCACGATGTTGTTGACAATCTCCCACACAACAAACTCCTTGGTGGAGTGATCGGCTGGCGCCTTGGCTTGGCCAGTGACATAGCCAACTAAGCCACGTCCCTTCAGTGTCCGCATCGCCTGCCGCGACCACTTCAAGTAGTTGGAAGTGCCTTCCAACTTCGTCTCCAGCTTTTCCAGCTTCCCCATTTTGTAAGGCGACGGATCCACATCAGTATGGATCACACGTGGGGTTACCTCGGTTAATCTCTTGGATAAGATATCATCAACCAAGGCCTTCATCTCTTCGGCCGTCAGTTTGCCACTGATCGAATCCATGGCGTCTTCAACTGTGAACTCAATTCGTCGTCTTCTTCGTCGTCGTCGGAGTCTGCAACTGACCCAACGTCGTCGTCTTCGTCGTCTTCGTCGTCGACGTCGTCGTCTTCAACGCCAGAGACTTTACTAATGCGCTACTAACTTGGCCAGCACCGGCGCGCGCATGTAAAGTGAACACGTCAGGACACCAGAGAAGACATGATCAGTCTCTGCATAGATCCCGATGTGAAGAAGGAATAACAAATAAAGCATTTGTTAGTTCCAAACGGCGTAAGCACGGAACAGAGTTGGTGCAAATAAAGATTTGACAGCCGTCTCTATTCGAAATACGCCGTTTTTTTTTTTGTTAAAAGCTAGGGTTAGGGTTTGATGGGGCTGCTAGGTCTAGGGTTAGGGTTTCCATGGCAAAAAGCTAGGGTTAGGGTTAGGGTTTGATGTGCTGCTGTTGGGGGGGGGGGGGGGGGGGGGGCGTCTGCGGGAGAGGGGGTCGGCAGGGTGCTGCGGGAGAGGGGGGTCGGGGGGGGGGGGGGGCGGGGGGGGGGGGGGGGTTATGGTCGGGGGGGTTCTGGTCGCGGGGGGGGGGGGGGGGGGGTTCTGGTCGGGGGTGGGGGGGTTCTGCAGGGGGTGGTCGGGGGGGTTCTGCGAGGAAGGGGGGGTCGGCGAGTGAAGGTCGGGGGGGTTCTGCAGGGGGGGGGGGGGTCGGTGAGGGTGTGTCGGGAGGGGGGGGCGCAGTGGGTGGAGGCCGGGGGGATCGGGGGGGGGGGGGGTTGTCGAAAAAAAAAATTTTGTGGAGAGAGAGAGGGTTATGGCTCTGATACCATGTAGAAAATAATGGTTGTATATTTTATTGATGGTCTACTTCACTACTTATAGGGAGTCTAGCTCCTCTACATACTACATATTCCGATGTGGGACTAAAAGTCCCTTATTGACTCTCAACAAAATCGTCCACATATCTTATTAATCTTTTACTTATTCAAAGCCTACCTAAGTATTCTATTGTGAGGTACCCCAACCATTGGAGATACCTGTTACCTAATAAAATTTTCCGTTCTATGATTATTCTAACCGGGGCTTGTTTTGTTATTATCTTAAATGAAACGCTGGGGAATTTATTCCCACATTTTATCTCAAGAAATAGGCAAGGAATGACTACATTTGATGATTTTGCAAAACATCTACGTTAATGGTTTTCCAGGGGTAGGATTGCATCACAATTTGCATACTCTACATCGAACTTGCATTTATTTAGATAGGTGTTGATATGGTGTAATTCTTGGCTCACTATGTAGTACGTAACAGCTTTAAGCTTTTTGATTGATATTGGTATCACCTTTTACCAGAGCATCTTGCTAAACTTGCGCCATAGCATTGGGTGTATGGTGTTTTCTGGATTGTAATTACTTTCTGCTGCACCATTAATATTTCTCGATCTATAAGGTGCCACTCATGAGTCATGAAGGATCCGAAGATGGCTGATATGGGTTCTTCATATGCAAAAAGCTCGTGTTTTTTCTTTTGTACTGTCACAACAATTGTGTTTATCTCAAACATTATTGTTTCCCCACATATATGTTAGGTACAATATTGTAATGTGACCATTACTATCATTTGAGCAATTTTCCAATAATCATATGTAATTGTAAATTCAGATTGTTCAGATGGTGGTACATATATCTCATGCTTGATATTTTTGCAAAATTCAAGTACAAGCATGTGAATCCAGCTTGTCTGGGTGTACTGGTTCAGCACGAAGTCTTATTTTAGTGCCGCAAAACATTATCATGTTATCATCTCCTAGTTAAACAGTAATTATAAAATGATGAATATTGTTATTGCTTTTCCTGGAAATTTCCTGGTGGTTGAAAAACATCTGCAACTAATGGTCTTATATGAGTAAAGTTTAGGCTTTCACATATCTTGATTTGATTTGCTGGAATTAACGGTATGATTTTAACCTTCTACAGAACAATTTATCTAACCCTCGATTCCCTTATAACTTAATTTTGTCATGTGTCACAGGCCTGGGGTGTCTTAGAGCAGAGGACTGGCAATCTATCAGCAGCTAGAAGATTGTTTAGATCTTCACTGAATATAAATTCTCAAAGTTATGTAACATGGATGACATGGGCATCCTTGGAAGAGGACCAAGGAAATCCTGTAAGGGCTGAAGAAATTCGCAATTTATATTTTCAGCAGGTTAGTTCAGAGATTCCAGCTACTTTTTACCCTAACTAGTGCATAGTTAATATATTAAGAATGTATGTGTTGGCACTAGGCACCCATTCAGGGTTTCATTTTCAAATGTGATATAATATCTTATGGTCTCCTACTTTGTACCTCTTTTCCTACATAGGCTTGGTTTGGAATTGCTGAAGGAAGCTGTTTCTGCTTCTTCTTTTTTTCCTTGGAAAGTGGTCGAAGACTGTTTGGTAACAATTGCTTATAAAAAAAAAATTTTTTTAAAAACAATTCACATTTGGGGCAGCTTTTGACAGCAGCCTCCCACCTGCTGTCAAAAGCTGTTTCTGCTGTGGGTTTCTGAAAAGCAGCGACATTCCCAAACCAATCCATACTGTTTCATTGATGTGTCCGATATAATTTAGTAAGAATGCTTTCAAAGGGAAGGATGAGGCGAGGTGTGTGTTAGTTCAGCAAGGTGTAAGCCTCAAACCATCAGGCTGATGCCTCGGTTTTTGTTCATTTACTTAGGAAGTTTGTACACATGTGCAAAACTAAGCAAAATTAAAAGAGTAGAATATATCTTATGTAGTACTTAACAACTGTCCATGTTACTGTAATTTAAACCATATGATGGTAGCCATAATTTGGATTTCCAAATGACACATCAAAGAGTAACAGTGAGCAGTGTTCTAAATTTCGGCCTAGGCGGCCGCCGGCCGCACCGGAAACCACCTAGGCGGCGGTCCTATGCGGGTTTTGGCCCTAGGCGGTGCCTAGCCGGCCCTAGGTGGGCTATTCGGCCAATTTTTTTGGGAAAAATTTCAAAAGTTCCAAAAAACTCATATTTGAAATTCAAAAAAAAAAAGTACTTACCCTGCCGCCGCCGCCTGCTGCAGCTGGTGGCTGTTACTGGCTTTTGATGGAGGTGAGGAGAGGAGAGTTGTTGCTGATGGGAGACTCTCTCCTCTCTCCTTCCCTTTTATTTTGGGTTCCAAGTAAAATGAAAATGAAAAAAAAAAAAAAAAATGAATCCCTTAGGATTCAAACTCTAAGCACAGCCCTGCTAGCCGTTAGAGCTGATAAGCTTTTGTGTCAATATATTACATATAAACTATTTATATATGTACATCTTCAAAATAAATAAATAAATAAAAACAGATCGGCGCCTAGGCGGCCTAGGGGCTAGGTGGCCCTCCGGCGCACCGATTCCGCCTAGTGAAATTTAGAACATTGACAGTGAGGCCAACTTAAATGTCTCTCATCAAAACCTAGTCACCAGAAGTTTACATAGATGAGGTATAGGTAGAGTAGTTATTTTTTCTCAATTTAATTTCAATAAGGTCCGGTTACCCCTGGATAAATAACCAAGTTTTCTCTTTACTTATATATGAACTTGTGTGGGGTACCAGGTTTATGAAGCGCAGACGTGATCTAACATGAGGTTTGAGACATAAGCTTTAAGATTGCTTCATGTGAAGCTTATGCTCATATTGCCAAACACTTTCTCCATGTGGTGCAGGCATTTTCTCTCCTAAAAGACCCTACCTGCACCTTGTTTGCACCTTTTGAAACATCGTTAGGAAGCTAATTCTTTGTCATTAGATTAGTCTATTGGAATGTCCCATGGCATATCTTGTATTATGGATGTTTTGGTTAGTCTGAAATTATTGAAGTGATCCTCAGTTTCTCTTCTTTATCATATTTTAAACTGACTTCTTTCTTCCTTTAGACTCATTGACAACCCGGATAATCATGTTGGTATAGTAACATATATGGAGTTTGGGCATAATCCGGAACCTTTGGGAAGTTGGAATTCAGCAAAATTCCATGTTACACTGTAAGAGGTCGAGGGGAAATGCATGTACACAGTAATACTGAGGTCCTATGTTTGTACGGATATGACATGACAAGTTAAGGACACGAAACCTTTTTTGTGTGTCCTAGTGTATTTTGGAGTGTCTGGGATGTGTCTGATATGTGCTCGACAGGACATGGCCTACATTTTTGGAGTGTCTGTGCTTCCTATCTAAGATCTCTAGGTTTGATGTAGGTAATTTCAGGTTCTTGGATTATTGGGTGAAGATGAAAATCATGTACTGCATCTTATATTTGATTAATTCAATAGAATACTCACCGATACTTTGTAGTTACGATGTGCTAAAACTATATTAGACGGAGATTCAAATAAAACAGAGTTCTCCATGTCTTGTGAATAATATATATTTCATGTATGTTCTTTTTCCAAAGGGGAAGTATTCCAATTATGTTTGTAGAGTTACTTTCAGCTTGATTGACCTTGAATTCATCAATGAGTAACATAAGCCTTCTCTTTGGTACAGCTCCTTTATTTAGGATTGGCCTCGGAATCCAATTCCATGAATCATCTAGTGGCTACTTCTTCCTTTTCCCTGTTTAGGGGATGAATTGTGTCCAGGAACACCTTTATTTTCTCTCTTTTGAGTGCTGTTTTTGGTTTGTATGTTAACTTCATTTTGCCTTTTCATATCAAATCTTTGTGACTTGAAAATGGCCTGAGATTTCTTTGATCATATACAGAAATGTTGGAATAATTATAAACAATATAATACATAGATTACTCTGAAATCAGGAGAAACTCCATGTTCATTGTAAAGGCTTTCTATTCGAAGATTAAGGAATCTAAAATAATGCAAATTCTTGGTAACTTGTACTAGGGTTGAACAAATGCAAGAACATAAAATTAACAAATTGGCTGATTGTCATTGAGTTCATATTGTATTTATACATTGCAAAGTTTACAAATGAGGTTAATCTCTTTTGAACGTGGTTTCTTATTTTAATTATCTGACAGCACCATCTCATGTTTATCCTTGCTTCAAATGTTTTCCTTTGGGATTTAATAAAGGAACAGTTTAAGTTTTCTAGAAGCCATATATATTTCTTTTGTAAGTTTATACATTTTTTCTACCAAGAGCTAACTTTGGAAGCAACTATATATTCTCAACGAAGTAAACAATGGGGGTAAGATAAAGTTTCTTTAGTTACACCTCCAGTCTTTCATGTGGCTTATATTTAACCATGATGTTGTTAGACTACATAATTTTTCCATATATATACACAACTTTGGATTACTGTCCTTCAAGACCAGAATATATGAATTAACTTTGTGAAACCAATGATTTCGCAGCATGTTGTTGAATTAACTTCTCATATTGCAACTATTTTGTTATGATCATCCAATGTTAATTCTTGCCAGGTTCTCATGTAGCAACCTTTTCCCTAACTAACTATACTAACTATTCTGTTAAATCCACAGCGCACTGAAGTCGTTGACGACGCCTCGTGGGTAACGGGGTTCATGGACATCTTTGATCCTGCTCTTGATAGCATAAAGCGTTTGCTGAACTTCAATAAAGACTTTGATCCTAAGACGCTAGATATCTTAAGGATGGAGGGGAAAGTTAACAGCACCGGCGATGCAGATAGGCCATCTTCCCTCACAAGGGAAGAGATCCAAGGTCTTCCATTGAGCGACTTTAACTTGGATGCCTTCATCAAAGATAAGTTGTCTCTTGATCCATTGAAGCTTGACGTCCAGTCAGAAGTCCTTAAGCGTGATGAAGTCGACTCCCGCAGAAGGTTATGGATCAGATCGGATCGGAAAACTGTCCTTCCCCAGCCTTAAGTCCTTGGTTATATTGCTAGATAGTCAACATTAAGGTGCAGGAAGTGTAGATTCCGTTTTATTCTTAATGTGTATCTACCACTTCTAGCCGTTCTCTCATGTACTGTAAATCTGATACGTTTGAAAGATCACTACAGTAGGCCTGATCTTTTGTATAGATTTGATTTGAAGTGCACTGTATCACATCTTCAGTTGCAATTATATGTCATAATGTGTATATATTCTGTTGTTAGGAACTCAATGCCTCCTGTTAGTTGAGATGCCAGGGTTGGGGTAAGTACCATTGCATGCATTTCAAGTAACTCATCTCACCAAATCAGGTTGTCGAAATATGTCTGGCCCCGGCTCGAAGACCGGATTGCCCTCAAGGACACCGCCCCTCTCTGAAAAGATGTTTAGTAAAGCAAGTCCAGTCCAACCCGGTCAAGATCGAGGATCGATCACTCGGGTTTTCAGGCACGTTTCTTTTGCTTCCAAGCTTACTACCACTTGCATGTTTACGCCAACGGAATGAGCTTTGCTTAGGCAACTTTATTTTTCATTGGTTTTGTACTCGCTTACTCTTTCCACCACGCCAAAATTGTTTTGCTGGAACTCAATGCCTCGACACACGCTAGACATTCTCAACATCTCTCCCCATCACGGAACTTCTCATCAGACGTAATATATAAGAGCCCCCCATGTGAATATTTCCTTTTCCACAAACACATATTGAGCTCTTTCGGCACTTTGAAGAGTCCTATTTCTCTCAAATGTCTCTCATCAAGACCCTCGCCTCTTATTATCGGCAAAACATCCTCGCTGCTCGCTATGGAACTCGCCTGCCACGCGCCTTGGGAGCACAACCTGCTGCTGGGACCGCTACATATCACACTGCACCTAAGACGTAAATTTTCGTTCAACTCAAATTGAGCAAGATTTTTTTCGTCACGTCTTATGTACTAAACTTTGACGTCTAATATTTTTCCAAGGGAGATCAGTGATGCTGGCCTAGCGCAAGAACAACCATCAGCACGATCTCCGTCCTCTTCTTGGTAAGTTACCTATATCATCACATCACAAAGTAACTGTTTCTACATATTAATCTAGACACAGGTCAATCTCAATCTTATGTTGCAGGTTCAAATGGGCATTGGGGTCTTTGTTAACCATGGTGCTGCCCATTTGGGACAACAAATGGAAAACCTTACTAATACTCGAAGGTAATGCTCAGTTTCCATTTGTTTTTTCTTTGCCCCGTATTTTATTAAGGCAAATGTTAAGAGCGCTAAAAAAAATTACTAGGAGATTACATACTTTTGACGGTACTGTTCATGTTCAGAACCGTCAATTTTTTTACGGTACTTTTGACGGTTCATATTCAGAACCGTCAATTTTTTTGGCAGCCATAGTTATTTTAGGACTGACAAAATTTTGACCGTTTTAGCAAGTCCTGGACTGCCAAGGCAAGGCAGACCTTTTTTTTTTTTAGAACTATTGCCTTTATTAATGGTAATTAATAAAGAAAATATCCCCTATATCTTCTAACAGCTTATTGTTGCAATTAGGCGAGGTGGAGATGGCAGCGGAGATGGCGGAAACTGCGGCAGATGCCGTGGAGAAGATAGCCTCAATGGCAGAGAAGATGGCTTCGGACGCTGCGAAGAACATCCCTGAAGACGGGAAACTCAAAGGTGCGGCTTTGTTCGTAGAGCACGCATCTAAAGAGGTTGCGGAGGAGGCTCATCTTGCAAAAGACATCATTCATAAGGTTCATGACTGTTTCTGAGCATGTGCAAGTCGTACTATCGTACATGACCTAAAAATCTGGAAGACCCCAAATTTTTTAACCTCCGTATATATCATTAATGTGAAATCTTCATTTTTATATTTAATCCTTCATATTTTTTAGAAACTATGGTAACATGATCATTAGAATGTAAAAAAATCTCTTTTTTTTAGAGATTAAAAAAAAGTATTTTAGTATTTGTACATGGTCTTTAGAATATCAGCAACAAGGTCAAATCTCTTAGCTTCTTAATATTACTCTTGAACTTGAATTTGAACTTGAACTAACCTAATCCTTTGAACTTGAACTAACCTAATCCTTCATACAACCTCTCACGGTCTTTGTCTTGGCTTTAGCTTAAAACTAATGTTGTCAAGTTGTGCACTCTTTTCCATCCTTGGTTCATGACTAATTAAATATGATACACATAAATGTTTGAAAGCTATTGCTAATTCTGAGCTGCTTAATTTTTGTAGGTTGACGAAGTGAAGCACGAGGTGGAGATGTTCATACAGCCCATAGTCCACCACAAAGAAAAAACTGTCGACAGAGTCGAAGGTGGTCACGGAAAATAGGAGGCTACAACACATCAACGACCGCATAGAGACATATTTTCGTTTCATAACTTTTTATTTGTTGAGCACATGTTGATAGACGATTTCTTTTGTATATACGCTAACTACATCTACACAGTTGTAAAAAATATTTCATGTCTGTTATTAACAAAATCTAATTGCATACATGGTACCGAATTTGAGTTGCTCTTGTGGTTATCGAAGAAAGTTATAACACTATGGCTAGATGACGAAAGATCTGAATCGAGCCACGGGGGCATATTATTTCTTCCATTTATAATAATAGTGGGAGTTTGAGGTAGTGGATCCAAAAGACATGCAACACAACGTGTACAAAATTTCGTACGTATCGTCGGACATCAATATGCAAAAAAAGAAAATTGGATACATGGTGATGCCGCCTGTGTTTTATAAAGACTGGAGTCTGTATTTTATAAGTAACCAAAAAGGTTTATGTGAACTTAAACATCTTGAACAATTGAATTGATCTTTGTCACTTATACTCTGAATTTTTATTATTAACAACTTAATACTCTAAACTTTATTTGTGATTAAATACCATGAACTGTTCTAGTTTTGCAGGTTATCCCTACCTAAAATAACGAAAGTAAGTTATAACTTTTTAGGCTAAATTATTCTAGTTGCATCCCAACTATAGTGCTCGGACGTTTTTGGCACTTTAACTTTTCACTATTCGATTTTGGCACTCCAATTTTGTAAATTGATCTTTTGAAACACTTCTCGTCAATTTTGAAGCACATTGGAACCATTTCAAAAGAATATCCTATAATACAAGTATTAAATTTGTGCTTTTGTATTACAAGATATGCTTTTGAAGTTGTCTCAACTTGTTTCAAAATTGACGAAAAGTTCTTCAAAAAAATAATAATTTATGAAGTTGGATGCCAAAATCAACTAATAAAAAGTTAATGTGCAAATAATATTCGAACATTATAGATGGCACTACAAAATTATGGTAATTTAACGACTAACTTAGCGACTAACCATTTTAAGTGGCCAATTAGCGATCTACTACCGACTTATTTTTTGACTAAATGACACATTAGTTTAATGAATAGGATAGTTCATTGACATTCCGTCGGTAGAGTGTTGGTACTTTTCTGAAATTATTCAGCGACTACAAGTCGTTAGTCGCTAAGAAGTCGAAAGCACCTGAAAACTAATTTCTACTATCCAGCGACTGTAAGTTTAATCGTCATTCCAAAAAAATTCAGTAGACTTTTCCTCTTTTCCAAAACCCTTTCTCCCATAAACTGAACTATAAATGGACAACGACGTTACATTCAGCGACGGAAAATTTCAGTCGCTAGTTAGTCGCTATATTGATTTAGCGACTAATATTTCCTTTTTAGCTACGAAAAAGTCGGTCGCTATTTGGCTTTTTTTTTTTGTAGTGTGGGGTGTCATTATGGTCATTTAGCCTAACTTTTTTATAATCTATTGTAATTTTTTTATAAAGAAACTAAAAATCCTAACCCTAAAAATCACACACACACGCACACCCGAAGAGCTATATGGACAACACAATTGAACTATAGTGATAACTTTCTTTCCTCTTTTCTGCTAGTCCCACATTTAGTAGTTGTCATCATACTTATCAGTGTTCATTTTTCTTCTTCGAAATTAATGCTCTGGATGCAAATGAAAAACAAACACACAAGTTTCCTAATCCTTGTGAGACATTTACTTGCGCACTGTACCATATTATTGTTAGCATGGAATTAAGGGCTCTCATAAAATTGGAAGAGGATAAAATAACTAAAAGTGAAATGGTCCAACTAAAATTTATTCATTCAAATTTACTCATAACATGACCATTTGATTACCTAGCACATTGCTTTAACAACTAGTAACCAATGAGGAATAATGACAAGAAATGTAAATAGACAACTTATCATATAGACTCAATTCAAATATAACTTTTAACAATTACATCCTAATTGAAAGGGAAAAGGAAAAGAAAAAGAAAAAGAAAAAAAAGAACTCTCCCCATGTCAGTGTAATAACCATAGTTATTCCAACAAGCAAGTCAAGTCGATAGAAGCTCTTGAGCCTCTCTGTAACCTCCCAAATTCATCCCTTCTGCATCCTTCTCTTTCTCAGAGTATCTTGAATTTTAAGATGCCCATTCAATACAATCCATGATACTTGGTTTTGATTTAGAGTATCTTCAATTTTAATTATTTTTTTAAATATCGGATGCATATCCAATATATATATATATATATATATATATATATATATATATATATATATTGAGAAAGAAAAAGACAAATAGGGTCCGCTACCTGTTACACAACCCAAACCTGGTTAACTAAGTTAACACAAAATACGAAAGTCCTCGAAAATATGATACAATCATTTTTACATATCGTATATCTTCGTATCATGATCATCTAGGTGCTTTGGAGTGGTGTTGAGATGGATGGACCGATATTGAAAATGGAGGAATGGTACTCTGAATCATATAACTATAATGAAATATACGATCAACCAAATTTGAAAAAAAAAAAAAAAAAATTTGGTAGGACGATAAAAACTTTAACGAAATTGGAAAAAACGAAAAAAGTTTGGAAAAAATCTAAAATAAAAAATATTCCGTCAGACGGTCTGGCGGAAATTGAGCATTGTGGTTTTTTTTGGTTCTGGGTAATTGGTTTGGTTGCTTTTAATCTTTGGTTTGGGTTTTTTTTTTGTTGTTGTTTAGTTGGTTTAGTTAGTTTGGTTTAAATTTTGTATGTAGATAACAAATAGATAATTTTGTATATTAATTTAATTTAAATTTGATATTATATATAAATTCTTGAATTTAAAATTCCATTTATTCGTGATATGCTACAAAGAAAAACCATTCTAACAATTTAGTTCTTTCATTCTTTTTTTGTCTAACAGTTGTTTACTTAGTATTTAATTATTTCATTATTTTTCATTCAAGAATTTATATATAATATCAAATTTAAATTAAACAAATATACAAAACTATCTATTTGTTATCTACATACAAAATTTAAACCAAACTAATTAAACCAACTAAAAAAAAAAAAACCAAAACCAAAAAAAAGTAAAAGCAACCAAACCAAGAAAAAAAAAATCACAATGCTCAATTTTCGCCAGACCGTTTGGCTCAATTTCCGCCAGACCATCTGACGGAATGTTTTTGGTTTTAGAATTTTTTCAAACTTCTTTCGTTTTCTCCAATTTCGTTAAAGCTTTTATCGTCCTACAAAATTTCCTGGAAAAAAAAAAAGCCCGTAAGGAATGATTTGCTCATCTTATTTCTCGAACCGAGAGATCCATGAATCGACGCGAAGAATCCCGGAGGTGACTGCAATGGGCAGAAATGTCACTCGCCGGCCTAAACGACGAGCAGAACGTGAGATCAAGGGATCACCCAACGACGAGAGAGAGCCTTGTTGATGCTGACATCGGCCACCACAACGAACTACGGATCGGGCACCTTCACATCTCTCTGTTACAGGCAATGCTGCTACTAAGATTTAGGATTTTCTTGATTATTTACTTCTTGATCTAATTTTATGTACTGGTATCTATTGTTTGAAGAGAAAGCCTAGGAGTACTTGCAATTTATTTTCTGAATCTATGGGACTGTTGTATTGCTTGGTAAGTAAGTTTAGGAGTTAGATTTGATGCACTCCTATATATTTTATTATGGTTTTGGGGTTTACAAGTTACTTAGACATGGCTAAAAGTAGTAAATTAGACCAGGCTGCCACTATTTTTTTTTCATGCCTTCTGGCCGTATTGATGAGGAAAGCCTGTCGTGCCATACCCAAAATCTGGACGCGGTACAACTAGGGTTCGGTTATGAAAATACTAAAAAAATAATTATACGGTTTTTAATTGACTTACACAATTATAATTACCCTCAATTTTATGCATACTTTGAGATTAAAAATGTGTATATTTTAAAAATAACAATTCTATAGATTTGTTTTAAAGCCAACTTTGATAAGTTTAATCATTAGTTCAACTTTTAGCCCAACTTTGAAATACAATTATAAAGTTTATATATTGTTAATGTAATTTTACCATAATCCCACTTTGGGTCCAGCTCTAAATAATAAAATTAACCGAACAAACCGAAACTGAATCGATTAGTGGTTCGGTTCGATTTTGGTTATAGCTAATTTCTGTAAAGTTTCGGTTTTTTAGAAGTTTAGTTTGTTCGGTTTTCTCAGATGCTGAACCCTATAGGTACAACGAGACATGATAGCTTCAGAGTTATCATACATTTACTGTTTGAATAGAAAAATAAAAGGCACATCAACCAGAACAAATCTCCTTCCAATGTAATGAAACTTCAATTGTCCCAACAGTACTTTAAAGGGAGAAAGACATGAAAATTAGAACCCCCAACAGCTTTATGAGCTATAGTCGTTACCCATAGATCCAGTAATTCAGTAAATCCCGGGAAAAAAAAAACTCGAATAGGCTCATCAGTATGGACGTTGCAAGCACCACCATATTGGTGCATATGGAGCTTGGGATTTTCTCTTCATCTTCCTTTGGTTGAAAAATCGTCGGCGATCACACGAATAACTAACTTCGACGAGTACCACTATTTTTTCCCACAGACAATATCAAGCAACTTTTGAATTTTCGGGGTCGGTTTAATCTCATCCTCCTCGACACGCCTACGAAGCGAGCGCTCCCTTCTACCAGACGCCGCGTAAGTTCGGAGCAACAGCTCGTACGCTTTCAAACCGAGGCAGTCGAGCGTCTTCAGAACCTTGCAGAAGGCTTCTGCCCCATCTACGTCCTTCTCCTTCTCGTAGTACTTCATGAACATCTGTATCTTGTCGCCATCCAACTTCCATTCGCCCCCCTCTTTCGCCATCCGAGTCGCAGTTTCCAGCCAGCCCAGAGCCGAGTTCATCTCGTCCTTCTTCAAGTAGTAGTCCATGAAGAGATCGCACGTCCTGAAGTCCAGTCCTCCACCCTTCTCCGTAGCCCTCCTGCTGAGCGATTCCGCTTCTTCGACCATATCATTCCTCAGATGAGCCCCGATTGCCAAGTTGGTTAGCCTGGGATCATAGGTAACCAAAACCGACTCCCACTCCTTGTAACAGGCCTTGAAGCCATCGAAATCATTCAGCTTGTTAAGCGCCTGAAGCATGGTTAAATAGCTCATATTTGTCTGCTTCTTGAAGGCTTTCTTCAAAGACTCCCACACCCTGTGAACCTCTTCCAAATTCCCGGCACCAGCATACAAGCTTATAAGGAAATGGAAAGGGTCCCGTTCGCGGCCATCTAGAAGCCCCTCGAGCTTCTTGAGAGCTGACTCGGTTTTCTTGAAAAGGCCGGCAGAATTATAGATACCAGCCAATGTACTATAAGCAGTCCAGTGCGGAATGACTTCCTCCGAGTCTTCCATTTGATGTATCACGCCCTCGACAGACTCAATGTCGTTCAGTTTGGCGTAGCTGTTCATCAGGATGCAGTTTGTCATGTTATCCGGTGCTATGTTGTTGGCCTTCATCTCTTCTACAAGGGCAGGGACCTTCTCGGGCTGTTCTAACTTCATATATAGCGCCATCAGGTTGTTGTAGACCAGAGTATTGGAAGCCAAGTTGAGTTCTTTCATCTTCTGGTAGAGAGCGGTGGCCTTGTCCACCATTTTCTCTAAGCAGTAGCAGTTGAGTAGAGCTCCGTATGTCCGCTGGTTCTTGGCAGTTTCAGGGAGGCTGCAGAAGTAGTCCTCCGCAGATTCAATACCCCTAACTTTTGCAATGAGATCTAGTCGTATAGCATGATTGGTCCAGGACATGTTCATACCTCTTGTGTTAACCATCCAGTCCATCATCTGTTTGGTGGCAAGAAACCAGGAAGTGATCAGAATTGCTGCCAAAATATAAGGAAAAAGAGTTTTGTTACGACTTTCCAGGAATATCTTATATGCTTTTCACTTTTAATATAAGGTCCGTAGAACATTTGTAGGATAAAGTTCACAAGATTGTTTGATATTGTAAACAGATACAAACCTTGAAAGGTGAGAACAATGTTGGAAAAAAGTAAATTGGGCATCCCTACTGTAAAGAAAATAGGTTATGCACCTAGTTGCTTCAAAGTCTTGATCATCAAAATGGATCGGTATGGAGCATAAGAAAGATCCATTAAGATTTCACAACAACAAAAAAAATATGATCGACAGTCGACCAAATGTCATCACCCTACGTTAGTGCCAAATTCCTAGCCAAGGTGGCTATAGCATGAGTCGGTCATATCATATAACCTAGACGGCTAGTTGGCAGGTAAGCAGACTTAATATTGTGGATACGCAGTTTAAGCGCATGCAACCAAGGAGCTCCCTCCGAGTTCCCTTAAGACTTTAAAGAGTCTAGACAAAGAGGTAATACAATTCTATAAGGAATTATTTTCGTCTTTATATGATACGACAAATAAATTTCATTTTTTTGGTGCCTGTCCAGACAAGTCAATCAAATAAGAAAAATGACTTTGACAAGCCATAAGAACAAGTTTCAGAAACATTATGCCATAATGGAACATCTGATGATATATATTAGAGTTTAATGCAGACACGAATACAACACAATACATGAAGGACATGGTATCATGGACACCATACCTACTTTGGTGTGTCCTAGCGTATTTTGGAGTATCCATTTTGGGTCTGATACATGCTCAACACGAGGCAACACGGACACGGCCCCAACTGTTGGAGTGCCCATGCTTCCTAGGAGCCAAGACACTACCCAACAAAACTATGATGTCAAAAATACCTGAGGTGACCATTTCTTACCACACACAAGCAAGGTTCATAGTATCAGTTTTGAACCTTTCCTATGAGTACCGGTTTCGTCAGGGTTCAGTTGTTTTTAGTGTCGCTTTCAGTAGTTTCTTGTGTTCCGCTAATAGTTGTCGGTATTGATACTGTGAACCTTGTGCACAAGACTTGGGAGTGCATTTTACGTTTCAAACATCAAGGGCTAATGCAAGAAGAATTATTATAGAAAGACTTGCAAATACTATAGAAATCCAGTTGGGATCATGTATCACAGAGGTTTGAAAACAAACCACAAGACAAATGAAATAATCAATCTCCTACTTAGGCTGTTATTTGTACTACGATTTTAAATTACTCATCTCATTAAATATTTTTCTTCTCAACTGATTCTGATTCTGATTCCTACAAGTTGGAATATAATACACTAACTACAGTAACCTAGCTCATGGGTGAGCATTGTGTATTCTTCACCTTTTTCTACTAAGGATATACATTGGATTACATGACAGTTTGTAGATGAACAAGGCATGAAGTTGGAAATTAGGGTGTAAACAAATAGGATATGGGTGGATGCAACTATTTATTTTTGTTTTCTCATAGCTTACATGGATATGCGCGCACTTGGACACTATTGTAATACTACATTATTTTCTATGTTTGCTTGAAGAGGATATGGTTTGAATTGATTGTGAATAAGGATATAAATTAGTCGATTATCAAACAAGACTAAATATAAGGGGAACCAAGTTTAACCCATAGAGCCAGATATTGTATATTATTGTATTTATTCATGCTCTTAGGCAGACAGCAATACGTGTGCTAGTGGTATAGTTTAAAGAACGAATACAACAATCCGCTCAAGAAATTAGAGAGAGAAAAAATTCAGAAGTAGGAGCTTCCACGTGATGAGCAATGTGTTCAACAACTAGCTCAATGATAAACAAGCAAGGAAAATATTAAACTGGACACATGAGAGAACAAGAAGGCATTTGAGCCATCACAAAAATATTGATAAGCACCAAGGAAACACTTACAGGAAGAATCTTATATTTGGTGATTGCTCAAAATTGTCACCAAAAGACAAAGATCAGACCTTCATACCAGATTTTGGCATCCTATTCTACTCATCATCAACAACCGATTCATCTTCTTGTTTGGGGCATGGTTCAACTATGTTGGCAGACTGAAACTTAATGATACGGGACGGAAACTATCAATAGAGGCCAGGCATATTCCTAATTATGGCCTGTATATAGGAAAAGTTGGCCTCATCCAGTATCTGAATAATATACCTCAACTTGTTAAAGTCTTTGCCAATGCAATAAAAATCTAGAGTGTTGGTGAGGGATGAGGGTTATATATTTATATTCAACACACTCCCATCGGTTGAAGATCAATTTATGGGATGAGAGTTGGATCCACACAGTGACATGATTATTGTGTAAATCCACTTAAACTGCGTGCCATAGAGATTGAACTTGGGTTACTCAAAACGCTAGAGTGTTGGTGAGGGATATGATTACATCTATATTCAACCCAACCCACAACACAACTCTATGAAGTAGCTAGGTCTTAAAATGGGCATCTCATCTGTGGGGTGTATCTGAATTGGATGTTGTAAAAAATTATACCACCACATGAACCCAACTCTTAGTGTAAAATGGACATCTCATCTGTGGGGGTGTATCTGAATAATATAAATATTTAGCCCTCAAAACAGTGTTCTAAAAAATCTCTAGGCGCTCCTAGGAGAGTTGCCTTGTCTCATTGCCTGGGAGCGCCTAGCCTCGCTCGGCAAAGAAAAATGCCATATGGGCAACGTATCAAACTCCATTTTTATAACACATTTTTTGTTACTTTTGTCGCTCATGTTAGGTTATCCAAATATATCCTAGATCCTTAAAAACTCATCAACTAAATTACTAATAGAAAATAAGAAAGTAAATTAACAAGATCACAAAAGTGTATGGAACACAACATTATGTTTAAAAATAATAACGTCATACATAAGTCATTATGATAGAAGACATTGTTCAAATGGAAACCTAAAATAATCAACGAATTTTTATTTATTTATATCTATTTAGTTATGAACTTATAGTGTTAATACTTAAAAAAAAGGGGGAAATTTATGAAATGCCCAAAAAACGAAAAAGTTTTATGAAAAACCCACCGTGCAATAACATTTCATTGCGTGTCCAGAATTAGCAAAACATATATAAAGAGGGTTCCGAATGACCTTTTTGCCCTTCCTTCTAATTTATTGAAAACACCCACGAAACAACTCTTAAAAAAACGTTTCGATACTTCATCTTCTTCCATACGCTGCTCACTTTCGAATCTAGGTTTTCTCCTCAAAAATCTTCAAAAACTCGTCGAAAAATTTCGGAAGGACCGAGACAAACGGCAAAAGTGCTAAAACGGAGGTCCAAACATCATTTTTTTTGCGATTCTAAAATTTCGGAAGGCCGACAAACAGTGTAAATGTTTATCTCAGACTCCTCGAAGATACACTCATTTTGCGACAAACCGGGCCTCGTTTCGACCTCCCAGTCAAAAGTTATGGCCCTCTAAAGTTTCAACTGACCATAAAATGCAGGAGAATGGCCATTCTCCGTGTTAGAACACGAAGAATGTTAATTTCGCATGAGGGTAGTCATTCTCCGTGTTAGTAACACGGAGAATGGCATTCTCCGTCTTAATTTACACGGAGAACGGCGTTCTCCGTGTTAAGTTACACGGAGAATGGTCATTCCAGTGTTAAAACGCAGGAGAATGGCCATTCTCCGTGTTAAAACGCAGGAGAATGGCCATTCTCCGTGTTAAATAACACGGAGAATGGCATTCTCCGTGTAAATTAACACGAAGAATGCCATTTACACGGAGAATGTCATTCTCTTTGAGAATGGCATTCTCCGTGTTATTCAACACAGAGAATGGCATTCTCCGTATTAATGGCCATTCCCAGTGTTAAACGTAGGAGAATGACCATTCTCCGTGTCATTTAACACGGAGAATAGCCATTCTCCGTGCTAAATTACACGGAGACCATTTTCCGTGTTAAATGACACGGAGAATGAGAATGGTCATTCTCCGTGCTAAATTACACGGAGAATGGCCATTATCCGTGTCATTTAACACGGAGAATGACCATTCTCCGTGCTAAATTACACGGAGACCATTCTCCGTGTTAAATGACACGGAGAATGGCCATTCACCGTGCTAAATTACACGGAGACCATTCTCCGTGTTAAATGACATGGAGAATGGTCATTCTCCGTGCTAAATTACATGGAGAATGGCCATTCTCCGTGTTAAATGACACGGAGAATGATCATTCAAATGTTAAAACACAGGAGAATGCCATTCTACGTGTTCGAAACACGGAGAATGTTATTCTCCGTGTTAGTAACACTGAGAATGACATTCTCCGTGTTAATTTACACGGAGAATGGCATTATCCTTGTTAAAATGCAGGAGAATGACTATTCTTCGTTTTATATCGACGGAGAACAGTTGACAGAAACCTAATTTTTTATTTTTTTGTTTTGTGGAAAGAAATTTGACATGAATAAATATTCAAGAGTTTTCGTTCTTCTTTCAAAACGATGCTAACTCTTATGGAAAAGAAGAAGAAGATATTCTCTCCATAATTGACCTAATTGTCGGAAAAGAAGAAGAAGAAGATGAGCGATGATCGGAGTTTGACTGAAAAAAAGTACGGTGAACTACGAACGATCTTTGCGATCTCTGCTGAAGATGAGAGCAATGGAATTCAGATCTCTCGTGAAGAAGAAGAAGAAAAAGAAGACGAGAATCGCAATCCAAATCTGAGTTTGTGCAAAGAGGTAGTTTTGGTATTAATTTTGTAAATACAGAGCATCTAAAGGGAATATTGGAATAGTTAACGTGGAAATATATAATTCTGGGCATTTCATAAAACCCATCCTGCGGGTGGGTTTTTCATAAAAAGCAACCCCGAAATTGGATTTCTCAGCAATTTCCCCCAAAAAAAATTATATTTGGACCTTTAAAACTTAAGCCTGAAACTTTAAAAATCAATAAAATCAAACAAGCCAATAAAACATAAAAAAAACCAAACAAAGGCGAAAAAACTGCATAAAACACCCAACACATCTAGACATGCACCTGGGCTCACATAATTATTCATTCGTCTAATCTCGCCTTCGACGCCTTTGTTAGGCGGTGAAACATCGCCTCCTTTTGGACGCCTAGGTGTGTCTTGGGTGACGCCTTAACAACACTGCTCAAACCTCACCAAAATTCAGGAGTTTTAGTGAAGTGGTGTGGACTTTAATAGTAAGTGCTCAAAAGGACATGTCGGCCAAAACTAACAATACTAGTTCGTATATATCTATGTTGCATGTATACTCCTCCGGATGACTGTATGTGTATCCGATATGATCCCTCTCCAACACTCCTATTCTCCGAAGAGAACAAAACATTTGATGAAATTAATCTTAAATATTTGAGATAATGAGAAAGTAACATCTCTTTCTATCAAATCCTTACTAGAACTATTTGAAAGATACTTCAAAATATGCATAAGTAAAGATATCATTAGTATCTAATATATAAAATATCTATATAGATGTCTTTATGTGTATATATAATCGCATCCATACTGTACCAGCATCCTAAATTTTCAAAGTTGTTGTATTCTGAATTTGTATTGTGACTAGGTTTGCAAACATTTGACAAATTTGATTCGAAGGAGAGATCAGTTGGTGGGTCTTTCCATTTTGCAAGCAAGATTGGTTGGATGCACACTTTATGTAGGTTATGTTCACTTATGCAGCTTCTTTGATTGCTTCTACATCAGAAAATTTTGGTTAACTTAGTTATTTCTTTTTCTTATGTATATTATCAACAACAATCTCATTCGTTTTGATGAAGATTGGGATAAACCCTCTTATATTTTTACATCTAGGATCCGAATGTATCATCGATAATAATAGGAACTGAACATTATTCACACATCTCCAAGATGGAAGTTCCGCACCAACTAAAGAAATTCATTTTACACGGTTGAGTTCGAATGAACTTCGCGGAGGCAGGATTCCTGGATGAACAAAGAAGCTCGCGAGCTCACCTTGACTCGACAAAAGCTCAACTCGGTTTCCTTAACGAGTCGAGCTTGAACAAAATATTGAGCTCGATTTCCTTAAGAGTCGAGCTTGTAGAACTCGTGAACAAGCTCGACTTGGTAAGCTTGAAGAGTACTCGGCTCAACTCGACTCGTTATGACTCGATATAGCTTGACTCGGTTATAGCTCAGCACCCTGAATTTTTCTTCATCATTTTCCATCCATCATGTCTTATAAATCCATTAACAAAACATCAAAGGTATAAATTTTCTCCTTTTTTCTTCTTGATGATTTGTAGTTCTCATCACTCATTTCAATTTGTTTTCTTTATTTCTCTACCTTGATTTTGTGTTATGTATTAAAACTTGCTGAAAAATTTACCAAGACTGGAGCTTGACTCGAGCTCAACAACTTGCAAGCTGCTCCCAAACAGCTTGAGCTCGGCTCAAGAGCAAAACAAGCAAGCTTGAACATCCCTCTTATAAGCTCGGGCTCGAACTTGAAAAGGACCAACCCTAAACGAGTCAAACTCAAATATGCAAAGCTCAACTCGGCTCGATTGCATCCCTAATCATGTTTGTATCAAAGCATCTATGTGCAACTTATGTCTATGTACAATCACTATGCAAAATGACAAATATGATGGTATCTATAGTTTGAAACTGTGGTCATGATATCATGGAACCTCATCATTGGAACAAAGACAACAAATGAATAGTTGATTATAATAATAATAAATGGGCAAAAGGTATGGTATGTGCAATTTTTGTCTGATCTAGAACGACATGACTCGACACCAGTGTTTGGAGTGTCTACTTCCTAGAAGCCAGGTGGGGGTCGTTACCTCAGACATGATTTCAAGTCTATCCAAACATGGTTTTAACTGAAGTCGTGTTATCAAATGCGGTTATAGCGTTCCTAAAACGTGATTTGAAAGAGAATGATGCAATAGTTTTGGTAATGTGGTTTGGAAGTAATGTATCTACAGCATTCTTATTTTTTTCCTAAAATAATGCCGTTTATCAAAGTTGCCCAATAGGCCAATACTGACCCGACTGGCAGCGAAGTACTAATCAAGTGTATGATCACTAATGTAGTACCCCGTCCCAACATCGTGTCCCGTTCCTCTTTTGCGACGCGATGAGCGCGGTTAAGAAATACTCTCACTATCGATTGGTATGGACATGTTGAATCAAGATCCTTTCCTCGTTATGGATCGGCTTCTTCAGAATCAAGTCTCATATTCAGCGGATTGCGTTTCGAGGATAGCCTATGCGGCTGAGTCGGAAGAGACCTCCCGCTGCTCTATTTTTTATGCCCCACTTGCTTCTCCGGCTTTAGTTTTATGAATACGTTTATGGATTTCATTGCTTACGTTCTTCGAACTTCGTACTTCATATCGAATCCCAGAGGAAATGATAGAGTATTGATCGTCTGCTTATGCGATTTCAGGTGATCGCGTAGGCGAACGCACGGCTTAGAGGACTCCTTTCTCTCACTCATCCAATCAACAGTGAGTGGCTCGACCTTTTCTTCTTGACCCTCTTGTTCTTCAATCAATTGATAATATCAATAATCCGAATGCTAGATATAGAGACGTGGACTCAATGTAACATAATTGTTTTTCATAGAATTGTACATGTTTACTTGTATAGAACTGCTATAGAACTGTTATACCATGAAACTGTTCACATGCTTACTTATGTTATGCAATTCATATAACTGTGTTAAGCAAAGGGAATGAAATCAACGAATGAACATTGCAAAATGATAAGGCGGGGGACGATGAACTTGGTTAAGCTTCCTATGAATTTTTAGACCATGCTTGAGTGACTAGTTTTAGTTTAGCACGGTCATGGACAACTTGTGCACAAGGACGATATTTTCTCGAACGGTAACATGGGGCCACGGGATCTATCCGGCCTAGGGAGAAACAATAAATAGTTGAGTTGGGTTTAAACAACGAATAATTCGGGGACTTTCAGCGGAGCTCGCTACTTGCGTTGAAAGGATCACGTCTAACCAAGCTATGTCCAAGATGGCTAGTCAATGCCAGTGACCTCCACAACACATTGTTTTTAGTTATTGTTAACAAACTGACAGGAAAGATTTTGGTAAGCCTTATATTGCAACGGCATGCTCTGTCGTGGGTAAGTTCTAGCGTAATTTACCTTATGTCTTATCAAACTGCTTATATGAAACTGACTAGGATGATTAGAAAGATCACAAAAATATGTTGCATATTTCACATAATTTCTTGAATCAAATGAGAGAGTGGAATTTAATTAGTCATTCACCAGTACACGGCAATGTACTGATCCTCGCTCTCCACAGGTGTTGCGAACCAAGAGACGTGTCGAACAACTGAAGGCGACGTCTGAACCTTTTGAAGCCAAGGCCTAGCTAGAGTGTGAAGGCGCACTCAACTCTTTTGAAGACCCTACTCCAGTCCAAAAAAGATGACTCAACTCTCCCCCATCAGAGGTGTCTTGAATGTTTTGGCTGTATAAAGGGGTGTAATGTATGGAACGGCTATCTCATCGGCGTTCATTTTGTAATTGAGTCAATTTATAAGCCCGTGCGGCAACTCTCTTTTGTATTTGTGTCAATGTAAATGTAATTTCAGTATTATCAATGAAAAGAAAGTTACTTCTATACAAATGTGTTAAAATTACTGTGTACTATCTTAGATATTGTGTTTCAGATAATCTTATGTAATTGTCTTGTGCAAGCGCAATTTAGGCCCGCACGGCATCACGCCTGGGGGACAACTATCGATTCTACCGAATCGGAACGTGACAACTAAGGCCATCTCCAATGGGGGTTTCTCTCTCCCCTATTTCTATGGTAGAAACCTTTTTAGAAAAAACTTCTCCCAACAGTTATTTCTATCCCAATATCAATCCTACGTGGCACTGATGTAGGATGGAGAATTTCTATGAGGGTTTATAAATTCTTCATCTTAATATTGTCCCCCACTTTAAAACTAAATCGTAAAACTCTCCATTTAATATTCTCCATCTTAATATTAGGTAGCGACACGTAGGATAGAAATTGAGAACCATTGGAGAGTGTTCCTTTTTTTTTTTCAATTTCTATGTAGAAACTCTGCCAACTATGATAGAAATTTACAATGACAATATAGGATAAGAACTCAATTTTAGAAATCCCCATTGGAGATGGTCTAAGCAAAGTTTCCATAATGGTGAGCTCTGTAAGTTGAAAGTATGATCAATGAAGTAATGAAATTTCGGAAATAGAACAAGAAGAAGAAGAAAAAAAATTTGGTGAGTTTGCTTTGGTTACTTCGAGGGCGTGCTTGTAGCGCCTGTACTTGCGGAGGTCCTTGACGTGGTTGACGAGGTCCATGACCTTCACCGGCCTCCCTTCCTTCACCCACTTGTTCAGGGTCCTCGACACCGCCCCCTCCGCCGCGCCGCCCAGCTCCGACAGCCGACGGTACAGCGGCTTCCCTCCTCCTCGCCCGCTCTCTCTATTCTCCTCCTCCCCCTCCTTCTTCTCCTTTTGCTTTTTATTATTCTTCTTCTTCTTCTTCTCCTTCTTCTTCCCATCCTTCGCCGCCGCCGCCACTTCCGACGGCGGCGGCAGCGATGACGACTCTACTGCCGCCGGCGATGCGGTGGAGAGGAGCCTTCTTGATGCTGATATCAGGCGAATTGGAAGCTTGCCCATCATCATAGCCCCTCTCTCTCTCTCTCTCTGTTTTCGATATTTTCTTCGTGGTGGACTAGGGTTTTAGGAGGGGTTTAAGCGACCAGGAAATGATAAAAAAAATATATATATATTACTGCAGCAGTGACTTTTGGCACCGGAGTGTTATATGATCTGAGTCCATTTTTGTTCACCCACTAAATCTAAGTGAGATATTCACATCTCACTAAAAAATAAAAAATAACAAATGGTACAAAATTATTTTAGTGGGTGAACAACATCTTGTGTGGAATAAAAATATCACGTGTTATTTTTGTAGTAGAAGGTGAACATTCCATACTAGTTTTTTGCGGATGAACAAAAATGGACTCTTATATGAACAGTATATGTCACTTGACACTAGCTTCACTTGTTGGGTCTGGGTCTACCACCATAACCGCATCCAATATGGATTAGTTAGAAGACCGAGAAAGAAAAACAAAAATGATAACCATTGGGCTTACAACCATCTTACAACAGCCGCTTAGGTAGCAGTTGTTAATTGGATCTCCTCTTCCCTATTATGCATGGAGAGAGAGGACCAAATTGAAAATTGTCGCAGTTACAAGCTAAATGATTGTATTCCATGCATTGCTTAAAAAAGGCAAATTTTATTAGCACCTCAAGTTTTACGTGAGGGCAGTCCAATTTTTTTTAAATTATTTACAAGTTTGGCACTTCTATTTTTTACTTCAGACTAGCCCACGTGTTTAGTATAAAATCCTACAGGATTGTCAATAAAGTTGACAGTCCTACTTAGTGTTAGGACTGTCAACTTCGTTAGCAATTCTGAAGGATTGAATTATAAGTATGTCTAAAAAGAGAGTTTAAATTAATTGTACTTTGCTACCCTCAACTTTTTCGCCTTTTCAACTTGATACCATAAACTTTTTTTCGTAACAAATTGGTACCTCAACTATTATTTTTTTCAACTTGATACCTAATTTTTCAAAAATTCCGAAAATGCCCTTCCCTCTTCCTTCCCTCCACCCCCTTCCCCACTCCGGCCACCCCCCCCCCTGCTAGCTCTGGCCGCCCCACCCCCCCCCCCTGCTAGCTCCGCCCCCCCCCCGCCCCCCACTCCCCACCCCTGCTACCTTCGGCCACCCCCTGTCCCGCCTCCCGCCCCGCCCTCCCTCCCCAGCCCCCCTCCTCCCGTGCTGCCGCGGCCTAGGGGAGAGGCGGGGGCGGGCGGGCAGCCGAGTGAGCAGGGGGGGGGGGGGGTGGGGGGCGGGGGGGGGGGGGGGGGGGGGGGGCGGAGCTAGCAGGGGGGGCGGCCGGAGCGTGCAGGGGGAGGAGGGTTAGGGGTAGGGGTAGGGACATTTTAGTCCAAAATAACATCTGGGTACCAAATTGTTACAAAAAATAGTTTAGGGTACAAAGTTGAAAAATGATAATAGTTGAGGGTAGCAAAGTACAATTAAGCCTTAAACTATCAACAAAGTACATAATGTAGAAATGAACTTTGTTGATAATCTACTTAGTGTTAGGACTTCGTTGACAGTCCGAAGGATTTGCTGATTTAGAAGAATAGACATAAAATCCTATAGTGGGTATCGTCATAGCTTGCCTCAACTTTTGACTGATAAGTTGAGAGTCCTCGCTCATTACTAGGGGGAACACCAATTTTTATTTCCTTTAGTGGGTTTCCTCATAGCTGGCCTCAACTTTTGATACGTTCAGTGACAAAAGGTCCATTTGAATATATTTTCTGAAATTTGATTCTGAAATCAGTTTTCTGAAAATAAATTATAAAATTATTTTTTGAGTATAGAGATTTTGAATTTGCGTTTGGTTACTTTTATCTGGAAAATAATTTTCTGAAACAAAAGTTTAAAGATTCCGTTTGGTAAAATACTTTTAGAAAACAATTTTTAAATAAAATTTTGTAAAATATGTTTGAAAAGTATTTAATTAAAAACAACTTAATATAATATAGAATGCATAATGAGAGATAATTGGAATGTCTAAATAATAATAATTTGAACAACCAAAATTGGAACTCTATACAAATCAAGAAGCTTGAAATTTAGCATAAATATAATGTTTAGTACACAAACATACTTTGTCTTGAATAATACAACATAACTAATTAAAATTAAACATTAGAACACCTAAAGTTTTACTCCACAACACTGTCCAAATTTTGCATTCCACATGTACTGAGCAATAACATCTCTCCTCCTAGCCATCTTCGTAAGAATTTGCTGAGACAAGTCCAACGCTGGTATATTAGCTTCATGTGGTTGACCACAAAAAGAAGGTACAAAATCTTCATTGATGCAAAAAAACTGTCATCCGTCGAATATCTACGAATGAAATTGTTCAATCCGCAACATGCATTTACCATTAAAACTTGTCTAGTTGGCTTGTAGTTTGTCACGTACTAAAAACTAGAAATCTTTCTTGTACACCCTAAATGCCATATCAATTACATTTCCAAGTCTAGAGTGTCTCCGGTTAAACAACTCCCTTTGATGAATTGGCTCGTCACCTACCCATCGAAATCGTGCAAGTGGTATCGTTCGCCGCGATACGGAGCCAAAAATCCAATTAGAATATCCGCAATCTGCAGCAGGTATTGAATACCAATAGGACCAATTCACTTAGTTCACTTGCAAATTCTCGGATGACATTCCTTTTTTCCCACACAACAACAACAATATGAATGAAAAATAAATTTATTTCTGACAAGGCTATACCAGTAGTAACTGTTGTTGAAAATAGCAAAAACATTATAGCAGTTTGACCATGAATACTATGTTCTTAATAGTAGGACTGATACTAAAATATATTTCTCAACCTGAGAGTTCAGTATCATGAATGATGCTAAAATATATTTCTCATAAAATAGAGTTCAGTACCATTACAATAAGCTACAAATTAAAGGCCCAAACAACAAGTAGAGTCGGTACCATTACATATAGTTCTAGGCGAGACCTTATCAAAGGCCCAAAAAACAAGCATAAACATCCATTACATTCTTAGTCCGAAGATCCCAAAGACCTTAGAACAAAGGCCCAAAATCGCTACTAGTTCGAAGACCCCAAACTCATCATCCACACGTGCCTAAAATCCTCATCGATAGTAAGAAAAGCCTCGCGATAAACAACGTTGTTGGCAAGCACATCTAATGTCTTAATTAAGACGTGCATTGAACGGAACGTTTGCATCATACAAAACACATCTATACATTTTGACATACTAAATTGCTCTAGTGCAGCTTGGGCTTTAATAAACTTGTATGTTTTAGCATTTGAGGCTGAAGTAAGTGTATCCATACATTTATCGATCTCGGGCTCTTTGTAGACAACTGCTTGATTTACTTTTGCCCTTACGCGAAGCCCTTGTGTAGCCTCGATGTCATTGTCATCGAGGTCATCACACAAAATAGGATGAGATCTAGTACTAATATTAGGGTTGGCAAACTCATCATCAACTGCTCTTTCTTCTTCCAAATCTACATGGTCGTTGTGTCGATGCCCTTGAGAGTAAACCGGTGGCAGTATACAGTTTAAATAGTCTACTTAAAGCTTCATAGTTTGACAAACCCTTTGTCCGAAAGACTTTTGCTCCCGAGTTCGCCTAAAATGTAATAAAACATTTACATGATTGTATATAATCTAATATTTTGTATACACTAATAATTAAAATACAGTATGTGCACCTGGATGTAATTATCCCACACATCACTCTCAACCGTCACTGTGTTAGTCTGACTGTCCCATCCAAATTCAGATTTATCTTTTAGCTTCTTAAATTTTCGAAACTTGATCCTTAACCGACTATGTTTGTCTTTAAGTTGTTTGACACTAACAGTTTAGCTCGGATTTCAGTTGTACAACAAAGTTCTGCCAAATTTGGAGCTAAAAGTAGAACTCATCATATTATTTTTTGCCACTTTGGTGTCCATCATAGACACAAATGCATTTTCAACGGGTAAACTCTATAAACCAATGTCCTCATCCTGGACTTTTTTTCTCTCCACTATACATTTATAAATTACACAAACTAGTGACTGATACATAAAGTAGTTTTGTTTATAAATTTTATCGACAACAATGTTTTCAAATTAGAGGAAACAAACCTTTGATCGGCGATGACGGAAGTTATCTCCGACTTATTCCCTGGAACGAACTAATCCACGGAGACGATAACGATTCTGGTTTCACAGACCATTCGAGCATCAAGTCCTGGAAGACAAATTTATATAAATAACCAAAACTAAGTCAAATAATGACAACAAAAAATATTAATGGTAGTATACCAGACAAGGTGTCACCCCAGGTACCTATACCAAACAACCACTAAAAGATTTGAAAAGAGGAAGTTAAAAAAGAAAAGAAAAGATGAAGAAGATGAATGATTTGAACTAATGGGCCAGAAAACCTATGTCAAAATAGGTTCAGTCGAATGGCCAAACAAATAGTAGTAAAAATAATAAATTAAGAAGGAGAAAACACACATAATCCACAACATAGCTAATGGCACTATTGTTCCTGTTCTTGGATCAAGAAAACTATTTTTTTCATCACCACCCTATGACTGATGCTCTATATATAACGTCATTTCCTTCAAAGTTGCTTTTGGTTGCTAAAGTTACTAACGATCTAAATTGCAATGTCATTTTTTTTTCCTTCTAATGTTGTTTTGCAGGATCATGTCGCAGGGAGGACGATTGGTGAAGGGGTGTTATCTCATGGTCTCTATATTTTGAAAAGCACATCTCAAGCTTTTGTCTCTCAATCAATGATCCTCTGGCATAAGCGTTTAGGTATCCGTCTGCTAGCTCGTTATCTCATATTTTTCTCATCTTGTTGCTCAAAATAATCTTTGTGAGGTATGCCAATTTTTAAAACAGACTCGGTTACCTTTGGCACCTCGACCAATGTTACTGTTGCACCTTTTGAATTAATTCATTCTGACGTTTGGCCTGCCCCAACCAAATCTTATGATGGTTTTAAGTACTATGTAACATTTATTAATGATTTTTCAAGAGCCACTTCGATTTACTTACTCAAACATAAAATGAAGTTGTGTCGGTTTTTCAAAAATTTCAATCCATGATTCTCACTCAATTTTTGACTCGTATTAAAATTCTTCGCTCTGATAGTGGTACCGTGTATACTATGACTCTTCTTGGTAACCATCTTCAGAAGGAGGGCATCATTCATGAAACATATAACGTCTCAATCCCAAAATACGTAGGACTAGGAACGTAATTATGCCAGCTGTATACATACGAAGTATACTCCAATATATGGAACCATCGTATGTGTAATGCCCCGCTCTGCTCGGCGCATTACGATGAGTCGTTGACTCCAAGAGTTGCGTTGACCCGATGAGGTATCGATGCGAATCGATGCAAAAGATAAGTCTTGTGGAGCAAGTGCTGATTTTAGTTGATCTGGTGTGCAGGCTATGCTTTTATGTTGGACGATAAGAGGTCGGCATTTTGCCTTATGCAATAAAGTGTCCGCGAAACCAAATCATGGCCTTGCAACGAATTGTGGCATGGGCGCGATAGGCCAAATCAACCGAGTAGTTCAAAGAAATGGCTAAGTCCGGGAGTTAGCTATGCGACCAAGTTATGGAAGCGAACCGCTTCAATCGGCAAGACGACAAGGCGTATCGGCTTAAGGTGGGCGGGTTCTTGACTCTCTCTCCCTATTCTTTCACATCTAATAAAATACATCATTGTATGCGTAAGATGTTATCGGGTTAGCGAGCGTGGCTCGACGATGAAAGGTCCAAGTATATGTCGAACACTAAGATAGAACATTGAACAATCGAACAATTGAAGCGACGTGCATCAAGTGTACGAGTCGCGGTAGGGCGGTGATGGTAGAACATTGAAAGACAATATCGAGATGTGCATCACGTGCACGCCTCCGAGAATATTGAACACTAGGCGTAGAACATTGATTACGGCGCTGAGCGCGCCCTCGGGCACTTATGTTACGAAAAGACTAAGTAATACAGAATTATGCTATGAGAATAACTTACGAATGGTACGCGTTGAATATGAGTATGAGATGACTAAGACGTTAGGCGTCGTGCATCAATATGGATGTGTTGGGGCATAACGCCGACGGAGCTCTCCATATGGATGTTGGATTATGTTTATGGAACGGAAAACCGTTTATGGATAGAACTATGTTTATGCAACGGAGAATTTGGTTGGACGATATGACTTGTATGCTATGATACGTATTGCATGGTCAATGGACTCGGATGGCCCGTGCACGGGTGCGGCTTCCCTCGGACGGTTACGCCGGGGCACCGGGACCGTTCGGCCTAGGAGGAAATTATGTGTGGTATTTATGGTGCACATCATTCGGACAGATTACGACCGTCCAGTGCTGTGATAAGCTGTGATATCCGTAAGTTTGGGATCCTTCGGATACTGGGCTAGCAACCCGTATCGAAGTGATCGTAGGCTTACACATAAGAGATGCCAAGTCCATTACGGTGCGAAATACCGTGACCTTCATATAGATAGGGCCGGTGGGCTGAGATGAGAGTTGGGTGCAGGCGCAGGGCCTGCGACCTTTATGCATTGTCTAAGTTTATGATTGGAATGTTGCGTGAAATATATGGTTTCATACGTAAGTTCTAACCAGTGCAGGCTAAGGAAAATGGGACGAAAATGAGCACGATCACTATGTTTATGTTTCATATTATGTCTAACTGTATCTGCCGTAGGGACACGGTATGGGACACATTTATAAAAATGTTCTATGTTTATGTATTGCTATGAAACTGATCCTAAGGCTAAATATAAAGATCACCAATTAAGATGCATGTTTCACTAAATGATTAAGTGTTTGGTTTGGGTGCGAGCGGGTCTTGATCAGTGCGAAGCGAGGACGAAAGTACTAATCCCCCACTAGTTTATGTGCAGGCTCAGGTTATGATCGGCTCGGGACGGAGCTTGGCTTGGACGTGCCGAGGCATGGAGTCCTTGGCGTTCAAGAGGAGCACCGCATAGGCGTTCGGACTTGCGACATGGAGATGTTCGGCCGAAGACTACTTGGTGGCTATAAAGAGGCATAATGTATGGAATAATATAATCCTTTATGAGCTAGAGAGATCATGAGCGTTGTAGCCAATTGGTATATATGTTGGCTATTCAGAGCCTTTGTAATCTTCAGTTCATTATGAATAAAAGAGATTCTTGTGTTATACTTTGTTTCCTTCTGCTGCTTATGTTACGAATTTGAGATAATCACTATGTGAACTGTTATCTTGCCTTGTACGAGCGCAACTCCAGGCTCGTGCGGCATCACGCCCCAGCGAGGACGATGATTCGGGTAAAATCTAGCGAGGACGAGCGATTTCCCGGATCGGGGCGTGACAAGTTGGTATCAGAGCGGTTCCATCCTCTGGACCGTGAATGAATCTCTTCGACCCTCAGTTGCTTCGCTATTGAATTCAGTTGACTCTAAGTTGTTTCCGCAACCGCATGGCTCATGGATCTGCTCGACGCTACATTGGATGTTCTATACAATAAGTCTATATTAAGTGCGTATGTCTGCCACAAGTATGTCGTGACTATAACGCTATCTCCGGATGCCATCGGAGAGTGTTGGTTGCACGGAGTACAACGGGTTATGAGATTATGGTTTTTTGAAGTGCAACAAAGCTGCAAGTCGTCAGTCGCACGAAGTGCAAGGAATATGGTGATGTTGGTTGCACGAAGTGCAATGATATACGTATTGTTGGTCGCACGAAGTGCGAGAAGTTATGTGTTGTTGGTCGCACGAAGTGCGAGGAAGTTATGTGTTATTGGTCGCACGAAGTACGAGAAGATATGTGTTGTTGGTTGCATGAAGTGCAACGAGTCGATATGGTATGATACGTGTTGTATGGCTATGCGGATGGATAGCGATATGTTGCACAGGATTGAGTAGAGACCTTGAGTATCGAGAATGAGTTGTTGCACAAGTTGCAACGAATGATATTGGAAGATCGCGGATGCGATAGTAACGGGTCGAGTTGGTCGCTGAGTCGAGTTGAGTAGGCGAATGTGTATGTTGGCCGAATGTTACGTTGAGCTTTGAATAAGCGAATGTTGCGGGCGTGATCGATATGATCGCCAAGATATGGTTAGATGATTGCATGTCAAACTTGAGCGAACGACTATCATGTTGGCTCAGTTGTTGTGCCAACTAGAGTAAGCAAACGCTAGAGCTGGGATCGAAAAGATCGCCAAACGGGATAGTTGATTGAGAAAGAGATGTCGGACCTATACGGAGTGTGATGTCGAGTAATGACTCAATTTCGAGTGGTATATGCAATACCAATTATGCGATCAGTATAGCTGTAGCTCCCCTTCCCGAAAAATATTTTTTGAAATATTTATTTATATTTTTTTTAGTGATTTTAGAATTTTTTTCTGTAAATAATTATTCGATAATTATTACGATAGATGACTTTAGCCACATATGAGTTTTGGAGTACAAGACGACTAGGAATCAGGGCATGGATAGTGCAGTGGCGTGCTTTAACTAGAGTTTAGCCATGATAAGAGAAGGTCGAGCCATAGTGATGTCCTAACTAGGAAAAACCAGACCAAGTTGCGAGTTAATCCCTATAAATGGTTTAATTAGATATTTATTAATATTTTGACTTTTAGGCGTTTCAGTTATACTGGAATAGTCCGGACTGGGCCCAAACCGAGCCCAAGCCCGTGTAGGCTTGTAGTGAGTCCTGAGACGTCTGTGTTGATATTTATTTTGAGTGTATACTTCGTATCTTAATTTAATTGGTCAATAAATTATTGTTCTAATAAATTGTTATATATCTATATAATATCGATTTGTTGATATTGATGGAATATTATTTTGGAAATAGGATAACTATTTTTCTTAGACAGATTTGTGTATTTTGGGATCTAGACTATACAGATTTTTGGGTGTACAGCCATTATTCTTGTCACTAGTCCATTAGCTGTTATAAAATATATATATATATATATATATATATATATATATATATATATATATATATATATATAGTTGTATAATTATACACGTATAGGTGTGTATATTTAGGTATAAATATATATGTGTATATTCGGATGTATATATATATGTATTATATGTATGTGTGTGCATGTGTATGTATATACGAATATATATATGGATAAATATTATATATGGGTAGGTTTGTGTAAATATAAATATGCGCATATTAAATATATAGGAGTTTATATAAATGTACAAGTGTATATTAAATGTATAGGTGTTCATATATATAAATGTATATAAATAAGGGTATGTAGGTGTATAAATACAAATAAATACGTGTATACATATATTCGTATATATAAATAGATGTATATTTACATTACTTATAATAAATAGTATTAGTAAAAGAAAAAAAGATAAGACATAGAAACAATAGCAGAGCAGCCCAGCTGCTAAACCGCACCCAAAGCATCCCACAGGCCGAGCCCCCGCTTAAGTCCCCACACCCGGCCCAGCTACCCAAAGCCACAACCCGAGAAAGGGTTCCCCAAAAACCCCAGTAAACTATTAATAGCCGACCTCCCCTTCGATTTCCCTGTATAAGTATGCAACACACGCGCACACGAAATCGAGAAAAAAACCCTAGAACCGGATCCTAGTACAGCACGCAGCAACATGGGCGACCCCCGGGTCGATGCGCGCCGCCCCGACGTGGCCAGGCAGCCGGGCAACCGCCGGAATCGGCCAGGAACCCTCTCGCGCGCGCACACGCGCATATGGAAGAACAGCAGCAGCAGCGTTCGAAGCAACTTCCCATGCTGTTTTCTCCGCGATCACTCCACATTTTTCCGAACCAACTTCACATGTCAGTTCTCCATACAACCCTCTTCAATCCCTGTCATTTAGTTTTCATCAAAACGCATTGATTCGATTGCAAATCGAGTCCAAATTTCGAGAAAAACCTAGTTTTAAGAGAACTCAAAACAAACTTGAAGCAGTCCAAAACCCCACTTTGGAAGGCGATTTTCTGCCGACCTACTGACTATTTTCTATATCCAATTAATATCAGTCATAGACAACATATACAAGATGAAAACCCTATTTTTAGATTTATTTCTTGTGAGTTATTTTCTGTTTAAAATTAGGTTGAAGTTGACGAAAAATCTGTTTTGAAAATCAATGAAATCGCTCCACACGACGTGCGTCACGCCAATCCGAACGACGTGGTTGCGAACCGAAAGCACCGAAAGCTGCGTAATGGTATCGTGGTCGTGTGGGCTTTGACGAAATTCAAAATGGTCGCGTGTGCGCGACGAATTTGATGCGTATCCGTCAAAATTCACCGTATCGTGCACTTTGCAAATTTCTCAATTACTTTGTGCACGCTCGTCAGATCGAGATGAAACTTGCGCCAACAGAACCGTATCATTTTTCTGGTCTTGTATGCCAAGTTTGGTCCAAATCTGAGATAGTTGAATCCGACGTCGTTTTGCGGGTCCCATGGTTCCACTCAACGGGCGATTTTGTGCACGGCCCGCCGAAATCCAACTTTGGACATACGGTTGGGTTCGTATCGGAAAACTAGATCCGTAGATATGTAGTTTGACAACTTTAGAGACCGTTGACTCTGGCACATTTTTCGGTGCAAAGCGGGTCCAACGGCGGACACCGTTTTGGCCCGAAATTACCGTTTTACCCCTGTGTCCAGAATTGGACGTAAGGACAGGCAATCCTAGCTAATTTGACTATTCTGAGATTATTGGTATTGTCTATTTCAGCTTCCGGGGACTGTTGTACGGGTTTTGACTATTGTGGTATATTGAGTGATTTGGATCATCGGTTTCACCAGTACAGGACCACAGGCGAGTACAGTTTATTGTCTGCATTTCGATATTAATTTTCACTATATTTCATTGATTGGCCATTGGTTATGTGATTATTTTCTATTAAAATTGTTGAGTTGGAAATGAGAAGTACCAACGATGTGTGATCTGACCTTAGACAGTGTAGACAGTGTAACTTTAGACAGTGTAGACAGTGTCGCATAATTGTCCCGAGACCGGTCACATATCAAAGGTACTTCTAGCAGTTGGGGAAAGTCTGTTGTGTCTATTTATTTACTATTAGTTTTCTGTATTTCCTGTTTATTTTCAAAACTCATAATTGATGTCTAACCTTTGTTTTATAGTCATCTTCTTTATTTGAAATTGCATTCAGTGAATTGTGTTCGTTCCATTCCTGACTGGAAACCATATTTTTCAGGTTAGTCGTGGATTCACTTAGCAATGGGAGATACGGGGTATTCGCAGACAAAAGCCTAGAGACTAGCTAGATAGTTGAGTTGTAGTCATTTACTTATTTGTACAAGTTTATATTTTCCACGAATGTAAAACTTGTGATCTTTATAAATTAAATTAATGTTGTGAATGAGCATCTTTGTGATTATGATCTTCATGGCCGTGACAGCGTTCTACCGCCGACACTGCGGCGTAGGCTGGCTTGGACACGTCTCGTATCCGTTTAAAAAAACGGGTGCGGGTTGTGACAAGTTTTTGTGGTGGCCCATGCAGGTCAGTTTTCGTAAAAGATTGTGAACTCGTGATGGTACGTTAGTCGTATTATTGCGAGCCTGCGACTAGAAATGCTCATTCACGAATTAGAAATTAATTTAATTTACGAGAATGACTAGGACTAGGAGTCCCTTATACAAATTTACCGATGGGTAGTCTAGGCCATGCAATGTAGATAAGAAGTTATTAATTTTTGATAGTTTATCAGATCCCCATAGGTACACTATTGATATGACAATGTAATCCAATGTGGATAGATATTCGCTTAGGGAGACAGGGCTTCATAGAATTATTTGATCTAACCTTGATAAATTGTTTAATTCCTTGCCCCTTAGATATCATCCCCATATCTTAGTCGAATTGTCTATATAGTTCATATTTTGTCCTAAGAAAGATTATTTTGTAGAAATTCTGATTATGTTATCCCCATATGAACCTCGAGTTAGTTCCGATTCAAGTTTCTCCCCCATGGTTTGGATACACACGAAATAGATACTAGAATGTTGTATTCCTTTTGTTTTCAGCTATTTCCTCTATGTTCAATCTTTTATTCCAAGGGTTGTGACTAATAGAACATACACTTATGCTTTATGGTTACCTTGTTGGAATCCCTAGAAGCTTATGAACTTTTACAGGTTTTAGTTAAAGGAATGTTAGTTAACTCATAATGGCAGGACAGCAGCGTACTGTCGTCATATATTTTAAATATGGAGACTATGAATTCACTGCAGCCAGCAGCGCACTAGCGAGACACGACCCTAGAATTAAAATTTTTAAGGAAATTATAGGTTATAGAATATTCCTAAAACTAGGGCTAGTGGTCCCCTTTGATCATAGTTACCCGGGTGTCGAGATAAGGTAGAGTACCTGATAGTATATCGCATCTGAATCACAGAACCAAGAGTTTACCATCGCCCGAGTATATGGACGAGGCATAATCCTCGGTGAAATGACTTCAAACATGATTACAGGTTTGGGATACCATAGAGGATAGGACAATGCCATGCATGTCCCACGAGATCCAAAGCCGAGATTAGTGGAAGTTTCGTAAGTTGAGTAGCATGTCTCCCAACCTAGCATTATGTGGTCCTTGTGATCTATTGACGAGGTAATTGACCGACACTAATAGGTTTACCAGGAATATAGAATTGAGAAATCCATTAGTAGACCCAGGCCTTATGGGTAAGAAGATAATATGATGACCGTATAAGCAAGAACACCAGGTAAGTTTTGATTCTCTCTAAATTCGAACTACTTGTGCCTCTTTCCAAAAATCTCGCGTACTTGTATCTTGACTATCTTGACCAACGTTGCTATTACAGCCTAGTTTTTGGCAAGCTTACTCTTTTATCGAGCTTGATTCGAGGCATATATTTAGTGGGGACGCCTACTAACTTATTGTCTAAATCAGAATCAGTGTATTATGGTCTGATCAACCATGATGCATTTGGTTCGCACCTTATTTAATTACCCTACGTGGATTTAGATATATAGGTATCTAGAATCTCATCCGCGATTGCTTGACAATTCCTCTTGAATTATACGTTCGCCTTTGAATCATGTGATTGTATTCAGTAACATCTCCCTTGAATTCTTTATTGTTTTTGTCTTTCACCGATTTGGAAAGACGAAAGCTCGTGATAGTAGAGAGATACAGAGTATTTCCATGGCTATGATCATGGTAGGCACAAGTGTAGCTACCATCGGCCAGTCATGTGATTGAGTTACTCGTTCTCCCATCGACCCTCAAACTGTTATCGGGACCTTCAAGCCATCTGAATTTGAGAATGATGAGGATTTTACCCTTAGTCGGAATGCCAACCTAGGAGACTACCTATTCTCCGGAGACCAATTGTCGTGAGCCTCTAAATATTTGTTGAAGCTTGCTTTAACTGCAGCCCTTGTGACAATAGTCCGGCAGGTTTGACCCCAATAAGAGAATCATGACTCAGTGGTTAGATATCTTTTCATATGACGTGCCTTAGAGCTGGTTACTCCGTCGATAACTCTTGTACCCTATGGATGTGTATGATTCCTCTATTTTATCGACTATGTGTTATTTTACACCATCGTTTCTCATTTATTGAGGGATGATCATTGACTCGACTTATACCTACCGTACCCGATATGCCGTGCCTCATTCTTTATTAATAAGAGTCGAGGTACCGTATCCAAACTTTGGAATTCTTCTGACCTCACCATTCCTAAAACCATATCCTAGCCTCTAAGGTGGGTAGACTGTAAGCTTTCTAAAATTTTAGGATATACCAGGATTACCGAGCGATTAGAATAACTCCCATTAGGATGATAATTAGTGCTGCAGAGACTCCCACTTTCCATTTAGATCGTTTAGTGTCCCCGGCCGTGTCATTTATATTCGGAGCACGTGACCAGCTGTTATCTTCCAACAAATTTCATATGCAGGATCTAGACGAGTCCACCTTCATCTAGATATATCATGTCCCACTCAAACCCGTCCCCTTGTACTCTATTTTTATGGTACGACTTTCAGGTAAAAAGGACTAACTATAACCCTTACCATAGTACCGGTAAACTTCTCGACTACAAATAGTGACTCAATTTCGACTTGAATCTTTTGACCAAATATATGGTTATAATCTACACGAAGCCCACTACACGCATGTCACTAGTATGCCACTCAATTGCGTCTTCTCGTGTGACTTAAACACAAAAGTCACGAAAAGCGCATCTTCAAGGCTTACAAAGCATATTAACTAATCTGGCTGCTATCTAGCTCAATCTTGGGTGAAAACTATTCTAAGTTACCCTAACCTAGTAGAAATAGTTCATCATCAGGATATTGTCCAGCCAATATAGATTGAAATTCTAGGTTCATCCAACCAGCGATGGACGTCCAATCAGGAAATCCATTAAGACCCAGTAAAACCCATCCTTACAAACCACCATTTTTTGGAATATATACAACCGAACTAATTGAGATAGGTCCCTATACCGATTATGTAGCCTCCATCTGTTAGAATGTGAAGTCAATTGTAACCCTATTTTCCATCTACCTAGAAGTCGCGATTCGATCTTGTATTGCATTTATATTCCTTGCTCGTGTGTTTAAATAACCACGGATAAGATCACAATATTGATTTCTCAAATCCCGTTCTATTATGGAACCTGTTTAGAATTTCGATAACGGAACTTTTGTATTGCACGGATTGCAAGCCCTCTAGGAAACGAAGGGTTCTTCGAATTATCAAGTGACTGGACTAAAGTAGCCTAATCTAGCAAAATAGGTCATTGGTTCATAGACTTTCTTTCGACCTGCATCATTGGATACTCCCTATCGCTCTTGAAATTTTATATTTACTATCGATTATTCTTCCTTATCTTCATGTCCTTCTTATTGTAGAGTGACGAATGGTCATGCTTATTGGAGTTTATCAATATTTCTTAGCTACTTGTATAAAATTATTGCTTATTAAATATAGGATTGTTTGATAGATAGGAGCGGGTTATAGATACCATATGCCTGGATATTGTTGGTAAGATTATTAGCAACCAGTTAGAAGATTTTAAGACTTTTAGTTTGAGGAGTAGTGTAACCAAAGGTGGGTAGAAGTCCTGGAGGCTATATGGCTAGGAGAAGATTACAAACTATTTTTTGAGGAATTAAAATTGAAGGAGATTAAGGTTCATGTAAAGCTTCTTATTGAATTTTAAGAAATAATTATGGATTAGAATTTCGAGGACGAAATTATTTTAAGATGGGTAGATTTGTAGCTCCCCTTCCCGGAAAATATTTTTTGAAATATTTATTTATATTTTTTTTAGTGATTTTAGAATTTTTTCTGTAAATAATTATTCGATAATTATTACGATAGATGACTTTAGCCACATATGAGTTTTGGAGTACAAGACGACTAGGAATCAGGGCATGGATAGTGCAGTGGCGTGCTTTAACTAAAGTTTAGCCATGATAAGAGAAGGTCGAGCCATAGTGATGTCCTAACTAGGAAAAACCAGACCAAGTTGCGAGTTAATCCCTATAAATGGTTTAATTAGATATTTATTAATATTTTGACTTTTAGGCGTTTCAGTTATACTGGAATAGTCCGGACTGGGCCCGAACCGAGCCCAAGCTCGTGTAGGCTTGTAGTGAGTCCTGAGACGTCTGTGTTGATATTTATTTTGAGTGTATACTTCGCATCTTAATTTAATTGGTCAATAAATTATTGTTCTAATAAATTGTTATATATCTATATAATATCGATTTGTTGATATTGATGGAATATTATTTTGGAAATAGGATAACTATTTTTCTTAGACAGATTTGTGTATTTTGGGATCTAGACTATACAGATTTTTGGGTGTACAGCCATTATTCTTGTCACTAGTCCATTAGCTATTATAAATATATATATATATATATATATATATATATATATATATATATATATATAAATATATATATATATATATATATATATATATATATATATATATATATATATATATATATATAGTTGTATAATTATACACGTATAGGTGTGTATATTTAGGTATAAATATATATGTGTATATTCGGATGTATATATATATATATGTATTATATGTATGTGTGTGCATGTGTATGTATATACGAATATATATATGGATAAATATTATATATGGGTAGGTTTGTGTAAATATAAATATGCGCATATTAAATATATAGGAGTTTATATAAATGTACAAGTGTATATTAAATGTATAGGTGTTCATATATATAAATGTATATAAATAAGGGTATGTAGGTGTATAAATACAAATAAATACGTGTATACATATATTCGTATATATAAATAGATGTATATTTACATTACTTATAATAAATAGTATTAGTAAAAGAAAAAAAGATAAGACATAGAAACAATAGCAGAGCAGCCCAGCTGCTAAACCCCACCCAAAGCATCCCACAGGCCGAGCCCCCGCTTAAGTCCCCACACCCGGCCCAGCTACCCAAAGCCACAACCCGAGCAAGGGTTCCTCAAAAACCCCAGTAAACTATTAATAGCCGACCTCCCCTTCGATTTCCCTGTATAAGTATGCAACACACGCGCACACGAAATCGAGAAAAAAACCCTAGAACCGGATCCTAGTACAGCACGCAGCAACATGGGCGACCCCCGGGTCGATGCGCGCCGCCCCGACGTGGCCAGCCCGCCGGGCAACTGTCGGAATCGGCCAGGAACCCTCTCGCGCGCGCACACGCGCATACGGAAGAACAGCAGCAGCAGCGTTCGAAGCAACTTCCCGTGCTGTTTTCTCCACGATCACTCCACCTTTTTTTGAACCAACTTCACAGGTCAGTTCTCCATAGAACCCTCTCCAATCCCTGTCATTTAGTTTTCATCAAAACGTATTGATTCGATTGCAAATCGAGTCCAAATTCCGAGAAAAACCTAGTTTTAAGAGAACTCAAAACAAACTTGAAGCAGTCCAAAATCCCACTTTGGAAGGCGATTTTCTGCCGACCTACTGACTATTTTCTAGATCCAATTAATATCAGTCATAGACAACATATACAAGATGAAAACCCTATTTTTAGATTTATTTCTTGTGAGTTATTTTCTGTTTAAAATTAGGTTGAAGTTGACGAAAAATCTGTTTTGAAAATCAATGAAATCGCTCCACACGACGTGCGTCACGCCAATCCGGATGATGTGGTCGCGAACCGAAAGCACCGAAAGCTGCGTAATGGTTTCGTGGTCATGTGGGATTTGACGGAATTCAAAATGGTCGCGTGTGCGCGACGAATTTGATGCGTATCCGTCGAAATTTACCGTATCGTGCACTTTACAAATTTCTCAATTACTTTGTGCACGCTCGTCAGATCGAGATGAAACTTGCGCCAACAGAACCGTATCATTTTTTGGGTCCTGTATGCCAAGTTTGGTCCAAATCTGAGACAGTTGAATCCGATGTCGTTTTGCGGGCCCCATGGTTCCACTCAACGGACGATTTTGTGCACGGCCCACCGAAATCCAACTTTGGACATACGGTTGGGTTCATATCGAAAAACTAGATCCGTAGACATGTAGTTTGACGACTTTAGAGACCGTTGACTTTGGCACATTTTTCGGTGCAAAGCGGGTCCAACGGCGGACACCGTTTTGGCCCGAAATTACCGTTTTACCCCTGTGTCCAGAATTGGACGTAAGGACAGGCAATCCTAGCTAATTTGACTATTCTGAGATCATTGGTATTGTCTATTTCAGCTTCCGGGGACTGTTGTACAGGTTTTGACTATTGTGGTATATTGAGTGATTTGGATCATCGATTTCACCAGCACAGGACCACAGGCGAGTACAGTTTATTGTCTGCATTTCGATATTGATTTTCACTATAATTCATTGATTGGCCATTGGTTATGTGATTATTTTCTATTAAAATTATTGAGTCGGGAATGAGAAGTACCAACGATGTGTGATCTGACCTTAGACAGTGTAGACAGTGTAGCTTTAGACAGTGTAGACAGTGTCGCATAATTGTCCCGAGACCGGTCACATATCAAAGGTACTTCTAGCAGTTGGGGAAAGTCTATTGTGTCTATTTATTTACTATTGGTTTTCTGTATTTTCTGTTTATTTTCAAAACTCATAATTGATGTCTAACCTTTGTTTTATAGTCATCTTCTTTATTTGAAATTGCATTCAGTGAATTGTGCTCGTTCCATTCCTGACTGGAAACCATATTTTTTAGGTTAGCCGTGGATTCACTTAGCAATGGGAGATACGGGATATTCGCAGACAAAAGCCTAGAGACTAGCTAGATAGTTGAGTTGTAGTCATTTACTTATTTGTAGAAGTTTATATCTTCCACGAATGTAAAACTTGTGATCTTTGTAAATTAAATTAATGTTATGAATGAGCATCTTTGTGATTATGATCTTCATGGCCGTGACAGCGTTCTACCGCCGATACTGCGGCGTAGGCTGGCTTGGACACGTCTCGTATCTGTTTAAAAAAAAAACGGGTGCGGGTCGTGACAATAGCGAAGTATTGTATCGATAACGATAGGCTCGATCCTGAGTGGTATATGGAATACCACTTAGCGATAGCTATGTTAAGCCATTTGGTGACTTACAATAGGTTACGTCGAGACGAATGTGTTGTTACGATATGTTTGTCCTCAACGGACGAAGTAGTACCGAGACTTAAGTAGGAATGACTTGAGAGAAGTCGATGCAAGTATGCCTTGAGGAAGTGAGTCGAACGATTAGGTGCGAAGTCATATCCACGGAGGATACGTCGGACGAGGATTCGTTAAGTGTAAGTCGAATGATAGGCTGAGCATAGCGAAGAAATGTACGTTGAAAAAATGGTCGAACCGGTCGAATTTATGTTGAGTTAGTACGAAAGCTTGTTCGGAACGTGTTGAATAGGTACGGAGAAATCGTGCGAACAGATTTGGGTTAGCGCGAGGAGTCGGTAGCACGATTTGGAAGTGCAAGTTAGGGATATGAGAATGGATATGTGAATTTGAAATTGTGCCGCGACGATGTTAAGTAGTTACAACTGAATGGATCTTGATAAGTGCGAGACTTGATTCGTATTCGAGTTCGGATAATGGCAATGATTGCAACGGGTTTGAGCTTATGAGAAAGAAAGATGTTCAAGTTATGCATATCGACGATGGTATTGAGGCGTATCAAAGACGATATGTAATAACTCGGGGATACTCTGATCGAATGAACGAAAATTGTGTTGAGCATTTGTTGTTGGATGAATAAGATGCAAGTTAAGTTATGGCAATTGAGATGATAATAGTAGGAGTGCTTCGGAAAATTTAAGAGTGGACGGATGTTACTCGGATGAAATCGAAAGTGTCTGGATTGATTCGTGGGTAACCACTATGTTGACATTCTTGTCTTATGTGAGTGCAACTCTAGCATCGTACATGCGTCACGCCAAATTAGGACGATCATTCCGCGTGAGCGCTGGTATGGTGATTCATACAGTGGGGATGATCAAACTTGCAAGGCATGGCAAAATCGAATTAGACTTGTGGTTTAATGCAAAAGTTATTCGAGGATGGTTTCGACGAGTACGGAATGTGTCGAGCTATGATCACGGATAGGTAAACTCGGACGTGAAACGAGAAGACGTCATACGATTAGCAAGAAGAGTCGACGGTAATACACGAGTGATTCGAGTAGTAACGGCGTGCAATGTGCATAAGTGATTCGAGTAGTTATCGGCGCATCGGTTGCGCGGGGGTAGATAAATTATGGATTTGTATGTCGGATTGGGTAAAGTCCCATAGGAATTGTCAGGAATTGATTTGGCTCCGTGATAGGATATAGCATGGTTCATTGTAACTGTCCCTCGTTGATGATCTTCAATTATTGTCACGACCCGCACCCGGATATACGGGTACGAATACGTGGGCCACGCCCAGCCTACGCCACGGTATCGGCGGTAGAACGCTGTCAAGTATACTATACTAACTACAACATCCAAGAATCCATAACTAAAAATGTACTCATGTCACATCACGAAAACTAAGGAAGATAAGACAAGAAATAATAACAATATCACTAGAACAACTAGAATCTATAATGATCATGAGACAGGAAAAATAAAGAAGGAACAACAAGACTAACTAAGGATAACTACCAGGCAACTCACATAGAAGAATAGTGAGATCCACCTCAGCTAGCAACATCATGAAGTCCCATACTGAGGGCACAACTACTCCTAAAATTTTGTCAACATATCCGGTCAGGATGGAACGAGTACATATATCTCATAACAGATCTCAAGATAGAATAAAAGCTATAAGACTGTAAATAGAGCATATACAATAAAAATCATGGAGTATACATATATGTATCATGGCATGGTAAGCTGTAGAGCTAGAGCTAGAACAAGAAAGTAGAACTGAATCATGGTATGTACACAAATCAAGGTAAGCCATATATCCAATGTGTGTGAGTAGCAGTTTCAACTTGTGATCGGCTTGGGTTCATGTCAAGAACTGGCCTGGCAAGTCATATGTGCGGTATATGACTCACACTGTTCGGAAATGCGGGATGGATCTGATCACAGGCATACGCTATTACTCCCCCTACCCCTGGTAGAATGGATCCAAACAGGACACGTCACTGCACGGGATTCTAATGAGAAGGTCGCGAACCTTCTCTAGAATCAGTGACCGTATATTGAGCAAGAGCTACAAGGGAGCTTGCACAATACATCCCAACCTAAGAAGGAGAAACATCTCTCGTCGGGATCCAAGAATACCAATCCGTGAGAACCATGCGTCAGGAATAAGCATATCAACACTAAGTACATGAATCATAACAGTTATCATAAATTGGGAATAAGTTATCAGAGAATGTACTCGTCTGGGGTCCTGCTGTCAATATGAATCAGGGTTCAGAGTAAAGCCACAGACCTAAAGATGAAATAATACAAGAGCTGATCATGGTCAAAAGATATACTAACATCTAGGTCAAACTAAGACAAACTGGGTCAAGGTTGATGTAAAGTTGACTTTGGTCAACTAGTCAACCCTAAGTCTAATCTAGGTTAAATAGGTCAATGGTTGACCTACAGTTGACTTGGTCAAAAAGTCAACGTTGGTCAAGTCTGATCAAACCTAGGTCAACTGTTGACTCTACTTCGACGTCTAGTCAAAGTAGTCAACCATGGTCAAGCTAGTCTCTATAAACATCTACAAGGTCAACTTATAAATTTCAGTGATTTAGAAATCACTGAAATCGACGGGTCTCTAAAACAACCAAAAGGAGAAAATATTATAATAATATGGTGACACAAAAAGAGAAGAAATCTACAGATATTGTCGGATGATGAAACTAACATCACCAACGTGTCCAAAATGGTCAAATCAGCTAGGATCGCATGTCCAGAAGTCCAATTTGGACACAGGGGCAAAAAGGGTAATTTTAGGCCAAAGTGGTGTCCGCCGTTGGACACACTTTGCACCGAAAAATGTGCCAAAATAAAAGTGCACAAAACCTAACAAATTATATGTCCACGAATACAGAATGACGATACGAACCCAACGGTATATCCGAAATTGGATTCCGTTGACCCGATCTCAAATTGGTCCGTTGACCGGGACATTGAAATCCGATTTGCACGAAAAAGCGTGTCGGAGTCAATGTCCTCAAAACTCAGCAAATTATATGTCAACGAGTCCAGAATGACGATACGAACTCAACGGTGTATCCGGAATTAGATTCTGATAAGCCGATCTCAAAATGACCCGTTGACCCGGATACTGGTATCCGACTTGCACCGAAATACGTGCCAGAATCAATGTCCACTAAAATCTAGCAAATTATATGTCAACGAGTCCAGAATGACGATACGAACTCAACGGTATATCCGGAATTGGATTTCGATGAGCCGATCTCAAAATGACCCGTTGACCCAGAAAGTGGGACCCGCTTTGCACCGAAATGCGTGCCAGGGCCCACGTTCTCCAAATCAAGCAAACACTATATGAAAACATGCCAGAACGACGCCACGAGTCTACTGGTGGTGTCAGAAATTAAATCCGGAGTCCCGGGTTCAAAAATAGAATTTTACAAGTGCAACACTAAGAATTCGAACGGCCAACTTTAGCGTCGAATTCGACCGACCTAACAAGCTCAAACTGAAATGAAATTTAAAGGGGGCAGGAAGAGGGTTATACCAGCTGTGCACCGGAACTGGTAGCGCGCAAAATGGAGCTGCGACGACGAAGATACGAACCCGCGAAGTTGGCGTCACAAAACTGTCCAAAAATAACATAATTTAAAACGTCAACTTGGTGGCCGGTTTTGATGTATCAAACGATGAAATTAACGGTTCAAATTTGAGAGGAGTGAAGGTGGATATACCGAGATTGAGAGGAGCGAAGAAATCGCCGATCCAACGATCGAATTTCCTGGAAAACGTGCGTGAAGTTGCTGCGACGAGGTGCCAATTCTGAATCTCGTTCGCGCGCGCGTCGACGGGATTCCGTGCAAAACGCACGAATAGTCTGTTTTTCGCATCATGGAGGACGATGACCGCCCAGGGGGGTCGCCCGGAGGTGTGCCCGGCTTGCGCACAGCCGTTGGGGGCCTCGTCGGCACCGACGACGGCCGGAGCGGCACGCGGTAGCCGTTGTGCGCGCGTCGAAGTTGCTGCTGCTGCCGCTGTGCTCGCAGTTGCTGCTGCGCTAGCTGCTGCCTGCGCGGCCACGCTCGGCCTAGCGCGGCGCGACGTGCAGTGGCGGTTGTGTTTGGGGTGGTGGTGTGGTGGTGAGGATGGTATTGAAGAAGAAGAAGAAGTGAAGAAGAAGAAAAATTTATGAAGAAGAGGAGGAGGAGAAGTAGTTATGGGTGAGGGGGAGCTCGGGCTAGGAGAGGGGAGGCTCGGCCAACTTGGCTGAGTGAAGAGAGAGAGAGAGGGATGAGTGTTATTCTTTAGAAGAGAGAGGAAGAGATGTGTGTAGGTGAATATAATAGGGAGGAGAGAGAGAAGGAAGATATTAATGTGGGAGAGAGAGAGAGAATGAATAAAGAGAGGGAGGAGTGTGCTCGGGTACATAGGGGGGGATGGGTTGTCCTGGTTGGGGGGTGTGTGATGGAGTGATGGTGAGGGGAAGAGAGAGAGAGAGAGATTACATAATATGTGTAGGTGTGTGCATATATAAAGAGAGAGGGAGAGAGATAGATATTTAAAGAGAGAGGGAGATATTTAAAAAAGAGGATAGAGAGAAGAGGGGGTGGTCGGCTAGCATGGGAGAGTTAGGAGAGAGAGTAAGGTGAGGATGAGAGAGAGATTATATATATATAATATGTATATATATGTGTATATATACACATTGAGAGAGAGAAATAGATATTTTCAAAATAGGAAAATAGGAAAATTATGTGGGATATTTGGGCAGTCATGAGAAGGCAACATGGAGCTTGGGTTCGGGTTCGGTAGAGCCGGGTCGGGCCAAAATCGGACAGGGTACAATATTTGAATAAAAATAGGGATTTATAATTATGGATAAATAAATAACATACGGGGACTCAAATAAATGGGACACCAGTGGCAGGCGGATAGTAGGCTTCGTGTGGGCCATGTCCCTATTTGGGGTCGACTAGGTTGGGTCGATGTCGGGTCCCGAAATTAAATTGAAAATTAAATCAGGTTTTACGGTAGATAATTAATTGGCCTAAATTGAACCGAAAGTTGTGCGAAGGAAATGAAGCACAAAATGGAGTGTCTGAGTGGGACACAAAGGTCATGGGTGAAGAGCGTCTCGAGTAGATCAGGCATGACAAGTTGGTTTCGAAAAAATGACAGGTCTGGTGCTCCTAAATTAAAAGTCATGGTAACGCGCATTGATGATCAAGGAAAAGAGTAGAAATTCAATTAATAATTAAATGGTCTAATATTGACCCGAACTTGCGCGAAGCAAAAAGGATACAAGGGAACAAGTTCGAATGGGACACGATATATCAAAATGAAGATAATCTCGTCTACTACAAACTCCAAGAAGGAAGTTTCCAGAGACTGGCATCCCTGATGCTCTAGAATTCCAAGTCACGGTAAAGAGCATTAAATCAAATAATAATCAAATAATAATATCTGTTCAAAATAATTGATTTATAAAATTGAAAAAAATAAGCCCAAAATTCAGGGGCTTACAATTATCGAGGGTAGTTTCGGGGCAGATGACCCTAGAAGACTTGACCGCCAAATCAAATGAATGTTGAAGTCCCATAGGATGACCCTAAAGAAGTCGCGTAAGAAATTTTATCGAGGAGGAGGAATGATGTAGTGCATGTTGAGGATAAGTCTAAGCGAGTGAGTATCGTGTTTCGAAAGTTGACGAGTAGCCTTCGACTAGATCGATATGGTTAGAAAGTTTATGATCAATCGAATGGATACGAAAGTAGACTTGGTTGGTCGATGATCGAATAGATGTCGAGGAACGTACTTAGCATAGCGATGTGGTAAGGCGATTGCAAGGACTTTGTAATGCGCGAGAGCGATGGATAGTAGAACGATCCTAAGAGTTGTGTCGTAGATCGGTTTGAGCAAACGATTAGGCTATGTGTGTTGAGCGCGCTATGTTACGAAACGAACTAGTCGGGATTGATTTGAGAACTGAGTAAAGGATTCATACTCGGTCGAGAATAGGAGATGGGCGTATCGTAAGAGACCTTGGGTCGGAAAGATTGTTGCCTTTGAGCACCGTAGACTCAAGTTGACCTCTTGTGTCGGAAGAGCGCGAGCATGATGTCTGGATAAGTTACCTAGCGGGGGTAGCCCCAGACGCGATACGTATATGGTTTGAGAACGTGGGTCGTGTTGGGATAGTTGTGTGCGAGACTTAGTATGGATTGTAGACAAAGAAAATTGAGACATGTGGACTTAGTCCATGTCGTTGAGGCCAGTGTTATGGGTGATTTGGTAAAAGACTTGAGTTATGTGAAAGATAGAAAATGGTTGGGCGAATAGGCGTTACGGAGAATTGTTGTGATCGGATGCGCAATGACTCGATGCAATGCGAGTGTTAGGTGGCCGGCGAGAAACTTTTGAGATCGAACTAATAGTTTCGAGTTAAGTTATGCGCAAGATGTTGGAAGATGATCGCATGTTATGGAATAAACATACGAGGAGTATTTTGGGAATAGGCGCTAAGATATGACTAAGTCGAGTACGGACTGATCGGTGCTTGAGGAATTTAAGTTGAGCTTGTTAGTTGCCCCGACATCCTACAACTGAGCTTGGCTGAAATGCATATATTGGTGGGACGCCTAAAATATGTGTATGATCCAAACTAAGTTGTATCATTCCAACAATAGTAGCACGAGATCGTGAAACGATCTTACGAGGCACTTGGATTAAGTGTTGGTTTCGGTTCGAGGACGAACCTTGTTTTGAGTGGTATATTATGTAATGCCCCGCTCCGCTCGATGCATTACGATGAGTCGTTGACTCCAAGAGTTGCGTTGACCCGATGAGGTATCGATGCGAATCGATGCAAAAGATAAGTCTTGTGGAGCAAGTGCTGATTTTAGTTGATATGGTGTGCAGGCTATGCTTTTACGCTGGACGATAAGAGGTCGGCATTTTGCCTTATGCAATGAAGTGTCCGCGAAACCAAATCATGGCCTTGCAACGAATTATGGCATGGGCGCGATAGGCCAAATCAACCGAGTAGTTCAAAGAAATGGCTAAGTCCGGGAGTTAGCTATGCGACCAAGTTATGGAAGCGAACCGCTTCAATCGGCGAGACGACAAGGCGTATCGGCTTAAGGTGGGCGGGTTCTTGACTCTCTCTCCCTATTCTTTCACATCTAATAAAATACATCATTGTATGCGTAAGATGTTATCGGGTTAGCGAGCGTGGCTCGACGATGAAAGGTCCAAGTATGTGTCGAACACTAAGATAGAACATTGAACAATCGAACAATTGAAGCGATGTGCATCAAGTGTACGAGTCGCGGTAGGGCGGTGATGATAGAACATTGAAAGACAATATCGAGATGTGCATCACGTGCACGCCTCCGAGAACATTGAACACTAGGCGTAGAACATTGATTACGGCACTGAGCGCGCCCTCGGACACTTATGTTACGAAAAGACTAAGTAATACGGAATTATGTTATGAGAATAACTTATGAATGGTACGCGTTGAATATGAGTATGAGATGACTAAGCCGTTGGGCGTCGTGCATCAATATGGATGTGTTGGGGCACAACCGACGGAGCTCCCCATATGGATGGTGGATTATGTTTATGGCACGAAAAACCGTTTATGGATAGAGACTATGTTTATGCAACAGAGGGTTTGGTTGGACGATATGACTTGTATGCTATGATACGTATTGCATGGTCAATGGACTCGGATGGCCCGTGCACGGGTGCGGCTTCCCTCGGACGGTTACGTCGGGACACCGGGACCGTTCGTCCTAGGAGGAAATTATGTGTGGTATTTATGGTGCACAACATTCGGACGGATTGCGACCGTCCAGTGCTGTGATAAGCTATGATATCCGTAAGTTTGGGATCTTTCGGATACTGGGCTAGCAACCCGTATCGAAGTGATCGTAGGCTTACACATAAGAGATGCCAAGTCCATTACGGTGCGAAACACCGTGACCTTCATATAGATAGGGCCGGTGGGCTGAGATGAGAGTTGGGTAAAGGCGCAGGGCCAGCGACCCTTATGCATTGTCTAAGTTTATGATTGGTATGTTGCATAAAATATATGGTTTCATACGTAAGTTCTAACCAGTACAGGCTAAGAAAAATGGGACGAAGATGAGCACGATCACTATGTTTATGTTTCATATTATGTTTAACTGTATCTGCCGCAGGGACACGGTATGGGACACATTTATGAAAATGTGCTATGTTTATGTATTGCTATGAAACTGATCCTAAGGCTAAATAGAAAGATTACCAATTAAGATGCATGTTTCACTAAATGATTAAGTGTTTGGTTTGGGTGCGAGCGGGTCTTGATCAGTACGAAGCGAGGACGAAAGCACTAATTTTCCGCTAGTTTATGTACAGGCTCAGGTTATGATCGTCTCGGGGCGGAGCTTGGCTTGGACGTGCCGAGGCATAGAGTCCTTGGCGTTTAAGAGGAGCACCGCATAGGCGTTCGGACTTGCGACATGGAGATGTTCGGCTGAAGACTACTTGGTGGCTATAAAGAGGCATAATGTATGGAACAATGTAATCCTTTGTGAGCTAGAGAGATCATAAGCGTTGTAGCCAATTGGCATATATGTTGGGCTATTCAGAGCCTTTGTAATCTTCAGTTCATTATGAATAAAAGAGATTCTTGTGTTATACTTTGTTTTCTTCCGCTGCTTATGTTACGAATTTGAGATAATCACTATGTGAACTGTTATCTTGCCTTGCACGAGCGCAACTCCAGGCTCGTGCGGCATCACGCCCCAGCGAGGACGATGATTCGGGTAAAATCTAGCGAGGACGAGCGATTTTTCGGATCGGGACGTGACAGTATGTATACATAAGATGTAAAGTGTAGAAAGCCACGACACTAATCTCATCCACAAACAAAGAAGAAAGAATTTATAATAACTTAATTATGAATTATTGTTTACACAAGTCGTTGAGCGGAGACAAATCCACTGCCAACCAAGAGAGAAATACAAAATTAAGAAATTTGTCGAGCAATGCGAAGACGATTCAAGTGCAATCATCCTCGATGGAAGAGAGCAAGTCATGGCCTTGGCTAGAGCACCTGCGCAACATCACAAAAGCACACCTGGAGAAATCACCAGGTCCTCAGAGGGACGTAACAAGACACATAAAATCATACCATAAACTGAATATAGTTAGCTCAACAGAAAATTGTATATGTCTAAACAGATAAAGGTCCTTAACCATTCTATGTGAAAATATACTTTGAAGACAATGTTCCACACAGGGGCCTTCTGTCACGCCCCAGAACCAGAATACTGGAGAGCGGGGACGGACACAGCCAGCTACGTATAATGAAATGGCAACCATTCCACTATACGGTCACAGCTGTCTAGATATGTGAGGGTTTTACTAAAATCCATCAGTCTCTTAGGGTCAAAATGGCCTATTGTCTCAATCTCAACCAACTAATAATAATCACAAGATATCAGATCACCAAATATACAATTGTAAGGCGTCCCAAACATTACATATCCAGATGATCATGAAGCTAGTCGTACAAAATATAAGGACTAGCAAGAGTTTAAGTCATACATGATCAACCTCGAGTTGCCAATCATGCTTACAGCCCGTAGGCAGACAGTAAATAAAGTTGCAAACGAGCTAACACTTGCTCGGCGGCTAAACGCCTCAAAAGAATAATTTACAATTACAGTGGGAGGACAAAAGAAACCCACTCGTTGCCCAGGTTACGCCTGGCGGTCACCATCGAGCTGGAAAGCAGGTGGATCCTTTGCTGCTGCTCCAGAATCTGGCCATACAAAACCAGCTGGGTCAGACCCCAGAAAGAGCAAGTGCCACAAAGGAGGCTTCACTTAAGAACTAAAACCAGCAATTAGCACAAGAGTATAATTACATAATAAAAGACAGTAATTTAAGAAAAAGCATGATGGGTAATTATAAAAGACAATCTTGCATAGAATCACTAAAAGACAGGACATATGGAAAAGCATGTCAGGATAATATACGATGAGATAACCATGGGACTATTCAGATAGCTAGGTTACAACCCGTAAACTAAACAAGGACCGGGGTTGTAACCCTTCGTCTGAACGGAACTTGGTTTCTCTCACCATTTATCGGCAAGATAAATATAAGAAATCAGGTCAAGTAACAATCTGGAGTGGCAATCATTATAGTGACAATCTGGAGTGACAATCATTCCATCATTCTGGTACAATCCTATAATTAATCAATTCTAGACAATACTATACTGGACAAGACTCCATCCAAGCAATCATGGCCAATCATTGCCTACGGCTTTCTACATTAACTAACTAGGGTTATCACAAGCCTAATTACTAACAAGATGCAGTGAGATTGTTCCACAGCCACAAGCCCTGCAGACCATCCAGGCTACCCAGGACGAAAGATTAGAGTTAAATTCAGGTGGGTACATCGCCCAGGAGACAAATGTACCCTTAGGTGACTTAGAGGGTGCAACACTCGACGGTGCGCTGGAAATGTGCCCTACTCGACGGCAGGCTACAGATCCCAAGAGAGCGCCCAGGTAACGGGATTGCCTGTAGCTGTGTCAATCTCTTCATGACTACTGTGTTATTCTAGTTATTAACCTTAATCTATTTTAGTAGGTACTCCTGACCGTGGTACTCGGGAGTCCCCTCCTAGACATGATGCACGACAGGACAAGTAGATTAACAAGCAAGCAAGAAAGAACCACCCACGGTGTCAAGGCAAGTCAAGTTAAGTTATCAAGTCATGTCAAGTCAGGAGTGCGCCGCCACGGGCCACTATCAAGTCATGTTGGTCATGTCAGGAGTGCACCACTACGGGTCACTGTCGTGTTATGCTAGTTCCTTGTCCTACCATGCCATGTACAATAGTCATTCCAAACATATTAAGTAAAATCAAATTCATGACAAAAGGCGTAAGGATATAAAATGGGCGTAAAATATCTAATAAAATATCAATATACAGAGCCATAGAAAAACCAAGCTAAAAGAATTAAGACCAAAACTCCAAGAACCAATGGGTCAAGCAAGGGGTCAGGGGGGCAGCATACATAAAAGTCACGCACGCTCAAGGAAGCAGCGTACATAAAAGTCACGCACGCTCAGAGAGCCGCGTACATGAAAGTCACGCACGCTCAGAGAGCAGCGTACATGAAAAGTCACGCACGCTCAGAGAGCAGCGTACATGAAAAGTCACGCACGCTACAGGAGCAGCATAGGTGAAAAGTCACGCACGCTGAGAGAGCAGCGTGGGTGAAAAGTCACGCACGCTACAGGAGCAGCATAGGTGAAAAGTCACGCACGCTGAGAGAGCAGCGTGGGTGAAAAGTCACGCACGCTCAAGGAAGACACGCTTCCAACAGGAAGCGTACCCAAGGCTGCGTGGCATAAGCTAAGAAGCTCTGCCACTGCTCACTGTCTTCTCCAAAGAGCAAGAACAGCAAGAACAGCAAGGATGAACCCAAACTTCAAATGCTCATAACTTGGTCAAAACAAGTCTGAATCCAAGTTTCCAAAGGTCGAAATTGGGTAGAAGGAAATTTCCAACCACATGGAACCATCAGAACTTGCAAATGAAGAAGTTATCTAGATCAAAACTTCAAAATTCCAAGAAAGCATTTCCTAGATCTACAAAAACTCATGCACCAAAATAAAAATCTTCAAGTTCTAAAGTGGCTTAGAATCATGCTAGGAAGCCGTCAGAACCATCAAAATGAGTTCTCAAGTGAGAGCAAGATGCACTTGCCTATGGTGGTGTCGGTGGAAGAAGGAGAGGAAGGAAGAAGAAGAAGAAATAAATGAGAGTTAGGGAGGAGAGAGAAGGTTGGTGGCTGCTATTAAAGGAGAAGAGGGTGGTAGGTAGGAGTGGTTCATGCTAACCCAAACCAAGCCAAACCAATCCAAGCCCAACCCGAACCAAGCTAGGCCAAACCGAGCTAATGCAATGCTAGGATGGACCAGAAAATACTCAATAAACCAAGCTCCATTAATCAGAATTAATTCATGAATAATAAATGACAATTAAACCACAATGCTAAATATGAAATAAAGTATAATTAACTAATCAAAAAAATAAAAAATACAGGTCAGAAATACGAACACGTATAAAATACGTATTACGAATTTCGGGGCTCTACATCCTACCCACCTTAAAAGAATTTCGTCCTCGGAATTTAATCAAGAGGCTAGAGATGCAAGGACAAGCTATACTATCGCAAGCAATCTATGCTACCAATCAATCATACAATCATACATGCAAGCAAGGAATCGAAGTGCAAGGTATAAGGAAGAAATTACACCTCACGAGCCAAACCGATTGGGATGACGTGATCGGATATCATCCTCACACTCCCACGTTTGACTCCCCCAAGGAGCGATGAACTCAAGCAACACGAACTAAAGTGATAGCCTTGCGCTTGAGGTCTCTCTCTTTGGTCAAACATGGGCACGGGCCTCTCCTCATACGAAAAGGTTGCTGGTACCAATAACCGTAACCTTTTCGAATGATTTAGGACATGGCTCGGACCCGGGATATACCGTTGTAATTAGGGCACATGAAACACGACACGTGTCCCGCATAACAACGACAGAAAGCAAGACAATAGGATACATATACCTCTCCGCCGACTCTGGATCTGGGCCTGGGCCAGGGCGAACTGCTGAGGCCTCTGCTGCCGGAAAGCTTGGGCCTGAGACGGCAATGGACCTGGGAACGGAAGCTGCTGTGGTTGGTAAACTGGAGCTGGTTCTGGTGCTTGTGCTGGTGCTGGTCCCATAACCGAGGGACTAGATACGGCTGGTGCTGAATCAACTCTGAATGGGCAGGACCCCACCCTATGGTCCGGTACTCCACACAATAAACACAATCCCAATGCCCTGCGACACTCTGCTATCACGTGTCCAGGCTTGCCACAATAAGAACAGCCCATAACGGAAGACTGCGCTTGCTTCTGTTTCTGCTGGAAGTACGTCTGGGTTGGGTGCTGGTCCGACGTAACTGAAGCTACTCGCCTCGGAGTCCCAATAGTTAAAGTCCTGGCTGCTGGAGGTGGTGCGGAAGACTGGTTCATTTGACTATGGGACCGCTTCCGATCTCTGGTCCTGTCCACTATCCTCTGGGAAGTGTACTCATGCCTCCTCGCTGCTCGCAAGACGGCATCAAAAGTTCTGTGCTCAAACTGCTCTACTGCCAATATGATCTCCAAATGGAGCCCCTGCTGGAATTGCTGTGCTCTGTCTAGCTCGGTTGCCACCAAGGTGGGAGCAAACCGACTCAACCTTGAAAACTCGGCCGCATATTCGTCGACCGTCCTATTCATCTGCCTGAGATTACTAAACCTGGTCTACAGGTCAACTCTAGCCACTGCGTCGAAGTACTTGGTCTGAAACATATCACTGAATACTACCCACATAACAGGCATACCCAAATGGTCTGCTTGCATAGCCCACCAGCTGCGGGCTAGATCTAGTAACTGCAGGCGTACTACCGCCACCTTCTCTGCTTCAGGGGTCCTAGCTGCTTCCAAGATAACTTCAATGTCCTGTAGCCAGGCATCTGCAGCAATTGCATCCTCGCTGCCATCGAAGAAGGGAGGGTTCAGGCGTTTGAAATTGTTGACCGCACTGTTCCCTCGAGGACCAATTCCGCTCATAGCATCCTGTACTGCTTGCTGTAAGGCATCTCCTCGACGGCCCTGAGACGCAAGCAACTCACGAATAAGCCCTATCAAGACTCCATCCTCTGACCCTGCTGGCTGAACTGACTGGACTGGGGGCACTGGTTCTCTAGAAGGCATGGCTCGGGAGGCGGCTGCTGAGGACTGGTCTTGATCTTCTTGCTGTTGCTGGGCTGCCGTCTGAACTCCTTCTGGCTGATCAACAGGAACGGTGCTACTGAAGCAAGGATGTCAGGAATATTAAGGAAGGACCAGGATAGAACAACGATACAAGCATGTTATCAAGTCAGGAATCCAAGGAGATAAGAAGATACTAGTGGAGATCAAAGGAGAGTACAGATTGAGACATCTATCTGGTAAACCCTCACATTTCTTGATTGACAAGACCTGCATGGGCCACCACTTAAACCATGTCACGCCCCAGAACCAGAATACTGGAGAGCGGTGGCGGACACAGCCAGCTACGTATAATGAAATGGCAACCATTCCACTATACGGTCACGGCTGTCTAGATATGTGAGGGTTTTACTAAAATCCATCAGTCTCTTAGGATCAAAATGGCCTATTGTCTCAATCTCAACCAACTAATAATAATCACAAGATATCAGATCACCAAATATACAATTGTAAGGTGTCCCAAACATTACATATCCAGATGATCATGAAGCTAGTCGTACAAAATGTAAGGACTAGCAAGAGTTTAAGTCATACATGATCAACCTCGAGTTGCCAATCATGCTTACAGCCCGTAGGCAGACAGTAAATAAAGTTACAAACGAGCTAACACTTGTTCGGCGGCTAAACGCCTCAAAAGAATAATTTACAATTACAGTGGGAGGACAAAAGAAACCCACTCGTTATCCAGGTTACGCCTGACGGTCACCATCGGGCTGGAAAGCAGGTGGATCCTTTGCTGCTGCTCCAGAATCTGGCCATACAAAACCAGCTGGGTCAGACCCCAGAAAGAGCAAGTGCCACAAAGGAGGCTTCACTTAAGAACTAAAACCAGCAATTAGCACAAGAGTATAATTACATAATAAGAGACAGTAATTTAAGAAAAAACATGATGGGTAATTATAAAAGACAATCTTGCATAGAATCACTAAAAGACAGGACATATGGAAAAGCATGTCAGGATGATATACGATGAGATAACCATGGGACTATTCAGATAGCTAGGTTACAACCCGTAAACCAAACAAGGACCGGGGTTGTAACCCTTCGTCTGAACGGAACTTGGTTTCTCTCACCATTTATCGGCAAGATAAATATAAGAAATCAGGTCAAGTAACAATCTGGAGTGAAAATCATTATAGTGACAATCTGGAGTGATAATCATTCCATCATTATGGTACAATCCTATAATCAATCAATTCTAGACAATACTATACTGGACCAGACTCCATCCAAGCAATCACGGCCAATCATTTGCCTACGGCTTTCTACATTAACTAACTAGGGTTATCATAAGCCTAATTACTAACAAGATGCAGTGAGATTGTTCCACAGCCACAAGCCCTGCAGACCATCCAGGCTATCCAGGACGAAAGATTAGGGTTGAATTCAGGTGGGTACATCGACCAGGAGACAAATGTACCCTTAGGTGACTTAGAGGGTGCAACACTCGACGGTGCACTGGAAATGTGCCCTACTCGATGGCAGGCTACAGATCCCAAGAGAGCGCCCAGGTAACGGGATTGCCTGTAGCTGTGTCAATCTCTTTATGACTACTGTATTATTCTAGTTATTAACCTTAATCCATTTTAGTAGGTACTCCTGACCGTGGTACTCGGGAGTCCCCTCCTAGACATGATGCACGACAGGACAAGTGGATTAACAAGCAAGCAAAAAAGAACCACCCACGGTGTCAAGGCAAGTTAAGTTAAGTTATCAAGTCATGTCAAGTCAGGAGTGCGCCGCCACGGGCCACTATCAAGTCATGTTGGTCATGTCAGGAGTGCACCACTACGGGTCACTGTCGTGTTATGCTAGTTCCTTGTCCTACCATGCCATATACAATAGTCATTCCAAACATATTAAGTAAAATCAAATTTATGACAAAAGGCGTAAGGATATAAAATGGGCGTAAAATATTTAATAAAATATCAATATACAGAGCCATAGAAAAACCAAGCTAAAAGAATTAAGACCAAAACTCCAAGAACCAATGGGTCAAGCAAGGGGTCAGGGGGGCAGCGTACGTAAAAGTCACGCACGCTCAAGGAAGCAGCGTACATAAAAGTCACGCACGCTCAGAGAGCAGCGTACATGAAAGTCACGCACGCTTAGAGAGCAGCGTACATGAAAAGTCACGCACGCTCAGAGAGCAGCGTACATAAAAAGTCACGCACGCTACAGGAGCAGCATAGGTGAAAAGTCACGCACGCTGAGAGAGCAGCGTGGGTGAAAAGTCACGCACGCTACAGGAGCAGCATAGGTGAAAAGTTACGCACGCTGAGAGAGCAGCGTGGGTGAAAAGTCACGCACGCTCAAGGAAGACACGCTTCCAACAGGAAGCGTACCCAAGGCTGCGTGGCATAAGCTAAGAAGCTCTGCCACTGCTCACTGTCTTCTCCAAAGAGCAAGAACAGCAAGAACAGCAAGAACAGCAAGGATGAACCCAAACTTTAAATGCTCATTACTTGGTCAAAACAAGTCTGAATCCAAGTTTCCAAAGGTCGAAATTGGGTAGAAGGAAATTCCCAACCACATGGAACCATCAGAACTTGCAAATGAAGAAGTTATCTAGATCAAAACTTCAAAATTCCAAGAAAGCATTTCCTAGATCTACAAAAACTCATGCACCAAAATAAAAATCTTCAAGTTCTAAAGTGGTTTAGAATCATGCTAGGAAGCCGTCAGAACCATCAAAATGAGTTCTCAAGTGAGAGCAAGATGCACTTGCCTATGGTGGTGTCGGTGGAAGAAGGAGAGGAAGGAAGAAGAAGAAGAAATAAATAAGAGTTAGGGAGGAGAGAGAAGGTTGGTGGCTGCTATTAAAGGAGAAGAGGGTGGTAGGTAGGAGTGGTTCATGCTAACCCAAACCAATCCAAGCCCAACCCGAACCAAGCTAGGCCAAACCGAGCTAATGTAATGCCAGGATGGACCAGAAAATACTCAATAAACCAAGCTCCATTAATCAGAATTAATTCATGAATAATAAATGACAATTAAACCACAATGCTAAATATGAAATAAACCATAATTAACTAATCAAGAAAAATAAAAAATACAGGTCAGAAATACGAACACGTATAAAATACGTATTACGAATTTCGGGGCTCTACACCTTCTGAAACTAGAAATACGACGCGTTAGTGTTTCAACCGCGGTACTAGTGGCATCTAGAGAAAAGTAAATAAGTGTACGGCACACTAGCTCTCGGGCGAGTCACTAACAGCAGCTAGAGGAAAGTAAATGCACGACCCACTAGCACTCGACTGAGTCACTAAGGGCATCTAGAGTAAAGTAAACGAGTGAAAGCCCCTACGCCTAATAGCTGTCTTCTCCCTCCCCATGCATTACACGTGCTGTATCCACATCACGATATTCCTAATAACCGCTAAGTCTTCTAGACATCCATAACTATTAGCAGTCATATCCTAACGCACGGCCTGTATGCATCGATGATCAGTCAGCACGCCAGTCCATATCTATATATGACTCGCGACTTCGTGGCACACAGGTGTCGAGGCCAATGAATGCGACACACACAAAGGGTCCCTTAACTCTAGGCCAAATGCATAAAAAAAAAACTAAAGTATAGTAATTTTCATCTACATACAATTTTGAAAGAACGAGTTTATATTGGCTATAAATAAATAATAAGTAAAAGCATGCATGATATCGAGCAAGTAATTAAACAGAAATGGCAAGGTGTCTTGACTGGTGTGCCGTCTGGTGTGTTACGATGATCATGTTGGCATAATGTCTGACTTCAGTGTTACAACTATGGAAGACGGCCTCTGATGATGGCATAGAATATTCTATCGGGTCCAGGACAATCAAATTAGCTAGGGACGATAGAAGGACGTTAGAATTGGCGAGGGGGTAGGAATAATGGGATAATTACTGATAGAAAGATAATCGAAGGAAATTGATAAATTATATATACGATTTTGAGAAAACTATTGATAATACTTTAAAAAATATATTATTATTAAAAATAGATTTTAGTTAATGTTTGAAAAATAAGGATCGCTTTTAGGCGAAAAATTTAAGTTGGTCAAAATAGAATATTTAGATAGATAATATATTGGAAATCTAAAAATATTTTAGGACAAAACTATAAATTTTGTCAAATATGTATATTTTTGGATAAGAATAAAATCATAACAGTAACTATAATATTTAATTGGGAAAATTTATGAAATGCCCAAAAATTGCAAAAGTTTTATGTAAAATCCACCACAAAATAATATTTCATCGCATGCCCAGAATTATCGATTAATATATAAAAGCGGATTCCGAATGACCTTTTTGCCCTTCTTTCTAATTTATTACAAAATAACCCGAACCTTGCTATTCAAAAACAAAAAGCAAAAAAAACGTTTCGTACTCTCTCTTCTTCGATAAGCCGCTCAGTTTCTCCTCCAAAATTTAGGGTTTCTCCTCCAAAAATCTTCAAACGTTCCTCAAAAATCTAGGATTTCTCCTCCAAAAATCTTCAAACGTTTCTCTCACTCGAGATATTCGCACAATGTCGTCACCATCATCAAATCCAAAAGAGAATGACGGAGGATCAAAGAAACGGATAACTAAAAACTTGCATATAAGAAGAAGAAGAAGCCTACTACGCAAAAAGAAGGTATAACTTTAACTTATTTTCATGATTCTGTATAAAACACGAAGAATGTCATTCTCCGTGTTAAATTCCACTAAGAATGGTCTTGATCATTCTCTGTTTAAAACAAGGAGAATGACCATTCTCCGTGTTAAATTACACAGAGAATGACATTCTCCATGTAAATTAACACGGATAATGTCATTCTCCGTGTAAATTAGTACGCAGAATGACATTCTCTGTGTCACTTAACACAGAGAATGTCATTCTCCGTGTAATTTAACACGGAGAATGTCATTCTCCGTGTAAATTTACACGGAGAATGATATTATCCGTTTTAAAATGTTATTCTCCGTTTTAAATCGACACGGAGAATGTGCTCCCTGGAAATTTAACACACAAAATGGTCATTCTGTGTGTTAATTTACACGGAGAATGACATTTTTCGTGTAATTTAAAACGGAGAATGACATTCTCCGTGTCACTTAACACGGATAATGTCATTCTCCGTGTAAATTAACACACAGAATGGCCATTCTCCGTATAATTTAAAACGGAGAATGGTCATTCTCCGTGTAAATTAACACGGAGAATGTCATTCTCCGTATAAATTAACACGAAGAATGACCATACCCAATGTAAATTAAAACGGAAATGTCGTTCTCCGTTTTAAATTACACGGAGAATATCATTCTACGTTTTAAATCGACACGAAGAATATCATTCTCCTTGTAAATTTAACACACAGAATGACATTCTCCGTGTAAACTAATACGGAGAATGGCATTCTCCGTTTGAATTAACACGGAGAACGTCATTTTTCGTTTTAAATTATACGGAGAACGTCATTTTCCGTTTTAAATTACACGAAGAATGTCATTCTCCGTTTTAAATTATACGGAGAATGGCCATTCTCCGTTTTAAAATATACGGAGAATGGCCATTTTGTGTGTTAAATTTACAGGGAGTGCATTATCCGTGTCGATTTACACTGGTCATTTTTCGTGTTAAATTTCACATGATAAGGATTAAATACTCGGTTCATTCCCAACGATGAACCTATTTATGAGGCGCTCTTTTTCAAAAAGTCTTTTTACTTTCTCCCTCGTTAAGTGATACGCGCCCATTTATTGGGAAGATGAAAAGTCGGCGGGGGCCGATCTCCGTTGTATATATATGAACATGAAGTTCCACCTTCGTCTTTATTCATTCTCATGGCATCCAACATGAAGAAGGGGACGAACAACAGTGACAACGGCAAAGCTTCTGAGGAGAAGTTACACTCCGCGTCTGCAGAGTTTTTGCTGGAAGCTGACCCGTCCCTGAGGGCGGAGAACTTCCTCGACTGTTTTGGCCTGACCCCCAGTCTTCGCTTATTTCGGAGGTGGGTCGTCGTCTTCTTCCGAAGAGCGTGGCGCCTTAGAACGCAGGGAAGAATTCCTTCGTTTGATGCATCGTTCGGGAATCCATAACATGGAGAAACTGAGTGTTGCCTTGCATCAGACTGAGGACGAGAAGAAGAAGAAGTGATGTGATGCGAAAGAGTCTTTTTACATAATGGCCTATAGCGCCTATGTCTGTAGTGTATGTCCTCTTTTTACATAATGGCCTATAGCGCCTATGTCTGTAGTGTCTGTCCAATTTAAATTAAATCTTAATAAATTCTATCTATAAATTGAAATCATTTAAAATAATACCAACAGTTAAATCTTAATTTAAATCATGATGATTTAAACATCTAAATCAAACGATTTACAAATTATCTTTTTTTATTAAATAATAATAATTTTGAAAATCAAAGTAAATACATAAATATTTGAAATACCTTTTTGCTAAATAAATCATTGTAATTTATAAATTTTATTTTTGAAAATATACATGAAATAATTTTTATGTGATTTACACGAGTAGAATATTCACATAAATCTAGTTTTCTAAACTACCATATTAAAATAAGATAGCCTTTTATAAATAAATAAAAATAATAAGTTTTGGCAATCTCGATAAATACTTTTCACAACTTTAAGTAAAATAAAAATAATTATTATATATTATTTTGAAACTATCCTTCATAAATAAAATCTATAATCAAAACCGTTTTTCTAAAAATATGTACCTCCCACGTATTCGCACTCGACGAGCAAATATGAAAACGCAAATTTTGTGCGCGGCGTACAATACGCAAATATAATCAAAACCAAATTTATATATAAAAAAAATCGTAGTAAAAAAATTAGGGGGTTTACAAAACAAGTTGCATTGGCACTCCACAACAAAATGGAGTTGCAGCACAAAAATATCATGACCTTTTAGAAGTCACGAGCACTAATGCATCAAATGAATGTTCCTAAACGATACTAGTCAGATGGTGTTCCACAGCTGCATACTTAATAAATCGACTTTCGAGTCAAATCCTTGATTTTAGATCACCAATAGAAGTTCTAAAAGGGCATAAATAAATATTTCTCATCTGAGAGTTTTTGGGGTGTCTTTGTTTTGTTCATGTTTTACCTATCCAAAGAGATAAACTTGACTCTCGATAAATAAAATACATTTTTTGGGGCTACTCCTCTAAAAAAAAAAAGGATATAAATGCCTCGACCTGACATCAGGGAAACTTTTTATCTCACGTGATGTGAATTAGCTGAGAACATACTTTTTTCTCAAGTAGTGATGCATCGCAGGGGGAGAACACACGCATACCATTACCAGTTGTTGATGATTTTTCAAGTAGTGATGCGCCACAGGGGGGGAACACACACACACCATTACCGATTGTTGATGATGTGTCTATTCATGCATCCAATACTACACCACTATCTGATATCGAGCCTAGTCGTTGCAAATCTACTATAGAGCGACAAACTTCAACAAGATTACGGGACTTTTACTCCTATCATACAAAATTGTTTATTTATGCCTCCATGTCTCCTTCCATCGGACCTTCCTTAGCAAAATTGTTAATGAACCAACCAATTTTCATGAAGCTAATGCTCATGAAATGTGGCGAAAGGCAATGGAAGAAGAACTTCAAGCTCTTGCCGATAACAAAACGTGAGAAATAGTAAAATCGTCTTATGAAAAAAAAATTTTGTTGGTTGAAAATGGGTATATAAGATTAAATACAACTGTGATGGATCAATAGAAAGGCATAAAGCTAGGTTGGTGGCTAAGGGATTTACGCAAACTTATGGAATAGACTATAAGGAGACCTTTGCACCTGTTGCCAAAATGAGCACTATTCGAGTTTTATTATTAGTAGTTGTAAATTGTGAATGGAAATTATATCAAATAAATATTAAAAATACATTTTTACATAGTGATTTAGTAGAAGAAGTTTACATGAAGTTGCATCCGGGACACCCATATGAAGCTCAACCAGGGATGGCCTGTAAACTACAAAAGGCCTTGTATGGCCTAAAACAATCACGAAGGGCATGGTATGCCAAACTCAGTTCAACTCTTGTAACGAATGGTTTCAAAAGAAGTATCAATGATTCCTCATTATTTGTTAAAAAGGAGAGTCGTGTAACAGTTGTACTTGTATATGTTTGATGATCTTTATCATAAAAGGGAACAATGAGGAAGAGATCAAGGAACTCAAATCTCATATGCAGCAACGATTTGTTGCAAAGAACTTGGGAAGCCTAAAATATTTTCTAGGTATGGAGATTGCCTACTCACGCAAAGGTTTATTTCTTAACCAGCGTAAGTACTGCTTGGATTTGCTAAAGGAAATTGGAAAAGTTGGGGCTAAAGCAGTTCCAACTCTTGTAGATACCTCTATTAAATTAAATTCAGAAGGTACACCTTTAAAAGATATTGGGCAGTTCTAACGTCTACTAGAGAGACTAATTTATCTTACTATTACTAGACCAGATATCTCTTATGATGTAAGTTTGATCAGTCGTTTTATGCATAAACCATGTGACAAACATCTGCAGGCAGCAAATAGAGTTCTCCAGTACTTAAAGAGGTCTCCAGGTCGTGGCATTTAGATGAGAAAAAATGGACATGTCCATGAAGAAGGATACACGGATGCAGATTGGGCTGGTAGTCAGACGGATAGACGCTCTACCTCTGAATTTTGTACTTTTGTTGGTTGAAATCTTATAACGTGGAAAAGTAAAAAACAATCCGTGGTTGCACGCTCCAGTACCGAAGCTGAGTATCGATCGATGGCCTCCACATCAAGTGAGTTGGTTTGGCTTCATGCACTATTATTTGATTTGGGATTTAAACTCTCTTTACCCATGAAGATATACTATGATAATTAATCAGCCATTCATATTGCATCTAATCCCGTGTTCCATGAGAGGACCAAACATATAGAGGAGGATTGCCACTTTGTACGTGAGAAGGTGGAAGAGAATACTATTTGCATACCCTACAGAAGAAGCAAAGATCAGTTAGCCGATATCTTTACCAATGGTTTGACAACATATCAGCTTCAAGAGATTTTGACCAAGTTGGGATCAACTGACATTTTCGCACCAACTATGATTGGATCCGTTGACATTTTAGGTGTGATTTGGACTTATGTCCTATATTTTTGATGAGGCAGGATGAGAATTTGGAGGCAATCCCCAGAGGAATTTTGTTAGGATTTTTCTTGTTTAGTTCTACTACAATTAGTATTTTGTTTTCCTTATTTGTTTGACCGGATTTGTCTCCGGAACATTACTTGGCATGTATATAAAATTATGAATTTTAGACTTCTGACTTTAGATGATTTGGTGGTATAGAATTGGATTTATCCTTCCTTGTTCATATCTTCCTTAGCATTCTGTAATTTGAGTACATATTGGCATTGTTGGACTTGTATTGATTTATGAGCTCTAGACAGCGTTCTACTACCGATCCTGGAGCGTAGGCTAGACGTACTTATGCACTCGTGTGAACATAAAGTAGGGTTTATTACTGGAACAAGGGTTTGGTTTAGTTGAGTCTCTCGAAATGAGGATATCAGGGATTATTATTTTCTTAGATGGGATCCACATGGATAAGTATTTATGCCCTTCTAAATTAAATTAAATATTTATGTTTCTTTCAGGAGGACTTGTTTTGTAATTACCACCAATTATTCTGCTAGACAATTTTCATCAAGCAATCGGAATCACAACCTTGGAAAAGGAAAGTCATTTCTTTTGTGTTTGAATGCAAAAAAATGAGCAGAAAAGAAATTTGATTTCCAAGGGGAAAAATTGGAGAAAAAAATGTTCCATCACTCACTTCACGGATTCATTTTCTCACCCCAATTATTCACATTTCTTTCCAATTTTTCGAACATTTCCAAACAATGATTTTTTTAATAAAAATGATAATTTCTCAAAGAGAAGGAAAGAACAAAGAATTTATTTCCTTTCTTTTATTTATGCGAACCAAGCCAGACCTAACAATAGACTTTTTTTTTTTTTTTGCAATTACCACCAATTACTCTCCCAGACAATCTCCATTACCAATAGTCATTTTTTTTCAAATGTGTCATTTATTTCGAGACAACCTTTTCAACTATGTTTAAGCAAACAAAATAAAAGATAGATGTATTTCTGTGAAATATCAAATTTTGTACACCAAATGAAACTATTAATTCCAGTGGAAAAGTGGGCATACATTTTGTTCTATTGCAAATTATCGTTCTTAGTATTTTATTGTAAGTGCCGTCCGGCCCATACCCCTCTCACAAACATTTTTGGTCCAAGTACTCTCAAAATACAAGATTTGGCTCCTACCGTCTCCCATCTCCTATCTCCTCTTTTCTCTTCCACATCCTCTCCCCCTTGACTCACCTCTGTGAAAAAAATATTATTTTTGGAACCTGGAGCTGTTGAGTGCATAATTAGCTTCATAGTTTGAACAGACTTTCAATTGGGCTATCACAAAGGTTACATTATATATTGCTAGTGAATATGAGGCTAATGGGAGGGATTGGAGATATAAACCATATTGTACCACCTCAAATAACATAGAAGTATAAAAAGTCGTCGAACAATATTTGGTCATGACTACATTTTACCCATCGAACTATACTTCCCCTACTCTGCGCACAATCTTTCTTCCGAAATGAAAGTCTAAAGCAAAAACAGCCAACAACTTGCATAAAAGAGGATAAACAGCCACCTGTGGGTTCTCACGACAAGACTAATCTGCTTATTTCTCTGAAATTTCTGTATTGACCCTATAGTCTCTGCACATCTCAGTGTGAAACCCAGTAACTCAAAGTATAACCAAACATTTTTGAACTCAATAGTTTTTGTTCCAAGTTTTTCAGATGAATATCACAAGATTCAAGTCATAGATCTGCATATAATCACATATACAATATAATGTAACTGCACCAAAGTTTGGTTTGGTTTCGGACGATGTTTTTAACATCAAATCTATTACAAGCATCTAGTGTAGCAGTTGCTACCTACTGGATTTCACTAGAAACATTTCTATTATCTCGCATTAACGAAATAAAGGGCGAGAATGTTGCATTAGCAGGCATGAACAAGAGAAATAAGAATATCACACCCATATTGGGCAAACTAAAACTTGTGTAGATGTCAATCCAAACTTTCGTGTCCATCATTTGCTACAGCCAAAGATCTGTCAAAAGCGGTAACAGCAAGAAAACCAGTTGACCCTTTGTCATGTCTATTAATTTTGCATCAACTAAAACAGTAGAAATGTTATCACTTTAACTAATATTAATGAAAATGCTAATTTAAACGGCACATGCTACCAAATGAATCTCCAGGAATCTGGATGACGTGCAGATTTTCCTTAAACCCTTCAGCAAACAACAGCACACCTGAACTTGAATCCCTTTGATGAAGTCCTTACTGTATAAACTGATTTCTCCGTATCATTCAATTGAAAATAGAAAGTAGAGTTCCAGTAAAGTATAAAATTTCCACAAAAAAGTTTGACACTTTCCAGTATAAGGGACTTGGATGTAGGCTGAAAACTTCGAGATACAATGTAGGCTTGAAATCATTGATTAGGTAAAAATACGCTTACAAAACTGGAGTAAGCTGAGAGTAATAGGCAAATATTCCATTTCCTCAATAATGCTAAAGATGCTTAAATAGAAATCAAATAACCATTTCCACTCCGCTGACATGGGTTGAACAAGTTGAAAATCTATACTGGTTGCTCATATTGACATACAACGTTGATTATGCGACCTCAAAAACACAGAATCTTGACACACAAGCACATGCACAATTGCATGTTACTCTACCGAAGCAAATAAAAAAACCATGACCATTCTTCATAAAATACCAATTTATGCACCCATGTCCATCATAAAATAAATTCTTTCTTCTCTCTCTAATTAAAATTTACAAAAAATGGTTAATAGTAACCAGAACTTATTATATCTAAAAGCTGGAGGCACGATAGAATTAAATCCACAAGAATCCTTTATAGTAACTCTGCATTTCAGATAGAAAAAAATTTGTAACTTATAAGCCCTCTAAAACAGCTTTCACTATAGTCCATTCATTGGAAGCATTCCTCTGTGCATCCTATTTGGCCTTCTTAGTTATCCATATCTAAACTTTAATAACCTACTCTTACCGACAAATAACTCACACAGAGAGAAGAGAGATCCTAGAAAACACCCACAGTGGAATCAAGGAGCTATCCACAACAAGATAAAGAGTGAAACCCACACAATAAGTGCCTTAATGAAAAGCTTTAGTCGATCCAGCTCATGCGTATATAGGGTTACAAATGAGCTGAACTGATCTGACTTGTTCAATTTACATATGGTGCAGCTTGAGTTTGAATACATGTTGAGGTCAGCTTGACAACTGATCACGTTATGTTTATCTTAACTATGTTTAAGTCTCAAACTTAGCTTGTTTAACTTGCGAAACAAACTAAATCCTTCGTGCTCAAGATTGTTTAAGCATGACTATTAACTAATAAGTTCAATATTGTTATTTGTCCAGTCAAATGTTTAAGAAACATATTTATGTCATTAAATTTATAAAATATCCCTATCTACCATTTAATATGCATGTAAATGCGTTATAAAGTGAATTGAGCTTCGTGCTCACAGGTCATGATTTTCTTTCGGCCGATAATTGAGGATTCAGATTTAAAGAGATTTTTTACAGCAATATAATTATAGACACCTCAAGGGCTAAAACACACAAACACAAGCTTAATTGAGCTCATATGAGTTGAGCTATGTATAGTTTATAATCAAACAGAAGATCATGCTTGAGTGTCTCGATAAAAAAAAATAATCAAACATGAGCGAACAATCATGGAGTCCATCCGAGCAGATGCATCATGAACGGCCTCCATAAGCCGCAACTTAGCTCCCCGCAAGATGAATTTTAGTCATTTGTAACGATCTTTACAATGCTCACTTTATTGTTCTTTGAAAATTCCTAGGTTGGCACGACGAGACAATCAATTGTGTTTGTGCCCAAACCCATGGTACTCCAAAGAAGTCAGTTACAGAGTATTCTAGAAATAGAATTTGAAGTAATAGGATTAATCTCCGACCAATTGAGACAGCAACTATGCATATTTCTAGGTGGCTTGTCTAATTGCAATTGATTGTCAGTGTCATCAATAGATTAAACAGTCATGGCCGAGCACATGATGAAATCGCTCAGTACAATATTGTGTCTACATATTTTGCTATGTTTCAGGGAAGTTCTCATATGATTTGTAGTACTGGAAGCAAAATACTAAATGATATGACTTCTCTGCTTGAAAGAAACAATGTTTTAGAAATCATTATTGATTTGACCTGGCTGGATTGCATCCTTCATCTAGGATCAGTTAATTCAATGAAATCTCTCAAAACCGGTATTTAACTACCACTAAAAGAAGTATATCACATTATTAGTATTGGAAGGAAAAAGAATATTACTTACAAAGATTGCAATCAAAGTTCAGACTTTGGAGTCAATGCCTTCCATTGCAACATTATAATAATACTTATAAAGGAAAAAAAAAGGAGAACTTTTTTGAGAGAATCCTTGTGTAAAGACCAAAAAAATCGTTATAATGCTGAAAAATGAAATGTGCAAGTGAACATGTGGTCACAATCACATAACCAACATAACTCTTAACAGTAGACAAATGCATGTAGTGAAAAAAAGTTTAAAGTAGAAAAACTCATAACCAGAAAACATGAATTTTCCAGGAGACCCCAAGGAAAACAAGGACCCAAGTCAGCCATGATAATATTGACAAGTGTCAAAAGAAGTTTGTGGTAATGACATTGGTAAATACTACATACACAAAAAGTAAAACACTATCCATCCTCATCTATATATAGTCTATACACTCTGTCTCTCATCTATCATTTCTTAAACCTCTCTTTTAGCTGGTATGCATAAATAGCCAACTTAACCGAAAAGTCCAATATAAGTTTTAACTCTTGGCACGTAAAATCATCTCCATAAGCTAGAGAAGGACTCAACTCACTCATTTTTCACCAATTGTTGGGTATGTCTTACTTCTCATTCCGTGTTGTCCCTTCACCGATACAACTCTTCAACATCACCTACTACCATTACTCTTTCATCCTTGAAGCAATTATACGTGGAACTTAAAGATTAAGGTCCATTTTACCATTGGTTTGCTTTCTACAATCTGATTGAGGACACTTTTCACTGTTTCTTCTTTTATCAATCTTAAAGGTTCAGGTCCATTTTAGCATTGGTTTGTTTTCTACAATTTGATTGAAGACACTTTTCACTATTTCTTCTTTTATCAATCCTAAACATTTCAACTTTCCTCGCTAGTCAAATTCTAGTTTTTAACCTAGATATCTTTATATCTTGTTAGTTGAACTTTCCAATCATAGATTTAGTGGACTATTCTGAGGAATATGTAATGCAGGAATTCTGAATTCTGATTCGAAATTAATTTGGGTTAGTTGTCAAAGCCTTAAAGGGTAAAAGAGAACCTTCCTACAAGAAAGAAGCTATATGTCCAATCCAATGTTTGCATCTAATAACACAAAAGGTGTGAACTTCCAAATAACCGTCCTCAACTTATTGCCGCTCTTATTTATAAGATATCTCGAGAGTTGCGTGAAGTTATCTGAGATCTGAAATATTAGGAACTGGCAAAGAGACCTACCTCCAAACCAAGTTCCCCATCCCCTAAAATCTAAAAAATACCAATTCCTTTCTGTTAATTCTTCTCTGTTTCCCTTCTGTGAAGTGATCTTTCAAAATTCACTTCAGTAGCGTCGAGGAAGGATCAGTAGTTCGCAATATCGGTATCCGAATCGGTATCGGACCATTCATATGAGTATCGGGATTGGCGGTATCAGCGGTTTCGGATCGGAGTATCGGATTTTTTGTATCGGAAAACAAATAATTATTATAAAATTATTAACATTTTAGAAAACATATTTTATATATTTAGGCATAATTTTAAGTATTTCTACTGTTATTTCTTAGTAGTTTTGAAATTGAATGAAATAGTAGTCACCATTGCCAATTGGTTTACATGCGATAGATATATTTTCTTCTTTTACAGCCTTACTATGTGTTTACACCCTTGCTGATTGGTCTTTTCCGTTCAATTTTCTGCCGAATTAATTGAAAAAGAGACCCCCAATGTCGGGATCGGTCAGTATCGGGTATCGGTCTAGGATAGGGACATGCCAAACCGTATCGGTATCGGCCGATACTGCGAGCTATACATTAGAGCCAGTTCAAATGTGGTATATGAAATCTGAGAAGAACATGGTTCATGAAAGAGGAATGGACCTTAAAATTAACCAAATTCCTGTCCATTTCCTTCTCTCAAACGATCACAACAACCACCTAGACTTTATCCAAAATTCTTGGGTCGGTTGTTTGAATCCTCCTCTTCCATTTGGCTCTGTTAAGGGCCACGTCCTCTGTAACGTTAACAAAACTCATATCCTTGTTTAATACTTCAAATTTTAAACCATGTTCGTCTAGACCTACCTCTAGTTCTAATGGCTCCATTAACTGTTATATTATCGCTCCTTACGGGAGCATTTACTGGTACGAGTTGCATATATTCAAACCACCCAAGTCGAATTTCTTTCATATTATCCTTCCTCTCGAACGATGTTCTCCAAAATTAAGTGAGGCCAAGTACCAGCAAATCCAAGGATAGTGTGCTTAAAAGGTCCTAAAGACAGTTTTAAAATCTAACAAAGTGTTTTACTGGTTACAAAGTCAATTTGGTTTCATTTTTGTATTCCATGTGATAAAAAAAATCTATACATAGAATGTATACAAATGGAGTTTTAGTACTTCTTAATAAGTAAACTGAATTTTACTAAACTTGACCCAGCATTTACCTATACTCACGATATAATACATAATGAAAATAGCTCCAAAATGGCATATATACAGGCTTTTGCCCAGGGCACCATGCTACATCATTGCATAGACAGACACGAACATCAAAATGCCAGCATGAAATCAATTTTAGTCTCTTAGGGCTCGTTTGGATCAAGTTTTTGGATTCCTAGGAATAGATTTTCAATTCCTTTCCCATGGGAAAGGAATTCAACGTTCCCATACCCATGTTTGGTTAGGTTGATAATAGGTAGTTCAAAATTTTTAAAAAAAATTATTTTGATGTTTGGTTCACACATGGATAGGAATCTTAATTTATTTAGTTTTACTTTAATACCCTTTCACTAATTTCATGATGATTCACATGTTTGGGATATGAGTTGAAAATTTGAAAATAAAGAGAGGGTATAACCGTCCAAACAAAATAGTCAAACATCATTCCTAGGAAAGCAAATCTATTCCCAAGGGGGGGCTTGGGAATAGCTTTCCCACATCCATGGGAATAGCTTTCCCACATAACCCCCTCCTCATTCCCAATCCTAACCATACCAAACATGGGTAAGGAATTCAAATCCCATTCCCAAGCCTCAAAAACTTGAACCAAACGCCCCCTTAGGTCTGGATTGAGGGTGAAGAGAGTTAAGTGAGGGAGAGAAAAACTTTGCTTGGTTTAAGGGTAGGGGTTTAGGAGGGGAGTCATAGAGGGTTAAGTGAGGGAAAACTTTGCTTTGTCTAAAATTTTTCACCCCCTAAATCGGAGGGTTAACAAGGTGAAGTGAGGGCTTGTTGTTTGAAAAGACGTAAATATCCCTCATTTTGACAAGTTTTAATTAAAAACCCAATCAAATCTAGGTTTATGCCACATGTAATAAGGGTATTTTGATAACTATTGTATTTTTATTAATCCTCCTCTCACTCAAAAGCTCCAATCCAAGCAAGAGTTATTACATATACCCCACTTAACTCTCCCTCCAATCCAAGTAAGGTTATATGTAATGACTCTCCTCCCCCTCACTTAACTTGCTTCACTTAACCCCACTTAACTCTGCTTATTTTTCCCCCTCAATCCAAGCAGACCCTTAGGCCTCGTTTGGTTCACGGATTCAAGGAATCCGGAAAGGAAACTTGTTCCTTTCCTTTGTTTGGTAGCCACAAATTTGGGAAACACTTTCCTAACATGGGGGAAAATAGGAGGGAAAATGATTCCTCTCATGACCCATGGGATTCATTTTCCCTCCTCCTTTCCCAACATTAATTGCCAAACATTGACAAAAATAGCCTTAATTTATAACCTATTTTACCAATTAACTCTTCGTATTCTGTTAATTATAATTATGTTGACATTGGATATTATTGGAATAATGATATATTTTTTTCCTTTCCTTTCCTACACCAACCAAACACTGGAAAGGAAATTTGATAGGAATTCTACTTTCCCATCCCCATGGAAAATACATGGGAATTGATTTCCTTTCCGTGAACCAAACGAGGCCTTAGTGTATTTTGCAGTGCTCATGCTTCCTAGACGCCAAGTGACGATTATAGTCATCCAGTTGCATATGTCTGTGTTGTTACACTTAAAGTTAATAACAAACTAGTAGAAGATTTACGCAGAAACTATGATAAAGCAATAAATGAAGGAACAATTTTACTAATCAGAAAGATTAAAAAAAAAAGATACATTCATACTTTTCATAACATTACCAGTTTCCCAATAAATAGCAAAAGTGTGTTCATACATTAGACAAAATTTAGCGATCCCATCCAGACGGCCGCTTTCTTTCACGAGTTCTCTCTTTAGAGCTGCAATTCATGAGATGAAAAAGTCAGAAATATACTCAAGTAGTACATTAACCCTTTTCTTGAAAGAATAATAAAACCAGCACTGTATACTACAAGAGCTGCACAATAGAACAAGATGTGATGGCAAACTTTATTTAAGAGTCTGACCTTCCAAAGGTTTTCTGGTTCCCATTTTCGTTACTGTTACCACCAACATGACCGGAAGGAGTTGGTTGTGACTTATAAGATTCTCCGCCAATAGACCCTCCAGATACAAAACCACGCAGAACTGGCCTCGCACTTGCCTGATTTCGACTGTCACTTTGAGAATTAGTTTGAGCAGCAACAAAGTTGTTTTTGAACTGTGTCATCATCCCGGTCCTCAGTGAATTGACAGTAGCTGATCGACTTGAAACAGATTGAGATGGTGTGCTTGACGATTCAGGATTATAACCAATTCCCAAGCCAAAATCAACACCACGGACACCTCGTCCACTTCCAATGCCACCTTTCCCTCTGTTGCCCCCTTTCTTCCCACCTTTTCGTCCATCACGTTTAGCCCTGAACCTTCCATCCTAAAACAACACAGAAGACTCAATAAATAATCTTATGATAAAAATAAGACACAATATTAGACTAAGAATATGAACTTCTTTCATGAGGTTGGAAAAAAACGTAAAGATAAATCTAAATGCTAGCTGGCAAATACGTAGTCAACATGAAAGAGAAAAACGTGTTCCGAGCAAAACACAAATATGCAGGGCAGCAAAAGAACATATCTACATTGAAATAAAAGAATTGGCCAAGTTTGCTTTTGAGCATAATAAAACACACAGAAAAGACGAGAAAACCTGTACCTAAACACCAGGAAGAACAGATAGTAAACTGATTATCAAAATAGTTTAATGCAGCAACAGGTACAGAAAGGCTCACCTTCATAGCAAGATCCATCAATTCAGTAGACACATTTTGACCGGCTGCAATCAAACTGTTTACCAACTCACCAGCAAAGCGTGCTTCCTTCTGTGTGATAAGAGTGTGGGCAGTACCATCTTTGTCTCCAGCACGACCCGTTCTTCCAATACGATGGACATGCATGTCCATATCTTTGGCAATATCATAGTTGACAACTGACTTAATCGACTTGATATCAAGTCCCCGAGCTGCAACATCTGTCGCAACTAGAACATGATAAACCCCTGATTTGAACTTCTGTAATATGTCCATTCTTGAGGCTTGATCTTTGTCACCATGAAGGGCGGCAACCTTAAATCCTTTTTGAACTAGATGGTTTTCAATCTCATCTACTGTACCCTTTTTTGATGCAAAGACGAGAACATCTCCATCATCTATCATTCCAGGCAACTTTTGCAGAAGCCAAGGCATTTTCTCAGCATCTGAAGGAATTACGCTGACTACTTGAGTGATGTCCTCATTGGCCATTCCAACCTCACCAACTGTAACTCTTATAGGATCACTGATAATTTCTCTAGCTAACCGCTCAACTTTGTAAGGCATGGTTGCTGAGAAAAGCAAAGTTTGCCTGTCTGGTCTGATCTGACCAACAATGGATCTTATCTGTGGCTCAAAACCAAGATCGAACATTCGATCAGCTTCGTCAAGTACGAGGTAAGTTGCCCTTAACATTGTCAACGCCTTCATCTTCAGCATATCTATCAGTCTACCTGGAGTGGCAACAACTATATCACAACCTGCCTTAAGTTCTTTAAATTGATCAAGTTTTGACATTCCACCATAGACTGCAGAAACACGTATTCCATGTGATTTTGCAAACTTCTTTGCTTCCAGATATATCTGATGTGCTAGTTCTCTTGTAGGAGCACATATTACACCTATTGGACCCTCTTCTTTCGCTAGTTCAGGTTGGTCCATAATATGAACAATCATAGGGAGAATGAAGGCAGCAGTTTTTCCAGAACCAGTTTTTGCTATGCCAATGACATCCCTTCCAGAAAGGACGATAGGTAAAGCCTGGCATTGTATTGGTGTTGGCTTTTCATAACCTTGCTTTGAGATAGCATTTAGTAAAGTAGTTGGAAACCCACAATCTTCAAAAAGCTTTATCGGCTTTGGTACATCAAAACCTGAAACACGTATCGCTAAACTTTTTTGATACTCAGCAACTTCCTGATCAGTCATTCCTGTAGGGAGATAACAAAGAGGAGACAAGTAAATAATGTGTAAAATTGATATCATCTAACCAGGGTATGCATCAGTAGTAACAGAAAATTATTGGACAATGAACAGCACAAATAGAAGCCTTTTGCATGAAGCTTTGCTGCATCATGCACTGCAAGCTAGGAGTCAATACAAAGCAATTACCTGTACAAGCAAAAAAAAAAACTTGATGTGGCAGCAAGAACACTACGGTATCCATAATACAACGTTGCTACCAAGGAAAGTGAAAAAGGATAAAAGTATAAGCAGTAAGGACCAAGAGTTCTATGGAGTTATGTTATCTACAACTAGACATTGTTGTATCTGACTCCTATACGTTATTATGGCTTTCTTGGCAATTTTGACGAAGAAGAGGATCATACCGGCTTGGCTTTAAACCATAGTTTGCATTATCGGTCGATACCGATCCGATATGGCCGATACAGATACAATTTGGCATATCCCGATCCGATACTGAACGATACCCATACTAACCGATACCGACATTGGGAGTCTCTTTTCCGATCAATTCGGCAAAGAAAATTGAACGAAAAAGACCAATCAACAAGGATGTAAAAGCATAGTGAGGTTGTAAAAGCATGTAAAAGAATAAAACTTATATATCGCATGTAAACCAATCAACAAGAGTGAGTACTATTTCATTCAATTTCAAAACTACTAAGAAACAACATAAGAAATAGTTAAATTTATGCATAAATGTATAAATATTTCTTCTAAAATGTTAATAATTTACTAATAATTATTTGCTTTTCGATACCAAAATCCGAAACTGTCGATACTGCCGCCGATCTCGATACTCATAAGAATGGTCTGATACTGATTCCGATACTGCAAACCTTGATCCTGTTTAGGAGTGCGGAAAAACCTCCATAGTCATCAACCTTGCCCAAGTTTTCCTAAGGTGGGCAAATAGATTTGGGCCTCGAAACATACATAGCGCAAGGCAAAGTAGGACATGCACAATGCATAACTATGGGGCATGAACATCTCTAACCTAGGGCTGAGCATTATTCGGTTTTGAACCGAAAACCGAACCGAACCGAACCGAATAAGGGTTTCGGTTCAGTTTGAAAACAGTTTGGGTCGAGTTCGGTTCGGGTCGGGTTCGGTTCGGCAGAAACCCAAAATCCTTATTCGGTTTATGTTTCGGTTTTGGACTTCGGTTTCGGTCAAAAACCGAAACCCGAATTAGACATGTCAGTTACAATAATATCCTTACTAGTATATATGGGAAACTAACCCTAAGTCTTCTACTTCTCTCTCCTCTTCACATTTTTTTGAGCCGTCTCTCTTCTCCTCTTTCTCTCCTCTCTCTCTCTCTCTCTCACCTGAGAAGAATCTCTCTCTCTCTCGTTTCTTCTCTCTTCTGATCTCTCACTCTCTCTCTCTCGTCCAGATCTGATGCCCTCTAGTTCTGTTGATCTCTCTCTCGTCAAGATTTGAAGCCATAGTCCAGATCTGAGATATAAAGTGTTTGCAAGTATTTTTTAATTTTAATTTATGTTTTTTTATTTATTTTACTGACTATTTTGTAAACAAATTGCTTCTTAGTTGTAAAATTCTACTTTGTTCGAAAACAAATTGCTTCTTAGTTGTAAAATCCTACTTCGGAAGTAGATCTGGTTGTAGGACTGGTTATAACTGGTGTTTTTCTAAAGTGTTAAATTTTGCAAACTTTATCACTATTATTCTCTCTTTTTTGTTGTTTCTATAATATCTTTTTTTCTCTTTTTCAATTTTTTATTATGTTGTAGGATATATTAATAGATTGTACTGCGCTCAAAAGCTGTAGTTTCCTTAATTTGTTGCTGATCTTTGGATCTTCTTATCTTTATATCATGTTATATATATGATGTAAAAAATGTATTGATATATCAAAGGAAAAAATTAAGCATCCGGACTTTTTTCAAGATTTTTTTTGTTTGCAGACATGTCAAGAATGGCACAAGAAATGTCCAATTGTCCAAATGGAGGTCATTCACAAAATTAATCAATATTTATATCATATTTCTTCATAGTTCTTTGGTTTTTTTGGCCTTTAGGTACTGGAGGTTCTTCGCACTAGACATGTCCAAATGAACTTGATATTTCCGGCGGTGGAAGAGGGGACGCCAAATCTGAAATTTTAGAAAGAAATCTGAAATTTCTATATGTTTGACATGAAACTTGGACATGGTCTGATGGAAGTAGTAATGTCTGATGTAACATTAATTTGTGTATTTTTTTGGAACATTTATCTTGAAATTAGTTAAATTGGACAATATGTAATCTCTGGAAGACTTGCACATTTTAATAAGAACATTTTTTACATACTTATTTTTAATAAGAAGCCCAATTCTTGGCTGGTCCATTAACATTAAAAAAAGCCCAACAAAATATAAAAAAATCCAACTAAATATAAAGAAAAGCCCAACCGAATAAACCGATCCAACCGAATAAACCGATCCAACCGAATAAACCGAACCGAATTTTTCGGTTCGGTTTGATTCGGTTCTGACCTATATCGGTTGGGTTTCGGTTCTCACTTTAGTGATTTCGGTTTAATTCGGTTTTCAATAATTCGGTTCAGTTAGAACCGAATAGACCGAATGCTCACCCCTACTCTAACCTGGGTGGGGGTGGGGGTGGGGGGGTGGGGGGGAGGGTAATCTTCTCTCTGATATGCCCGCTCTGTTAAAGAAGCCAATGAAGACAAAAACTCAACCATATGTTCTTACAAAACAGACGTCAAAAGATTGGCAGAATGGCATAAAACTTTATGCATCTCTAATTGCATACGTTCAACAGGAGAAGGAGAGGGTCACCTTTCTGCATAGCAAAAGCTTAGCTTACGAACATCTAATTGTGAAGTTCCATAAAGGTGTGCTAAAGACAAGAACACAACAAAGGGATAAAGGGATGTTGTTCATCAAGATAACTAATAGTGTTATCGATTTTAAAGCTATGTTACAAAAACAAGGCACCCGTGTGTCTGACACAGACACAATACGGCAAGCAATTTGGAGTGCCAGTTCTTCCTAGGTTTTAAGTCGCCACTACGGCAATAAGTAACTATATCCTCATTGACTAATCTCGAGCTATCTAATGGTGTAGGACAAGCTCTTGATCAATTATAGCACAAACAAAAACTAGCAACAAGAACTAACAAGTCATGATTACCGGAAATCGATGGCTTCTCCTCGTAAAAGTCCTTGTTGAACGCCTCGTACTCAACGGCACTATGATCCAGCGCCGGTATCGGCTCGATCCTCCTCTTGTCAACCACGACCGGGTTGTCGTCCGAGTCGTAATCCACCATCCCGGCGTCCACCGCCTTGGCCGCGGCGTACACCTCCTCGTCCGAGTCGTACCCGGCCCTCAGCGCATCCGACGCCAGGGTCAGCCCCAGGTCCTTCTTCGCCCTCAGGAAGCTCTCGATCGGGTCCTCCTCGTCCGAGTCGTACTTGGCGGGAGCCTTCTCCTTCGGCGGAGGCGGGGCCTGGATCTCCTCCTGGATCCCCTCCATGAAGGCGTCGAGGGGGTCGATCTCGTCGTCGGCAGCGGTGGCGGCGGAGGGGGAGGGGGTTTCGTCGTAGGCGATGTTGTCGATGTCATGGTCGTCGTGGTTGTCGTGGGCGGGGGCGGCGGAGGAGGAAGGGGGGACGTAGAGGCGCTGGGGATTCTGGGAGCGCTCGAAGTTGTAGGTCTGCGGACGGTTGATGCCGAAGCCCTCGAATCCGAACTTGCGCTTCGACATGGCGGCTGCTTGAAGAGGGGAGAAGCGCTAATTAGGGTTTTTTGGAGGGGGGAGGATGAGGAGAGGAGAAACCCTAATTAGGGTTAGGATTGGCGAAGAGAGAAGAAAGTAGGGCGGGAGGTGACTGATTATCTATTGCCTATTGGGTAATTAACTATTGGGTGATTACGTAATATACTTACTTTTGGTAAATTCTGAAGACACTTCAAATTTTACTTAGCTCAGTCCAAATTCTGAAGACACTTCAAATTTTACTTAGCTCAGTCCAAATTATTTTAATTTATTTACAAATTTTGTCATTCAAGTTTGTTATTTGAGGGCAGCCAAATTTAGGCAAATGTTAAAGGCCATCCCCTTTTTACTAAGGGCCACCAACTTAAAAATTTTAAAAAAATTGCAAGTTTGCCATTTTCAAAATACTAAGGGCCACCAAGTTGATGGTTACAGTGACTGCAGGCCAAGCCTGCAGTCCTAAGTACATTGAGGACTGCAGGCCTAGCCTGCAGTCCCCAATGTTCAGAAGTTCAGGTAGGAGACCATCGAGCTCGCCGACCGCTGCTCCGACCCCTCGGCACCCGTCGGCAAGCTGCAGATGCAGAGCGATCTCGCCACGATCGCCGCGAAGCTGGACCTGTGCATACACGACTGCCGGCTGCTGATCAAGATCGGGGTGCTCGGGCAGTCGAACCCCCCTCCTGCCAGCACGACGACAGCCCCCGACGACTCCGCCGGATGCAGAGCGATCTCGCCGCGATCGGACTGCTCCGACCCCCCGACGTCGTCCACGAGCTGCTCGCCCGGCTGTAGATCGAGCACAGCGAGGTGGTTAGGCTGCAGATCGGGCACAGCGAGGCGCCAGCTCCGACGACGTCGTCCGTCCAGCTTCTCGCCGCCACCGCTCCGAAGACGAGGGAGAAGCCGGTCAGCGTGGTCTGCCTGTTCGCGGAGACCGGGAACGACGAGGGCCTGCTGGTATCGGAGGGCGTCCTCCCTCCGCTGATCAGGCTGACGGAGTCGGACAGCCTGGTGGGGAGGGAGAAGGCGGGGGGTTGGGTTTTGGGTTTTTTTGTTTTCTTTTTGTTTCGTTTTTTTTTTTTTTTTTTTTTTTTTGTAGCCCTTAGTAAAATGGTTCATTTTAGGTTGCCCTTAGTAAAAATAAGAGTGTAGGATGGTTGCCCTTAGTAGGTTGGTGGCCCTTAGTAAAAAGGGGGTGGCCTTTAACATTTGTCCAAATTTATTGTAAAACTCCAATTTTTGTTCTCCCATTTCCCTGTCCCCTATCTCCCTTTTCTCTCTCTCTCTCTCTCTCTCTCTCTCTCTCTCTCTCTCTCTCTCTCTAGTGTGTCTTCTCCTGCTCTTTTTTCTTCCAAAACATATTTTCTTCCTATTCTCAAATTATTACTTTCTCTCAATTCAATAGTTATTTGGTATGTCATCGATCGAATATGATGATTAGATTTTTCAAATATTTAGTCCACATATATTAAATTATATGTGTTTAATGTAGAAAAAATGCATCTTGGAGAAATCAGATCATCTAATACACTAAGGTTGCGTTTGGTTTACTCTAATGTAATCCTAATCATAATGAAATTGAATTTGTAATGTAACTGAGTTTATAATGTAATGGAATTACCATGTTTGGTGGGAACATGTAATTAAACCATGCACTGTAATGACATACATTCAAATGTATGTAATGAAATAATAATTATTATATGTACTAGTATGTGTGCACGTGCATATATGCTACTTGAAAAGAACAAATAATAGTAGTAGATTATTATTTGGAAGACTAAAAGTCATCCATATTAATTATTCTAAACTTATTATTATATTATTATTATTTTATTTTATACATGCATGTAAGACTATTTAATTAGAAAGACCAAAAAAAACCTCTCGTAATTACCTAGTTACCCTTATTAACTTTGTAACCTTTTTAATTAGTAAATATAAGTAAGGATATTTTTGTAAAGAAAATTTTAACGGTAAAGCCTAACTTTCGACATTATATAGTAGTATAGGTTAGTTTGACAAATATACCCTTGATATAACAGTGAAATAATTATTGTTTGTATTACTTTGTGCTTGCCCATTTGTGACTTTTGTTGATGGAGAAGGAATATGTGAATGACTTGTAATCTTGGATAAGTGGATTAGGATTAGAGTAATGAATTGTGCTTCAAACACACCTAAATATGAGATTCTGCAAGCTTACCATAGATCGACAACTTTCAAACAACATGCTGAAGTAGTGAAGGCAATTAAGACTCAGCTTAACTAAGTAGTAGAGCTCAATGAATGCTCTAGTATGTGAAGCTCTGCAGTGAAGCTCCAGTATTAGCATTATATGGATACACAAAAGCAGAACATTCAATAACTCCATTACATCTAAAAAAAAAGTATCCAGTAACCAAATAAAATAATATATCATATCGTATCATGTAAAAAAAATGTAGAAAAAAACAACGACGTAACCTAAACTCCATTCCATCTCGGAAAAAAAAAAGTTCAAAAATAGTTATAAACTATAACATTCATATGGTATCATTTAACAAAATGATCAAAATAATATCACACTTATCGTGTAACGGACACAAAATTCTACGCATTCACCTAATTTTCTCTCTTCACCGAGAACACTAAAAAACAAGTTGAGTTTGTTAGAATCACAACCGATAAGGAAATGTGCTATGTGCCTCTCTGTCATGGTAAGTCCATATAACTACTATTTTTGTATTCTCGCTGGCCTCTTCTCCCAAAGCCCGACTCAAACGACATGAGGACTCCCTAATCTCACTGGCATTTATACAAGCTGCACTTTGAACACCTTCAACAAAGATGTTCGCATCATCACTCTTCCTCTTTGCCTCCTTGAGTTCACATCAGCGTCAGAGAATAGTTGAGAAGCTACTGAATTTTGAGGGAGTTGGAAATCATTTTAGGATGCAGGGGCAGGAATTTGGAAAGTCTCTATTGTATAATGAACTCTTGATTCGCCAACTTTTCGATCATATCAGCATGAGTTTCTACAAGATTTCCAGTTGCACGATCCAAAGATTGAGCTCAACTCATCACGGTATTTGACCGGTGTGTCTCTGAATTTTGCTGCCTCGAGATGACTCTAAAAGTAAAACATTAAAATAATCAACAATCAAAAATTATAATCAATATGAAATAGGCAATAAAATAATTTGATTTCATAGAGGTCAACAAAATAACACTATAAGAAACTAGGGTGTCTTACAACGGTCGAAAACCATTGCAAAAACTATATAACCTGTTGCAAAATCAATTCGCAACCGTTAATGCAACCATTGTAAATTCGAGCGTTGCAGATTCCTCTTGAAACGGTTACATGTGGTTTTTACAACGTTTCTATAAATAGTTGCAAATAATGTATTATGCAACGGATCTTACGTTAATCCGTAACGGTTACATTGCAAAAACTATATAACCCGTTGCAAAATCAATTCGCAACCGTTAATGCAACCATTGTAAATTCGAGCGTTGCAGATTCCTCTTGCAACGGTTACATGTAATTTTTACAACGTTTCTATAAATAGTTGCAAATAACGTATTATGCAACAGATCTCACGTTAATCCGTAATGGTTACATTGCGTTGTCAATGATATATTTGGCAACGATTAACAAACCATTGTGAATATTGAGTAATGCATGATGGTTGATAACTGTTGCCTAAAATATTTGTTGCAACGGTTAAAAATTGTTGTGGATATATAATAGGCAACGACCAATATCCAATACTTTTTTTATCGCCACTGGGACTCGAACTTCCGACCTTCTAGATTACATGCCCCCTCTCCACTACTAGACTAGAGGCTCATTTGCATGTAATAATATATATAATATATACGTACTTATATCATTTTCATCAATTGAAGATTTTGGATCGATGTTAAATATTAATATCTAACTTTTTTGTTAGCGAACAAGGAACCAATTAATACGAGTAATTCTAATGCTTAAATTCCTATTGTGTATAAACAAAATTCAAATTGGACATTGAATTTGCAACGACTATAAACAAAATGTTGCGAGATAAATATTTTTGTAATAGTTGTTTATTCTTTTGACAACGGTTATCATAAACGTTGTTATTTAACAAAAAACTGCAACCAATAGCATAAATCGTTGTACAATCATTACAAATAATAAACCCACTCGAAACAGGTTACAAAAATTGTTGCGCAACTATTGCTAACAACGAGCCTTTTTTATGAGATTTTATGTAATCGTTGCAATAAATCTGTAACAAATACTTAAAACTCTTGCATAATCGTTGCCCATTCAACTCACTTTGACAACACTTTCATAAAATTGTTGCTTGACTATTGTAAACGAGAAAAATGTTTAGCAAGCGTTTATGAACCGTTGTAAAAAGTGTATTAGACAATGGTGGGTAAAGTGCAAAAAACCCCTCGTTAAATATGTGTCTTTTGCAATAAAAGACCCCATAGAATTTTTTGTCAGTTTACCCCTCCTTAGATTATATATCCGCTCGATTAGGCCCCTCCAGCCAAATTTTAAAAATTTTATACCAAAAATACCCCTCCCCCCCTCCGGCGGCGCCGGCGCCGGCGAGCCCCCAACCCTCCCCCCCCATCGCCGGCGATCCTCCAGCCCCCCCGACCCCCCCGATCCCCCCCCTCGCCGGCGAGCCCCCCAGCCCCACCCTCCTCGCCGGCGAGCGCTCCCCCGACCCACCCACCCTCCTCCTCCCTCGCCGGCCTCGACCCCCCCTCCTCCTCCTTCGCCGGCCTCGACCCCCCCCCCCCCCGCTCCCTCGTCGGCCCCGACCCCCGGCTCCCTCACCGGCCCCGACCCCCCTGCTCCTCCTCGCCGAAGAGCGACCCCCCGACCCCGCCACCCCCCTCCCCGCCCGCCCCCCTCCCACCCCGACCCCCACCCCCCCTCCCCCCCCCCTCCGCCTCCGTCGTCGGCGAACACAGCCGAAGAAGGAGGGGGGAGGGAGGGGTAAAATTGTCATTTGGAAGCAAAATGAGCATATTTCATACTTTTAGGAATTTTAAGAGCATGGGGTCTTTTAGTGCAAAAGGCACATATTTAACGAGGGGTTTTTTGCACTTTACCCAGACAATGGTTAATCTCTAACCATTACAAATATATTTAATTTAGAAACGGTTGTTTAACCGTTACGTAACTATTGCAAATTATAGTTTCAGCAACATCCATATAAGTGTTGTACTAAAACTATTGCAAAATAGGATATTTTTTGTAGTGTAAGAAGTATCTTAAACACAATACAAGCATATATCAGAGGACAATAAAGTTTGGCATAGTATAAAATTTGAAAAAAAAAAAACTGCTTCTATATTAGCTAAGGTATGGTATATAACCAGCTTCATGTGGCACTAACCCACAAGTAAACAAGTTGATGGATCCACATCTCCAGCTCTTAGCCTTTGCTTTAGTAAACACACGTCAAGATACTATCCATAAATAATGAAAATAAAAGCTTACCTATAATAAGTTTCAGATACAATCATATTAGTTTGAACATCCCAATTGATACATCAAATGAAACAAGACTATCTTGAATATTCCATATGGTCATATAAGCCAGCAGGGAGATGTAAACATATAACCAAAACCTTTCCTAGAGTTGACATGAACAAAGAACAAGAAACATTTACCAAACAGATGTGAAAAATAATGTGCCCAGTTTAACTTGATCCTTTAAATGATCAACATATGTGTAACCTTATGTCAGTGTAAATGTAAATTCAATTTTCCTTGTGATGATAGTCATGTTATAGGAAATCTCCCCTTTCCAAGGAACTAAGCACATTGTAAATAAGAGATTGTAAGTTATTGTTTCTATAGATTCAAACATTTTTTGTTATAGCAATTGCATGTTTTGGTACATGTCACGACCCGATCCCAAAATTGTTTGGGTCGAACCGATCATGCCCAGCCTGCACCGTTGTGAGACGGCGGCAGTAAGCTGTTCTATATGCAGGTATTCACAACAACATCTATACATTTGTCACAACTTGAATATACGAATTTTTTAAAACTTTTATTCAACAATTAAAAAGTACAACTGGAAATAGAAGAACTGAATTCAAATTAACAAACTCCAAAACAATAAAACTAGAAAACTGGGAACAACTAGCTAGGCGGTCGGCTCATCGGCCTCAGGTTCTGCGTCCTCCAAGGGGGACTCTAGCAACACCACATGATACAATATCGGGTCATAGTAGCTATTGTACAATAGTTCAACATCCTCAATGTCACCTAAAAATGTGGATCTCCAGCCAGGAGGGAGCAAGTACGAATATGTATCTCACATTTCAAATAATAATGGAAAAGTGCAGGCTAAACAGTTGAAACAATATTTTTTCAGCAATTTAACAATTAAAAATAATGTGATTTGAATGTGTAATCGTCTATGACCGGCTTGGGTTGTACAATAGCGTCCTAGCGACGCGATATGGCTTATCCCCGTGTGTAAGAGGGATAAGCTCGCACAATCATGCAATATGGGAGGTATTGGTCATAAACGTTACACTATTTCCCCAATCCCCACAATCAATATCAATCAATATTTGAACCCTAGGAGAGGGTTCCGTGTAGCAATGTGGTTTAAACATGCAATTTAACAATTACTAAATAAAATGCAAGAAAATATAACCGTAACTTGCCTTTGTTAATTGACTGGATCAGGAATGTCGGTACCGAGGAGGAAGTCAAGTACGTCTCCGAGATCCTACAGTTGAGAACCTTGACTTAGAACCATAATTGAAACATATCTAGGTGTGCTAGTTACAATCTCTAGAAATAACCTTAGTCAGGTTTTAAGTTATTTTATTTAATCTACCGAAATTTGTCTAACGTCGCAAGCTACATTGATTATCATTTAATTGAATAAACCGGTTACTTGATTTAATTGGAGAAGATAGCATTTATAGGTTGATTGGCAAATCTTTGTATTTTTATAATATATATATAACTACATTGTTTCTAGTGATAAAACATGAACTTGTTAACTTACCAATATTTTATTCATTTAAGTGTGAGAAATCCTTATTAATTTTATACAAAAATAATTAATATCCGATTTATAGATACTCGTCTAGGTACGCGATACCAACTCAGAAAGAAAGTAAAATCTACACTACACAATACAGGGTCACAAAATATAAATAAAACACTGGGCTTATGCCCTTACAACTATTTACATAAATTAATTAATAGAAAAAATACTTTAAAATAAATTTCTCGAAATTAGTAATTTTTGTAAGAAAATATTTTTTATTTAAATAACATTTTAAAATAGAATGTATTTAATCAGAATGATTTTCATAAAATATGTCTTTTAGACATTTCATAAATTATGTAGAAAATCACATTTAAACATAGATAATAATAAATGCACAAAAATACATTTTCTTACCAAAATATTGGTTTAAAGTTAATAAAAAAAGGTTTTCGGATTTTAATATTAAATACCATTACCAAAATAACCTTTTTTAAATAAATATTAGTTTTTATTATATTTATTCTCCTTATAAAACCTTCTTGATCAGAAATCATCTTTAAAAGGAAAACATTTATATATATATATATATATATATATATATATATATATATATATATATATATATATATATATATATATATATATATATATATATATATATATATATAATCATTTAACGAAATCTAATTTTTTATACCATTTACTTAACCAAACTTTTATTTTAAAGATAATAACTTTTTAATGAATATTTATTTACTACTATTTTGTAAACAAACTAAATCACTATTTGGTTTAACACTCTACGACTTAACATTACAAATTAAATGATAATCCTAACTACATATTTAGACAATTAATAATCATTAAAACTATATCTAAATTATTAAGGTTAATTCACAAATCAATTAATACCGATAAAGTATAATTGAAGTTTCCTAAAACGATTATTATTACGACATTTACTATTTACATCACAGAAGCTAAAATAAATCAACCACAGAATCCAATTAATTTCAACAGAACCTATTTCTAGGCCAAGATGGTGTATGGATTTATGTGATCACAAACAGAAAGCAAAAAAAATGAAAGGATTATCCAAAGTTGCACGAAGGAGTACCGAGGGGAGGCCTTGGACTCGGAACAATGCCGGGATTGACGAGCATGGACACGTGCGCGCACACGGCGGACACGTGGACGAAGGTGCGCGGAACCAGGGCGCGCGCAGGGCTGGCGGACGGCGACGGGCGGCCGGCTGCTGCCGGGCGGACAGCGGTCGGTTGCTCGAAAATGGACGAAGTGGGGTCTGGATTCGGAGAGGGCGGCGAGGGGAGCGCAGGGATGGCTCCGGAATGTAAAACAGAGAAGGGAGGAGGAAGTTGTGTGGGTTTGAGTGGAGGAAGAATGGTGAAGGTTCTGTGAGATCTCAAAGTTTCTGAGGAAAACTTACGTAAAGGAGAGGAGAGTAGTGCGGGTAGTGGAGAGAGATCTTTGGATCTGAGCGGTGAGTGGGGTTGTGGGTTGAATGGGTTTGAGTTTAGTTATAGGTTAGGTTGGGGTTGGTGAGTCAAGTCATTGGTTAAGTTGGGTTCAGTCTAGTTTGGTGGGCTTTAAGTCATTGGGCTTTGGTTGGGCTAGGATTTAATAGTTACTAATTAATCATTTAATTATTCTAGAAAACCCAGCTAACAATTAATCTATAATAACAATAATAATAATAATAATAATAATAATAATAATAATAATAATAATAATAACCTAATCTAAACTAATAATCCTAATTAATGTAAATATCCAATAATTAATCTAAATCCAGAAAGCGGGTTTCACAGTGTATACTTTTTAGACTATATTATTGCATACAGTTGTAAGTTTCTACTGTATGCATCAAAGCACAAAGGGTTATGGCTTCTAGTTGGTATTGTTAGATTTTTTATTGTACCATGTCGATTCATGAGATGAAAAACATAAATTAATTGCGGAAGCGTACCTGAATCCATTGCTAGACTTGATGGATCTTGAAGCGGTCGTCCTTTTGTGGGGTTCGATCTTCCAACTTGCTACGACCCTTAATGATAAAGAAAAATCCGAATCCTTTGTCCCTCTCTTTCTGTTGATGGGGATGCAGAAGAGAAAAAGAGAAAACCTTCTCTTTGGTGACCGTATAAGTTGGGGAGCATAACCCTAATGAATATATATATATTTATATGTTTTGATATTTCTAATTTGGCCCCTCTTCAAATTAGATTTATCTCCGGTATCTACACATTATTTTCATGACAATTATACCCTTAAGCCAATTTTCAAATATACAACTTTAATTTGGCTTAATTATTTAGATAGCCCAACACAATTAATTTTACATGTGTGGCCCATATTATTGAATAATTCCAACAATCTTCTACTGGGTCACATATGTAATCTTATAATTGTGTTAACCTTAGTGAGCTCATAAATTGCTATCTTAATCAGGGTACATCCGGACAATCTCGTCCATTAACCAAATCAACATAAGATCAAAGCGGCATTCGTCACATATAGCATAACTAAACTATCAATGGTCACATATACCAATATAGCTAAACAACATAAATCAATCATGGATGCGTAGCATAAAAATTACACGCAATGTGATCAATACATGTCTATTTCCAACTGGTCCTCCTTAACTTTAGTGAGATCAATACTTTAACATAATGAAAACAAAATGAACTGAATTTTCATATATCTGATCAGATAAATATCCAAAATATTTTAATACATAAATGTGTCCAAAACTAAATAGCATCCAAATACATAAAATACAAACTCCCACTGTAATGCCATATTCTTAATTAAGATAACACCCATATGAGCAGTATGCTCATGAAAGACCCTAAATGATAATACTTTTGTGAGCGGATCCGCTAACATGGAGTTTGTCCTAATGTGCTATATAGACACTATAACCATTCTGAATTATTTCCTTCACAACTAGAAACTTTATGTCAATATCCTTTGACTTATACAAGTTTCTGTTGTTATTGGAATACAGTACTGCTGATTTATTGTCACACTATAATTTTATGTGGTCTTTCAACACCGTACTGTAGGCACATCCTTGTGACAAAATTTTGCAACCATATTTCCTGAATAGATGCCACACAGCATGTTATAAACCTTGCTGCCATGGTGGAAGAAATTATGAGTGCATGTTTGACACTCATCCAAAATATATCTCCATTAGTCAGCATGACCTGATGTTGATCTCCTGCTGTGTTGGCATCCAACAAAATCGGAGTCGGAATACTTTATGATCTCCAGAATTATCCGATCTCCTACAAAGAGCATATAATTTCTTGTTCTCTATTAATTACTTAAGTAGTTTGGCTGCTACCCAATGATCCATCCATATTTGCTTAAAATCTGCCTAACATCCAAATATGTACGCAATATCCTGACGTGTACATACTTAAGCATACATTAGACTCCCTGTAACTGATCATGAAGGAAAAATATATTGTATTTTCTTAATTTTAAGGCTAACCTTAGGACACTTGGTTGAGACTGAATTTGTCTCCTTTAACGAGAGGTGTCACCTGGTTTGCATTGAATACTTTAATCAATATATAAAACAAAAAAAATTTCCTACTCCCACTGAACTTGTGATACACACAGTCTTCAATAGTGTTCATCTCAAAACCAAACGAGATAATCACTTGAAGTACCTTTGACGAGAAGCTTGCTTGAGTTCATAAATATATTTTGTCAATTTGCAAACCATATTCTTTGGGTCTTTCGACACAAAATTTTTTTATTGCACTTTTTAAACTGTTTCATCAATATTACCATTGAGAAATGTCGTTTTGACATCCATTTAATATAATTCAAGATAAAAATATGCAACATGTGCTATGGTTGTTTCAAATAAGTTTTTTTCAAAGATATCGAAGAGAAAAAAACTCTTTAAAATCAATCCCAAAATTTTGAGTAAAGTCACTAGCTACAAAACGTACTTTATACCTCTCCACATGACCCTTCGAATCCTTCTTGGTTCTAAGTGTCCATTTACAACCAATGGACTTCATAACTTTTGGTAATGAGACAAGTTCTTAAACTTTATTGTCTTGCATGGGCTTATACTCCTTATTTATTGTATCAATCCACTTTGAGAACTGGAACTTTCCATGGCCTGACGGAAGTTGATTAGATAATCTTCCAGTATCCACAGTCTTCCTCACGTTCCTAGAGAAATATGACAATATTATCAGAAATTATATTTCTTATTTCTCTTGTGGACCATCTTAATATTATCGGTTCTTGAGATTGTTAAGTTTGTTCCTTAGAAATAATTACCTTATCTTGAATGGGGTGCCGCTACGTTGTCGTTGTTAAGGTATCTCAACAACGACTTATAGAGGTAATTCGATATTGTCTTATTGAGGCTCCGAATTCACTTCTTGATCATGACAGGTATAGAATTATATACATCGTCAAAAATGATAGTAGGAATCGTAATTGATTTCTTCTCAAAGATAATGATCCTGACTTTATATCTCCCCCAAACTCAACATCCTCAAAAAAATATTATACTTCTTGTAATGCCCCGCTCCGCACGAGACATTTGGTTGGCTTGTTGGATGGGATCAGAATATTGGATCATAACTTATGTTGGAGATCAGGAGAATTGAGACTGATGCAGTCTCTCTTAGCTGGCTAGATGGAATGGGTATTGGAACGTGGCTCGCTGGTGGAGCTACACTTGGTAGGATTGGAGCAAGAAGACCGTTACGCAAGACAAGTAGAACTGTCCTCCTTCCTCCTTATTCCTGCATGATTAATAAATTGAATAACGTGATGCTATGAATATATCCCTAATGTCTCTTACCTTGAATGTTGAATAATTGTGATGCGATACTTTAGTTGCTAAATCGATAGAGATGCATATGCTGGAAATCATTGAATGAATAACACATGAACTTGAATTGCTGAACGAATCACAATCGAACTGCTAATGTAATATGATGTCTGAGAATGAATTAATAATGTCCCTTATGCTTAATGTTGATGAAATGAATGAATCACTTGAATAATGAGATGATGCGTGAATGATACATGAAAAAAGAATTAAATATGCTACAGGTCCCTTTGAAATGAATGAATGCTGTTGTTTCTCCTTAGAAGGAACGTAATGAGAAATGTTGCAATGAAGCAAACAATGAGAATTGATGAGGCTTGGGATCGTTGAGATCACCAAGTGAAATGATGGTAATGTTGGGAATGAATAAGTCATTGAACATGACTTGAATGAGGTGAATGATGATACAATGTTGTCTTTATTTTAATATTTCACCATGTATTTTATGTTCACGATCGAGTCGGACACGCATTCGCATGGTTATAGGAAAACTTATGCATAAGAGATAGGGATATATTTTCTCGGACGGTACCCCGGGATGTTAGGACGACCAATCCGGCCTAGGAGGAAACATTGGCGTGCCAGTAGGGACACGGGTTTTGCGAGGCATCCTTTGGGGCTAGCTACCTTCTCTGGAGTCATCGTATTACCGATGAAGACCTATATGGCAACGTCCGTATGGTTAAACACCAGTGACCATGTAGTCAGGACGCATGCTAATGAATGTTTTATGCAGGCAGAGTAAGTATATCTGCTAACCTGTATTTGATGCAGGTACGAGGGAGTTGGCTATCGATAAGAAATTACTTAAATGTGATATACTCAATATATGCGTTGGTTTAACTTGCGGGCTTAACGTGCCAAGTAAATGATGTTATGTGTAGCCTTTCAGTATGAGAACCTGCTTAACATGTTAAATTCAGTATGCTAGAAAGATGCCTTGCTATAAACATTTCTCAACATAACATACATGCTAAGTGATGCTTGAAGTGAGATTTATCATAACATGTTTAAGAGTAAATGTTAACGATGCCTCAATGATGTCTTTGCATGATAACACCAAGAATGCTATAATAATATGTCCACATGAATATTGCTAAGAATAAGTTTACATGCTTCACTATAATTATTGCCCATGAACTGTAAACTGATGCTAGGCCCCAAGTAGAAGAATCATTCTATTAAATGCTTGCTAAAATTGACAAGATAGTGTTGGTTTAGGCGAGTGGGTTGGATTCTACTCGCCAGTACATAGATTATGTGCTGACCCACATTTTTGTGGGCAGGTGCTCGTACTTGAGATGTTCTGTACATGAAGATTGGCTTGATCGGTTCCGCGGCATCGAAGATTTGTTGGGCATGCAGAAGCTCTCCTAGTACAAGATGATGTATTCTGTTTATAAAGGGCATAATGTATGTGTAATGCCCATATCTCGTATTACGTATTGGGAATACGTGTACGTATTTCGGACTCGTATTTTTGGTTTATCATAATTAGTTAGCCTTGGATTATTTTTATTTATTTATTATTGCATGTTGCATTTGCATGGTTCATCATGGTATTGCATTGGCTTGGTTTGGTTCGGTTTAGTGGGTTTGGCTTGGTTTGTTTTTTTTTATGGAGAACCACTCCCACCTACCACCACTCCCACCATAAATATCTATCCCACTCTCTCTCTTCCATTATTACTCATTACTCATTTCTTCTTCTCCATTACTTCTTCAACCACCAGAGAGAGAGTGGAGAGCTTAGGCAAGTACATCATGCTTCATGGAGGAACCCCATTTTTTATTGTTCTATTATCTTCCTCATGTGTTTCTAACCCACTTTAGTACTTAACACTTTTCATTTCGGTGGTTAATTTCTTGTAGATCTAGCTTTGTGGTATTTTCAGATTTCTTGTGTTTGATCTGTTTAACCTTGTTATTTCCAAGTTTTGATGGTTCCATGTTGTGGAGAATTTCGTTCTACCCCATTTTGACCTATGGAAGTTCGAATTTGGGTTTGGAATGAAGGATTTGTGGAGCTTTGAAGCCATGGATTTATGACTTTTCTTCTCGGACAAGTGGGGAAGAAGCACAGTACTTGACCACATAGATTTTCATGTGGCAAGTTATTCCTCAGCCGCATATGGCACTGCTTAGCCACATGGCAATTTGTCACTTCATAGCCGCATGGGCCTTTTTGGCCAGTAGCACTAAATATTTTCTAGAGAGCCGCATGTACTTGCTGGCCTTAAAATTCTTGGCCACTTGGAAAAGTCCCAGCCGCATGTAGTGGTGTATTAAATATACGTAAGAAGCTTTAGCCGCATGAATGGGGCTAAGGAAGCTCCAGCCGCATGTAAAAAAAAAACATTAATTCAATGCTCACCCAGCCGCATACCTTATAAAGCATTAGTTAAATGCTTACCAGCCGCATGCATCATTGAAAGCATTAATTTCAATGCTTTCTTTCCTGAATATATCAATACATTCTTAATAGCATTTAATTCATTTAAGGCCAAAAAGGCCTCTGCCGCATAAGAATGGGATTAGATGCGTTTTTGCATTTAAGTCCCTTAAAGTATTTAATTTATCTTCCAAAAGATATCAGCCGCATAGGCTCTTGAAAGTCTAATACTTTTGCATTTAAGACCCCCCCCCCCCTTTTTATAACTTAATGCATTTTGCATTTAAGACCTCGCTTTATAACTTAATGTCTAAAGGCACTAGCCTGAGCTAAATGCATGCATGCTTGGCAAGCCTTCACGTGGGCTTGGAAATAAACCAACCGCATGGCCATTATTTATTTAATTATTATTTGTTTGTACTTTCATGTAAGCAATTGTGAGGGTGAGCCGCATGGACATTTGTAGCCCTAATAATTGCTTGGTGCAAGAGCCGCATGGCCTCGGGCCATTAAATAATATTATTATTATTTGTATGTGGAAATTTTGCATGGAATCTAAGGTGAACCGCATAGGCTCCCTTCCCCCACTATTTAATATTTTGGCCACGTGAACCATTAATTAAAGGGTTCACGTGTACCACTTCTTAATGCATTAATTGTGGGGGTCCCACATAACTTCTTTTAGTTGACTTGCTTGCTGAAGTTGGAGCTTGCAATTATTGCGGGTCCCACTATCTTTTGTCTTACTTGATTTCATGCCCTCTTTGTTATATTGGCCGAATGGGTGGCCTCCCACTCTCTTTGACCGCATGTTTGTTCTCCCACTTTTGAACCACATGGGTCCCACTTTGATTGTTTAAATGTCTTATTTGCGTGAATTGTGGTCAGAATTTCTTCCCACTCCCAACATGAAAGTTGTAGAATTTCTCCTTGGCTTCAAGAATATATATATTATATTATATTATTATTTTAATTGCTCAAGTTTCTTCCCTCCTTGATAAATGGCATGACTTGATAGTGACCCGCCGTGGTGCACTCCCGACATGATAACTTGACTTGACAAACTTGACATGATAACTTGACATGATAATTCTTGATAGTGGCCCGTCGTGGCGCACTCTTGACATGATAAACCTGACATGATACTTCTCGAAATGCTGTTATGACGGCTAACACGACTTGACAAGATTGAATAACTTGGACACCGTGGACGATTGTGCTTGTACAAATGAACCCGTCTTGTCTTGCATCATGTCTAGGACGGGGATCCCTGAGTACCACGGTCAGGGGTACCCACTAAAATCGACTAAGGCTAACAACTAGAATAAATCCAGTAGTCATGAAGAGATTTTCCAGCCACAGGCAATCCCGTTATCTGGACGCCCCACTTGGGATCTGTAGCCTGCCGTCGAGTAGGGCACATTTCCAGCACACTGTCATGTGTTGCACTCTCTAAGTCACCTAAGGGTACATGCATTTCCTGGACGATGTACCCACTTGAATTTAACTCTAACTTGCGTCTGGATAGCCTGGATGGTCTGCAGGGCTTGTGGCTGTAGAACAATCTCACCGCATCTTGCTAGTAACTAGGCCTGTGATAACCCTAGTTAGTTAAAGTATCAAGCCGTACTTATTGCTTGGCCGTAAAATGTTGGATGGAGTTTACCAGTCTATTCTTGTCTTGATCCTGTACAAGATTGTTACATGTCCGGATTTCTTATATTTATCTTGCCGATAAATGGTGGGAGAATCCAAGTTCTGTTCAGACGAAGGATTACAACCCCGGTCCTTGTTTGGTTTATGGGTTGTAACCTGGATATCTGAATAGTCCCATGGTTATCCCATCGTATATCACTTGTCCTGCTTTTCTTTAATTACTGTCCTTTATATTTTTATTCTTGTGCTAATTTGCTGGTTTTAGTTCCTAAGTGAAGCCTCCTTTGTGGCACTTGCTCTTTCTGGGGTCTGACCCAGCTGGTTTTGTATGGCCAGATACCAGAGCAGCTCCAGAGGATCTACCGATTTTCCAGCCCGATGGTGAACACCAGGCGTAACCAGGGCAACGAGTGGGTTTATTTTTGCTCTCCCACTTTATTGTAAAATTATTCTTTTGAGGCGTTTAGCCGTCGAGCAAGTGTTAGCTCGTGTACATTTTTACTTACTGTCTGCCTACGGGTTGTAACATGATTGGCAACCTAGGGTTGATCATGTATGACTAAACTCTTGCTAGTCCTCACATTTTGTAACGACTAGCTTCATGATCAGCTGGATATGTAATGTTTGGGACGCCTTACTATTGTATATTTGGTGATCTTACATCTTGTAACTCTATTTACTTGCTTGTGATTGAGACACTAGGCTTGTTATTGACCTTAAGAGACTGATGGCTTGTAGATAAACCCTCATATATCTAGACAGCCGTGACCGTATAGTGGAGTGGATCCCATTTCACTATACGTAGCTGGCTATGTCTGCCCCCACTCTCCAGTATTCTGGTTCTGGGGTGTGACAGTATGGAACATTGTAATCAGTTGTACCAGTGAGTTGTAAGCCAAGTCGGCATATCGAGTTGTACTCCAATGTATCCAAGTATCAAAAGTAAGCTGTATAGCATTGTTCAGTTGGCTTTCAATGTAAAGTGAGATTGGTTGTAAGCATTGTACTTCAATACAAGTCTTGTACTCTTCTTCAATTATCAATAAAGAGAATAAAGTTATATATATCTCTGTGTGACTTCAAGTTATCCTTCTATCTCTGCTGCTATAAAGAAGTGATGTATTTCTATGTAATGAGAAAGATTGTCCTCATTAACTTCAATTTATATGTTTTTGTCGCTGCGATGTGTTCCTATTTGAAAATAATCAATTATGTACCATCTTTGCCTTGTATAAGTGCAATACCAGACTTGTACGGCATCACGCCCAAACGAGGACGATCGATTCCAAGAGATAAAATATGTGAATAAATGACTCTATGAATCGGGGCGTGACAAATTGGTATCAGAGCACGGCTTTACGTCCTTGGTCTCTTATTTGATTCATTTCAAATCAAAGTTGCATCGATGATTAAATCAAAGATTGCTTCCGCGATTATGCTGTTGTTGTTATATAATTATCCTATATTGTTTGTGTCTGAAAGTTTGTTGACCCTCTTGGCTGCTCACTGGATGTTCCATACAATAAGTATAATTACAATGTGATGCCCCTGAATGAATGATTGTTGTTGGTTTGGACACAAATAACCCAACAATGACTCGATGCCATAGTATGCTATAGTTGTTTTCCATAAATAAATTCACTTTATTTATTTTGTATCTGAGAAAATTACAACTGTAGGAATCTAATCTAGAAGACGATTACTTTATCCCTTGGACGATGCGATGAAGAAAACTCGAACTTCGAAGAACTTGGACAGCAACTTGGCAATCTCTCTGTTCTCTCTGAAAATGACTTGTAGTCTCTGATGAATGTGAAGAAACTCTTTTTTATAGAGTTCAGGATAACTATCCTTAAGCATACGCTCAGGTAGTTACTTGACGTGTGCATAATTGCAGGGACGCGTGGCGAATTCTGATGGAGACACATTAGCGTGCGGTTGAAAGTAGTGGAGCATGTTCAGGAGAGATTGATGGCCTGGATGCCACGTTGCATAACTTCTAGAGAAGTGGATAACTGGTACAGGACACGTGAGAACGTGAGTTGACTGTAATCCTGGTTATGGTTGCTGTAATACGCTGCCTCGTTGAAGAAGAGTTTATACGCTGACTTGGACAGCGTAGTGCCATAGGAAATCCATACGCTCACTTTGTGGACAAGGAGTCATGTGAGGTCATACGCTCGCTTATTTAGCAAGGAATTATGTGAGGTCCATACGCTCACTTGACTATGTGAAGAAGGAGTCATGTGAGGTTGATACGCTCACTGGAGAAGTGGCCACGTGGCTATCATCAATCTTCTTTGGTACACCATATCTTCCCATAACTGACAAAATCTTCTCGAGCGTCGTGACTGCGGATTTGACGGCTGACAGACTGTCAAAACTGACAGGAATGATGGCTTTTGCATTTATGAAGGTTGCTGAGTTGTCCTCGTAAAAGACAAAACCGACTCTTCGAAAACTTATACGACGGTTACTTTTCTCGTGACAGCTGTCTTTGCACGAAAGATGAAGTGTCAGATTCATTCCTCATTTAAACATATGCTGTGCTGTCACTTCAGTAAATAATAAAATATTTACTGAGCGTATGGCTTTTGAATGAGCGTATGGCTTCAACTGACATCTGTCTTTAAGCGTATGGATGAAAAATGACAGCGTGTCATAATTTTCCACATCCTACAAGACCCCCTTCAAAGTTTTCGAACTTTATGAGTTTCAAAAGTTCGAAATTACTTTGAACAGAAAGTGGGAATGAGTCCTGACACGCTGGCATGAGTTCATTAAATGTCATGATGACTCTTCATTTTTCGAGATTGATTGAATCTGATTGGAAGAATATGAACAGCCAGCAAGCTCTATTATATAAACCGAGAGAATTCAATTTTTGACTTTCATCTTTTGAAACCATGACTCCAAAGGAAGCTGCTGAAGAAGAAGCACGTAAGTTGGGATTCTGTTCCCATGGTGACCCCACTTTTGGGGGCCAAGAACCCGAACCTGTCGTCATCGAGCTCAAGGACGACCCTATGCATTTAGCCAAGAATTTCTTGGGCTACTTTGGTCTGGACGGCTCCTCTTCTTCTGATGGGCAGAGCCTCGCAGAGAAGCGCAAAATGTTCGTTGCTCTGTTACACCGCATGGGGGTCCAAAGCGTAGAAGAGTTAGGCGTCAAGCTTAGTCGCTCTGGAAAATAGAGCGTGACTTTGTTGCACCCTTTTCTTTCCCTCTTTTTTTTGTTTTGTAAGGCCATCAGTGCCTTTAATGAAAATGAATATTCAAGAATTCTCTGTTTAGTATAATTTTGTGTTGAAAACCAACATGCACTGATGAATAACTGTAGAATACGCCGTCTTCCAAGTTGTAAGTTACGCTAGATAGCGTATGCCACTGAATAGCGTATATCAGTGTATGTTACGCTATAAATTACGCTGTCCTTTAACATTGTGATTTACGTTAAATAACGTATACCAATGAATAGCGTGCACCAATAAATAGCCCGTAAGTTACGCTATCTTCCAACGTTTTGGAAAGCACTCTTTGAATATTTCCAAGGCTGTGCTGGTTTCCAAAGTACACGTGTCATTCATTCCACGTTTACGAGCGCTATTCATGCGGATCCTTTCCAAGAATAGGTTCATGCTCCATACTTTAAATAGATGGATGAACTCCACGCAAACTCATCTTCCCATTCTTCTTGCTCTCTTCTGAGAATGAATTTTCTATGAGAATGAAATAGGAAAGCCATATCGTCTGATGTCAAATCTCTGTGCACGCTACCAGACATGGATCTGTCAATCCTTAGCAGCAAACTCAGCGGTAAGTTCAATATACACGCATCGAAATTTTTGTTTGCTAAGGACAAATTCATCTTCCTGAAATGAACAGAATGCATCTGTCTTTGCTTGGCCAGTTTCTGTTAACTGATTTTTCTTTACTGTTTCTTGCAGAGTTTTGGCTGAAAACCTTCTTCAGAACTGGCATTGGTGATATGGATGCTGTGGACAATGTTCTTCTGACATCTACATCAGGGAGCTCATACGCTTTTGACGCGTATATCAGACAACTCAGAACTCTTCGTGAGATAGAAGGGTCTTCCTCAGATGGTAGGAAGAGCCTTTATACACGAGAGTTGGATGGTGGAGTCAACTCTACCCCGAGAAATCGGGTAGTAGAGTTCCTTTCACGGCAGAACTAGAAATTGTATCCCAAGGTTTGGATACATTCCTATCTGCTTGAGGTGCTGCCGTTCCTCCACGCGCTGTATTGGAAGCAACACGCCATCGTGTTGCCATACTCTGTGGTTCTCCTCTCGTCTGAGAGATAAGACCAGAGTTTGATTCATGCTGGACACCCAGGAATTGCCACAAACAACGAGATTGCCAGAGAAGATCCAAGAAGAAATAGATCTCAGTTGTACATAGAATGAAAATATAAGATTTGTAATAGATTTCCATTATGATTTGTAGGAAAGTCTAAGAAATGTAATAGACTTTTTATGAAAATGGTAACGGAAATGACAATTCTTCTATGCTCAATGATTTGTATTTGTGGGTGAATTATGGACATGATAGATAATAAAATCATCTTTTCTGTTTTAGAGTATATGATATTATCAGAGGTATTATGGACATGATAATATATAGGAACTCGAAAGAAAATAGATTGATGTCTATGCAGAGGTCAAAACATGACAAATTAGTAAGTAGATTCGGAATTGATTCAGAGGTTATGAAAACGTGATCAATAACGAATCCCCACTTAATGAACTGATAGAAGATTATGAACGGATGAACCGTCAGGAAATGAAGAACAGATGAACTGTCGAGTGAATGTAATAAATGAACGGACGAACCGTCAAGTATTAATGAACATGTGAAACGTCGGATGAATGTGAGAAATGAATGGATGAACTGAATATCGGAAAAGAATACGTTCCTTCGATCCTGGCAAATATATGCCTATAAATAGAGCATCTCTTTGAGTAGAAGGATCACACATTATTCTCTTTTATTCAAAAATGTCTTCCGAAGAGAACACGAAGAAAGGCGAAGTCGTCTCCAAAGTTGATGAAAATGCTAAAGAGCATTCGACTTCACAAAAGAAGGAGACGGGCGAAAGCTCGTCTGCTCCCAAGCTGCCGAAAGATATCTTGGATTTCTTGGTCGAACAAGGAGAAACCGAAGAAGAAGAAGCAATGAGGCTGACTGCCTGTCAGTTCTTGATGCGGTCAGGAAATGATGTATTCAATTCTTTTGCTAATTATGTATGTGGTCCTCGTCCCAAGTATGAAAGGGATACTAGTGATCTTCCATGATGATGTACTTCTTGAAGAATTTGTCTCAAATAAACTTTGTTTAAGGAAACTTTGTTTATGATGTATCCTTCCTGCTGTATATTATTTTGCCTTTATTCACTGATCTTTTAGACTCAGAAATCAAAAGGACGAGATATCATTTTCTGAGATAGAAAATTCAGCGGTGATATGGACATGATTTTCTATACAAGATCTTTATTAAATTCACTGGGAATCTAATAAGACAAAATATCAAATTCTCTGGGATACATGGTAGAATATCAGTTTCCACTGGGGAAAATGACATCGAAATAGCTTTTGTAGAGAGAAATAAATTTTTGATTTTACACTTGCCGGGGAGTAATGAAAATATTATTTATACATAATATTTCTTTAAGAATTTGCCATTGATAGGCATCATTGTGACTTTCCCGTCCATAGAGGCAAGCTGATATGCTCCATTAGAGAAGACTTTGTTTACTACGAATGGGCCTTCCCATTTCGCGTCAAATTTGCCTTTGCTCATATGTGTCATGGTCATCGAACGTCTGACAGTAAGGACCAATTCTTCCTTTTGATATGTTCTGACTTTGACTTTCCGATTAAAAGCTTTTGAGATTCGGGCTTGATACAGCTCGATATTTTGTTGCGCATACAATCGTTTTTCATCTAGAGCTTCCAACTCTTGAAGTCGAAGACGATCATTGTTCTCTGCAGTGAGTGTAGCGCCCCGCTTTCGATAGGCGACGGAACTTCATAATATGCTAGCGCCGAGTCAGATCGGCCGGGAACTTAGATGGCCATCTGACTCGATCGCTAAGCTTGGTAAACGTTAACGCCTTGCGGCATCGATTCAATTCGATTTGGACGGAAGATACGAGAATCGATCCAACTAATGGAACGACTTCTGTTGGAACAAGTCCTAGATGCAGCGGGCTGCGTCTCGGCGCGCGAGCTCTCTATAAGAGTCCCTTCGACGGGACCGGACCGCTGTATGGTTTTCTTGGAGCTTTGCCGCTTGGCTTGATTGAAGTGCTTTCGCGTCGTTTTCAAGGATGCAATTACAAATTTCGATGCAAGGGAAAAAGAAGGAAATCTAACAAAGTGTTGATGCATTGCAGGAGCTCGCGTAACTAAGGATTGACGTTGCGTAGCGCTTCGACGACCTGCACGAAGCCAAGTAATCGGTGGGTGATTCGGCCTTCTTTTCTATTCTGTCCCGCAAACTTAATCCTTGCTTCGAATCCATTCAAATCGAACGATGCCAAGTTAATTGCATGCCAATCCACTAAGTCAAGAACTCGGGAAAAACGTATCGATTTACAAATACAAGTTTTTTCACATAAACCGAAAAGTTTAAGGTTTACAGAAAAAGATAGACTATTTCAAGTACTGCAAAATATTATGAAACGGCGATTGTGGGTTATGATGCCTCGGACAATTTGGTGCCTGCGGGACGCTAAATCGGGAGTACGACTTGAGGAAAATGAAACATTGCATGAGTTGGGGGAAAATGATAATGTCGTTAAATACTGTCCGCGCTATACAAAACTGGTTGCATATATAAACTGTTCACGCATTGGCATGGTCATGGACAGCTTGTGCACAAGTTGATATTTTTTTCCTCGAATCGATATCCGGGGCATCGGAATCGAATCGGCCTAGGGGGAATGAATAATCGTGCTTCGGCACCGATGCATTGCGGGACCGTCAGTCAGGCTTGCAACCTAGACTGAGCGGGCCGAAATGCCGTTGAGATAGTCCCACGTGATGTGTAACATCAATGACCGCATATAAGATAGTAGCATGCTCACCTATTGTCTTATGCAGGGTAAATATTATCTCTGTTTTCATGCAGGGACGAGCACGGCCGTGGTAAGAAATATGATAAACTGCTATGTTTCACTGTATGCTTTATTACGCAAAGATGGCTATCGAATATGAACTGAATTCATTTAGTTCTAATAGAAAGACAACTCTAAAGCATGCCTACCCTAACAATCAGAGTCGGTTTAGACGAGTGGGTTCGTCTCGTCCACTTAGCAAGTGTGCTAATCCCATTCCCCCAATTTCCCCAGGTGCGACGGGCGCGCCCAACTAAACTGGAGCTGAAGTGCGGAGAGGCGTTTTGAAGCTCTTCCTATACTGAAGTATTTTGAAGCCAATTCAAGTCGACGGCTTATGTATAAAGGGGCGAATGTATGGGACGGCAAGCGTTAGTTCAGGCAACTTGTCGAATGTATCTTCTTTCTGTTTTCAATCAATGTAGCCGCAACGGCATCCAATGTAAATTACGACTTGCACTTCGTTGCAAGCTATGAATGAAAAGCATTTCTATCTTCCTATACTGCGTCTTATATTCTGATGTGAATTGTGAAGTTTCGACTTGGCGTATTAATATCAAAATTTAACGATAACCATTTGAGAACTTGTCATCTTGCCTTGCACGAGCGCAACTCCAGGCTCGTGCGGCATCACGCCTTAGCGAGGACGATCGAATCGGCAAAGTAACACCGGGGACGAACGGTTTGTCGACTCGGGGCGTGACAAATTGGTATCAGAGCTCAGTTATGTTTCCTCGGATTTTCGAAAGATGTTTCATTATTGGAATGTCCGTTGCGATGGCTCGATTGAATGCTTGTCGGCATGTTGCGTGAAATAAGAGTTCCATACAGGTAAGCCCGTAGATATTTTTGAAAAATACTAACGGGTTTACTCTGTTTTGTAGGAATGACTAAGAAAAGGAACAATCCCGCCCCAACCCAAACTGTAGATAGTACGTCGAGCACAAAAAGCACCGAGCCTAGCGAGACGACTATGCAAAAGATGCTACAGTTGATGGAGCTGCAGCAGCAGCAGCTTCAGACACAATTCAAAGCCCAATTCGAAGCGCAACAAAAACAGATGAATGCCCTGACTCAAATAGTCAGCAGAATGGCGGGCAACACGAAGACGACGGATGAAGGGCCCGAAGGAAACCAAGGCAACCAAGAAGAAAACGAGGAAGAAGAGACTCAACCGCAAATGATAGATTCTTCTTCCTTGTTCAAGGCAAAGGAGTTCCGCAAGATGAATCCACCGAAGTTCAACGGCCGAGCGGAGCCTGATGTGATCGTGGGATGGCTCGCGGAGATGGAGGACCTGTTTAATCTGCTTAGCATCGAAGGGTCCCAGCGGGTAACTTGTGCGGCATTACAGTTACAACTGAGGGCGTATGACTGGTGGGCCGCTAAAAAGCAGGAAATCTATGAAGCAGATACAGACGCCACGATTTCCTGGAAAATGTTCAAGGGAGCCTTCCTCGAACAGTACGTTCCTCGCGCCGTCCGTCAACAAAAAGAAGACGAGTTCATGATGCTGCGACAGGGAAATATGTCTGTCGACGATTATGATTCGAGCTTCTCAAAGCTGGCAAAGTTTGCCGGCGCCTTTCTGCCCAACAAGGAAGCCTGGTGTGAACGCTTCCAACAGGGCCTAAATGACGAACTGCGAAGGGACGTCGTGAATCAAAGGTGCCGAACATACCGTGAATCCTATAATGCCGCTCTTAATAGTGAACGCATCTTTGGCCATATGTCGAGTAGAGGCATCCGTAACCACTTCAACAAGCGTCCTAACGACGCCGGCGCCGGGGGATCGGGAATAACAAAGCGTCCGAACAGGTTCGATGACCGAGGCCATGGCAGTCAACATTGCACCAGGTGCGGTAGGCGTGGGCACCGAACCGTCGACTGCGTCACGAGATCTTGCTATAAGTGTGGCGAGGTAGGCCATATAGTTACATATTGCCCGCACAAAGTTCAGAATCAACATAACCCGCCGAGGAACGTCCCGAATCCTCATAAAGCGCCGATACTGCAAGGCGCGAATGCGGTGCCCGTCAACCAACAAAACCAACGCCACGGAGCTCAAGGCCGAGTTTATGCCTTAACTCGGGACGAGGCGTTTGCGTCCGATACTGTTGTAACAGGTATATTACTCTACAAAAGTATACCTGCTCGAGTATTATTCGATTCGGGTGCGACGCATAGCTTTATATCTGCTGATTTTGCGAAAGAAAATAAAATCACCATGCAATCACTAGATATAAATATTAGCGTTAGCACTCCGTCGGGAGTCGATATGCCTGCGAATTTTATTTGTAGGGATGGCCACATTTGCATCGGAGGAAGATATCTATCCTTGGACGCCGTCGTACTAGACATAAAAGATTACGACATAATCCTGGGCATGGATTGGTTGGGCGCTTGTCGTGCAACGATCGAGTGCGCGGAGAAGAGAGTGGTGTTTCGCCTTCCTGGCGAGACAGAGTTCTCATATTCGTGCGGTACGGCCTCGAAGACGGCGATGATGGTGTCGGCAATCTCGGCAAGGCGTATGCTGCGTTCCGGCTGTGCGGGATACTTGGCATCAGTTCGAGACACGCGGACGGATAATACAAACACAATGCAGACTGATGTTGTGGCAGATTTTCCTGACGTCTTTCCTGACGAGATGCCCGGGATGCCGCCGGATCGAGAAATTGAATTCAGCATCGACACCTTTCCGGATACGCGGCCGATATCAAAGGCGCCTTACCGAATGGCTCCAGCAGAACTGAAGGAGCTGAAGGTGCAATTACAAGAGTTGCTAGACCGCGGATTTATTCGCCCTAGCGTCTCTCCGTGGGGAGCTCCCGTACTGTTCGTGAAGAAGAAAGATGGGTCGTTGCGGCTATGCATCGACTATCGGGAACTCAACAAGGCGACCGTGCGGAACAAGTATCCTTTGCCGCGAATCGACGACTTGTTTGACCAACTGCAAGGCGCGGCGATATTTTCAAAAATCGATCTTCGTTCAGGCTATCATCAGTTGAAGATCAAGTCCGACGACATATCGAAGTCTGCCTTCCGCACTCGATATGGTCATTACGAATTCCTTGTCATGCCGTTCGGTTTGACGAATGCCCCTGCCGCTTTCATGGATCTGATGAACCGAGTCTTCCGACCTCAAATAGATAAATTTGTAGTCGTATTCATCGACGATATCCTTGTCTACTCAAAGAATCGGGAAGAGCACGCGGAACATTTGAAGACGGTACTGCAGATTCTGCGTGAAAATAAATTGTACGCCAAGCAGAGTAAGTGCGAGTTCTGGATGAGTAGCGTGACATTCCTTGGGCACGTAATCTCTGCCGAAGGTGTCGCGGTGGACCCAAAGAAGATTGATGCGGTGGTGGATTGGAAACGACCTGCCTCGGCTAGCGACATTCGGAGCTTCCTGGGCTTAGCGGGCTACTATCGTAGATTCGTGCGAAGCTTCTCAAAACTAGCGTCGCCTCTGACTCGCCTCACCCAGAAGGGAGTAGTATTCGAATGGAGCGACGACTGTGAATCCAGCTTTCAAGAGTTGAAGCAACGGCTCGTCTCAGCTCCAATCCTTGCACTTCCAGACGGTCCCGAAGGCTTTCAGATATTCAGCGACGCGTCAGGAACTGGCCTCGGGTGCGTACTCATGCAGAGAGACAAAGTCATCTCCTACGCTTCACGGCAGTTGAAGCAGCACGAGAAAAATTATCCGACGCACGACTTAGAATTGGCGGCGATCGTCTTTGCATTGAAGTTATGGCGGCACTATCTCTACGGTGTAGCATGCAGAATCTACACAGATCATAAAAGCCTGAAGTACTTGTTCACGCAACGGGAACTCAACCTACGACAGCGACGATGGCTCGAACTCATAAAAGATTACGAGCTAACGATCGAGTACACGCCGGGCAAGGGAAACGTGGTGGCCGACGCACTCAGCAGAATGTTTATGGGAACACTGGCCATAAACAAGGAGATAAAGCGAGACCTTGAAGCGATGGGTATCGAACTCGGAATTGAGTATCGACACCTGCACCTAGCGCAGCTGAAGTTAGGATCGAGCCTGCTGAGCAAGATAAAGACCGCACAGGAGGACGACTCATTCCTGAAGAAAATGCGCGAGCTAATTTCAACAGGAAGGGCGACTGACTTTGCGGAAGGCGGAGACGGGACGATGCGACTAAAGGGAAGGCTCTGCATTCCTGAAACTGCCGAACTCAGAAAAGAAATTCTGACGGAGGCACATTATGCGAAGTACTCGTTACATCCTGGAAGCACCAAGATGTACAAGGACTTGCGCACAAACTTTTGGTGGCACGGCATGAAGAAGGACGTGGCTACGTTCGTGTCGCAATGCATGGCGTGTCAGCAGGTGAAGGCGGAACACCAGAGGCCCGGCGGCGAGCTGCAGAACATCGCCATTCCTGAGTGGAAGTGGGACAACATCTCGATGGATTTCATTGTTGGATTTCCGAAGACGCCGCGGGGGAATAATGCGATTTGGGTCATTGTTGATAGATTGACCAAGTCAGCTCACTTCATCGCAATCAAAGTAGGATGGAGCGTCGATCGGTTAGCGCAAATCTACGTCGATGAGATTGTTCGACTGCACGGGGTGCCGGCCTCAATAATTTCGGACAGAGACGGGCGATTCCTATCGCGTTTCTGGACGAGCCTCCAAGCGGCGATGGGAACCAAACTGAACTTTAGTTCGGCGTACCATCCCCAAACAGACGGACAGACGGAGAGGGTGAATCAAATCCTAGAAGACATGCTGCGTCTGTGTGCGATCGACCTAAAGACTAGTTGGGATACGCATTTGCCGCTTACGGAGTTTGCGTATAACAACAGTTATCAGTCGAGTATTCAGATGGCTCCATATGAAGCGCTCTATGGGAGGAAGTACCGTTCGCCGATATGCTGGGATGACGTCGGAGAGCGACAAGTGCTGGGACCGGAACTGGTGGAGCAGGCCGTCGAAAAGGTCCGCTTGATTCGAGATAGACTCCGCATTGCACAAAGTCGACAAAAGAGCTACGCAGATCTTCGTCGACGACCGCTAGAGTTCTTGGCCGGGGATCATGTGTTTCTGAAAGTAACGCCCATGCGCGGAGTGATGCGGTTCGGCGTTAAAGGCAAATTGAGCCCGAGATTTGTAGGCCCCTTCGAGATCATTGAGCGAGTTGCGACGGTTGCTTATCGGATCGCGCTACCTCCTGCCTTAGCCGATGTGCACGATGTTTTCCACGTTTCCCAACTTCGAAAATACGTGCACGATCCAAGTCATGTGGTTAGCTTCGATCAGTTGGAGCTGTGTACTGACTTGTCTTACGCGGAGGAGCCTATTCAAATTTTGGACCGCAAGGAAAAGGTGCTGCGAAATCGGTCGATGTCCTTGGTCCGCGTGCTTTGGCGGAACCATACAGTCGAGGAGTCGACATGGGAGATGGAGGCGGAGATGAAGGAGAAGTACCCTGCGTTGTTCGTCTAAATTAAGGTCCGACCCTTGTTCTTAAGTTTCGGGACGAAACTTTTTCTTGGTGGTATATTATGTAGCGCCCCGCTTTCGATAGGCGACGGAACTTCATAATATGCTAGCGCCGAGTCAGATCGGCCGGGAACTTAGATGGCCATCTGACTCGATCGCTAAGCTTGGTAAACGTTAACGCCTTGCGGCATCGATTCAATTCGATTTGGACGGAAGATACGAGAATCGATCCAACTAATGGAACGACTTCTGTTGGAACAAGTCCTAGATGCAGCGGGCTGCGTCTCGGCGCGCGAGCTCTCTATAAGAGTCCCTTCGACGGGACCGGACCGCTGTATGGTTTTCTTGGAGCTTTGCCGCTTGGCTTGATTGAAGTGCTTTCGCGTCGTTTTCAAGGATGCAATTACAAATTTCGATGCAAGGGAAAAAGAAGGAAATCTAACAAAGTGTTGATGCATTGCAGGAGCTCGCGTAACTAAGGATTGACGTTGCGTAGCGCTTCGACGACCTGCACGAAGCCAAGTAATCGGTGGGTGATTCGGCCTTCTTTTCTATTCTGTCCCGCAAACTTAATCCTTGCTTCGAATCCATTCAAATCGAACGATGCCAAGTTAATTGCATGCCAATCCACTAAGTCAAGAACTCGAGAAAAACGTATCGATTTACAAATACAAGTTTTTTCACATAAACCGAAAAGTTTAAGGTTTACAGAAAAAGATAGACTATTTCAAGTGCTGCAAAATATTATGAAACGGCGATTGTGAGTTATGATGCCTCGGACAATTTGGTGCCTGCGGGACGCTAAATCGGGAGTACGACTTGAGGAAAATGAAACATTGCATGAGTTGGGGGAAAATGATAATGTCGTTAAATACTGTCCGCGCTATACAAAACTGGTTGCATATATAAACTGTTCACGCATTGGCATGGTCATGGACAGCTTGTGCACAAGTTGATATTTTTTTCCTCGAATCGATATCCGGGGCATCGGAATAGAATCGGCCTAGGGGGAATGAATAATCGTGCTTCGGCACCGATGTATTGCGGGACCGTCAGTCAGGCTTGCAACCTAGACTGAGCGGGCCGAAATGCCGTTGAGATAGTCCCACGTGATGTGTAACATCAATGACCGCATATAAGATAGTAGCATGCTCACCTATTGTCTTATGCAGGGTAAATATTATCTCTGTTTTCATGCAGGAACGAGCACGGCCGTGGTAAGAAATATGATAAACTGCTATGTTTCACTGTATGCTTTATTACGCAAAGATGGCTATCGAATATGAACTGAATTCATTTAGTTCTAATAGAAAGACAACTCTAAAGCATGCCTACCCTAACAATCAGAGTCGGTTTAGACGAGTGGGTTCGTCTCGTCCACTTAGCAAGTGTGCTAATCCCATTCCCCCAATTTCCCCAGGTGCGACGGGCGCGCCCAACTAAACTGGAGCTGAAGTGCGGAGAGGCGTTTTGAAGCTCTTCCTATACTGAAGTATTTTGAAGCCAATTCAAGTCGACGGCTTATGTATAAAGGGGCGAATGTATGGGACGGCAAGCGTTAGTTCAGGCAACTTGTCGAATGTATCTTCTTTCTGTTTTCAATCAATGTAGCCGCAACGGCATCCAATGTAAATTACGACTTGCACTTCGTTGCAAGCTATGAATGAAAAGCATTTCTATCTTCCTATACTGCGTCTTATATTCTGATGTGAATTGTGAAGTTTCGACTTGGCGTATTAATATCAAAATTTAACGATAACCATTTGAGAACTTGTCATCTTGCCTTGCACGAGCGCAACTCCAGGCTCGTGCGGCATCACGCCTTAGCGAGGACGATCGAATCGGCAAAGTAACACCGGGGACGAACGGTTTGTCGACTCGGGGCGTGACAGTGAGTTCATTAGCGATTGCTATCCTTAAAGAAGGAATTTGAATCTCTAAGGGAAGAACAGCTTCACACCCATATACCAAAGAGAAAGGTGTACATTCGGTCGCATTGCGAACTGTGGTACGATAAGCCCATAAACATTCACCAAGCTTTTCACTCCAGTTACGTTTGTTGGAAGAAACGAACTTTTTCAAGAGTTTGATGATTGTTTTGTTGAAAGCCTCTGCTAGTCCATTGGCTGCTGGATTATATGCTGTAGAAGCCAGATTATTAATCCGATGATCATCACAGAATCGAGTAAATTTCTGGCTGACGAATTGTGGTCCATTATCATGAATAATGCGCCGAGGAACACCAAATCGATAGATGACATAATGTTTGACAAAGTTGATAACATTAGAAGTCTTGACTTCAGATAACGGGATTGCTTCAGCCCATTTAGAAAAGTAATCAGTTATTGCTAGAATAAACCGATGTCCTTTTGATGATGGTGGATTGATAGGACCGATGACGTCCATGCCCCAAGCTTCAAAGGGCCATGATGCCGCTGTTGGGTGTAAGAACTCTGATGGTTGATGGATAAAGTCTGCATGAATTTGACAGGCTTTACATTTCTGAGCATATTGAATGGTATCAGCTACCATCGTGGGCCAATAATAACCCATACGTCGGATACGATCTTGAAGTTTTGGACCTGGCTGGTGAGCTCCGCAGACGCCATCATGTGCTTCACGGATTATCTGTTGTGCTTCTTCACCAGCGATGCATCGAAGGAGAAGGCCATCATAGGCTCGACGATATAGTGTCTTCGTAGTATGATTATAATAGAACCTGAGAGACCGGCGCCGGATAGATGCTGCTTCACTCGGGTTATCAGGAAGTATGTCATACAACACAAAGTCTAGAAACGGACGTCTCCAGTCTTCAGTTACGGTGTCTATTTTGTTGGAAAAGACATATTCCATAGTAGAATCGGAAGAAGACAAGGACACTTTGTCAAATTTTAATTCAGCATCAAAGTTGAGAGAATCTTCATCTGGATTATGGGGAAAAGCAAAAGCCAGATTATTTTCGACGCAGAATAGTTCTCGGTTATAAACCACTATCACTTGCTGACGTCTGATTGGTATGGCTAATACAGCAGCAAGATTAGCCAAAGCATCAGCTTCTGCATTATAGGCTCGTCGAACATGTTCAATAAAGAAACCTTCAAAGGAGGAGGCCATAGAGAGTGCTGTTCGATGATAAGGTATCAAATCTTGATGACAAACTTCATACGTTCCTCTGATCTGATTAATGATAAGCTTAGAGTCTCCATAAACTTCTAAATATTGAACATCCAGATGTTTGACGAGTTGAAGACCAATGAGCAACGCATTGTATTCTGCAACATTATTTGAACATGATTGATCCAGAGAATAAGCCCTCTGAATAGTTAATCCCTCTGGGGATACAAGAACAATTCCAACTCCGGCGACAATATCGTCGTTAGGACCTATTCTAGATGCTCCATCAAAGAATAGACGCCAGGTAGGAACTTCTTCAGAAACTAGATTTGAATCCAGAACTTCATCGGGAATCTCATCATATAATTTAGAATCTTCTGGGACTGCATGAGCTGCTAGAAAATCAGCAAGAGCCTGTCCTTTAACTGACTTCTGAGGAATATAATGCATGTCATATTGGGCTAACAAGATTCCCCAATTAGCTAGTCTGGAGTTGAGAATACCAGGTTTCTTCATCATAATCCTGATGGGATTCACTCTGGAAATGACATGAATTGTTTGACCGATAATATAATGTCGCGTTTTCTGAACAGCAAATATTAATGCTAGGCATTCTTTCTCGATTGGAGAATAACGCGGTTCAGCGCCTGTCATTGTGCGACTGAGATAATAAATGGCATGTTCATGACCATCTTTATTTTTCTGGGCGAGTAATGCACCAAGAGAATGATCCATAGCTCGAACATATAGAAGAAATGGTATTCCCGATACGGGAGGTACCAAAACTGGAGGGTTCAGGAGGTACTGTTTGATGTCATCAAATGCTTTTTGACATTCTTCGTTCCAGATGAAAGATACACATTTCTTCAGAAGTTTGTTGAATGGTCTACAGCGTCCTGATAAGTTGGAAATGAATCTCCTGATATAAGCAACTCTTCCTTGAAATCCTCGTAGCTCTTTTAAGGTGCGTGGAGGACGCATCTCTTGGATGGCTTTGATCTTCTCGGGATCCACGTGTATACCTTTAGCGGTAATGACGAAGCCGAGAAATTTACCACTAGAGACGCCCAGGAAGGACTTAGTAGGGTTCATTTTAAGTTGATGCTGACGCATTAAATCAAAGATAGTCTTCAAATCTTTGATATGATCCTCCTTTCGTCGACTTTTGACTGCAATATCATCAACATAGCATTCGACTATTTTTCGGAGATGTTCGCAAAATATAGTGCTCATTGCTCGCTGATATGTTGCTCCTGCATTCTTGAGACCAAACGGCATCACCGTATAACAGTATGTACCGATCGGCGTTCTGAAGGAAGTGTGTTTTTCATCATCTGGAAACATTTTGATCTGGTTGTATCCCGAATACCCATCCATAAATGACATTCGTTCGAAACCACATGTATTGTCGATCATGACATCAGTAATTGGAAGAGGAAACTCGTCTTTAGGACAAGTTGCATTGAGATCGCGAAAGTCTATACAGACTCGGATCTTGCCAGTCTTTTTAAGGACAGGAACAATGTTAGCCACCCATTCAGGATGTTGTTCCTCTCTAATAAATCCAGAAGCCATAAGCTTGTTGACTTCAGCTTCAATTGCATCCATAATGTCTGGACGAAATCGTCGCTGTTGTTGTTTGACCGGTTTAGCATTTGGCATGATATTGAGTTTGTGCATTGCGATCTTCGGATCTAGTCCTGGCATATCCTCGTAGCTCCAGGCGAAGACATCAATATAATCATGAATAAGCTTGATCATGTCTTGCTTATCTATTTCTGAAAGACTCTCACTGATGAATATTGGTTTAGGGGAACCTTCTTCACCAATATCAATTTGGATCAGTTTATCTTCGGTAGGAGGTTCCCTCTGCTCGAACCTGAATTCCCATTGATCATCTAATCTTTGAGCCCATTATTCTGATTCAGGTGATATTTCAAAATCATCCTCATCTTCATCATTTTCTTGTGGGCCATCAACAGAGACCATATTGATGGATAGAATAGAGCGATGAAGATCGCCAACACTCGTGTCAGAATCCCAAGAGAGAGAATCAGAAGACTCAGATCGTTCATCTTCAGATTGTTTGTCTTTATTGAATTTTGACTCTTCATGGATTATGTTGATAAAAGAAGTAGGAGCAATATAACCTAAACCACATTTTGTCCTTCCGTATTTTAATGGAGGAATTCGAACAGGCATTCTTCTTCCTTTTCCATTATTGAGACTGGTTCTAAAGTCATAACCCATATTTTTGATGATATTTTTGGATTGTTGACTGTAGCGACGCAGTTGTAACCTTCCACTATCATCGTTTATGTCATCTTCTTCCAAGTTAGGAGGATTCTGAGGTCCTTTATAGAAAAATATTGGATTTTCTCCCTTCTTTCGACTGGGGACCACAAAGTATGATTTCTGTATAGAGTCTAATGATACGTCTGTATGAAGAGCTTGAACAACCTCTATAGTTAGTGGCTCTAAGCTATTTAGCAATTGTAAATAACTTTGTACATAACCACAAACATCAATATACTGCAAAGAAGATGCTTCATTAATACTAGATGCTGTATTTACAACAGAAGGCTGAGCCTTATCAAACTTAGTCAAATTAATGACAAAGGGGGAGGAAGAAGAACAGTTAGAATTTTTGTTTCGATTAAGATCGATAACAAAAGGCTCAGGAGAGGTGAGCTCCCTTGAAGAAGACGGTGGATAAGTAATGCGTCCACTGACTGGAATGACTAGAGTATCTGATCTAGCCTGAGAAGATGGAGAGAGAGTGATGAGTCCACTGACAGGAATGATCAGCGAATTTTGTGAAGCTTGGGAAGATGGTGCAGTAGTACGTCCACTGACAGGAATTATCAGTGAGCCCTGGGCAGATGATGAAGTAGTACGTCCACTGACCGGAATTATCAGTGAGCCTTCTTCGGATGATCTAACAGACTGTGGAGGAGTGATACGTCCTTTTACAGGAATAACAAAAGTGTCAACTTTGGATATCTCATCTTCATTATCCATAGCTTGCAAGACTTTCGAGTATTCATCTTTGTACATGCGAGCGTCATTGAAGTAAGCTTCGACTCCTTTGAATGGGTAAAGATCTGCCACTTCTTTTTGAACCTCTCCATTATCATCAACATATTTGAAGCACTGATGAAGGGTTGAAGGAACGACATTATGTTCATGCAAGAAAGGTCTCCCCAATAGAGCATTGTATGAGCAACCATGATTGTCGATGATGTAAAAAGTAACCTTAGTACGAAGATCGCCTAGTTGAAATTTAAGGTGAATCTTGCCTAAAGGCTCACTTTTTCCTTGATTGAATCCCAAGATGGTAGTGATAGTGCTGGAGAGACTATGCACAGGTATCTTCAATGCATCTAACATAGCCTTTGGCATAATACTGAGAGCGGATCCTGGATCAATCAGTAAACTATCAACCTTCATAGAATCAATATATCCTGTATGATATAAAGGACGATCATGTCGATTATCCTCTAGCAGCATATCGTCCTGCGTAAAAGTAATGTTTGGAATAAATTCTAATACATTATGGCAATGAGAAACATGTCCTGTTTCCAACTTCTTGAGAAGAGTTAAGCAGGTTTCTGCTTGCAGCAGTGCTTCACTTAAAGTTTCTCGAGTCTCTTTAGAGAGGCGTAAGAGCTCAAAGATTGATAATTTAGCTGGGGTATTGGTTAGTTGAGCCAATATATCAAAATTATAAGGCTTTTCAAGTCCTGTAGGAGATGACTTCTTCAATGGTTTGTCGAAGCGGACTTGTTGTTTGCCTTTGTCAGCTGCTGTTGGTTTAGAAGGAACTGTCTCAACAGGAACATTTAAAGGTTCTTCAGTAGAGACTGGAGTTGAAGCTGTAACCGGAGGAACGTCAGAAATTTCTTCAGGAACTTCAGCATAATCTTTCAAATATACTTTTTCTGAGCGAGTTCCAGCATGAACTTCAACTTCAGATTCTGGTTCAAGGTCTATGGAAACCATGCTGCAATTCTTTATTTTGCTCTTGGTTCTTTTATGTTTGATGAAAGCTTCATTCCAAAAACCAAGGCCAACACGAGATTGATTATGTCTCATGGTAATGGCCAAAGGTGCTCGGAGTCCCTTGCCTGAGTTCAAACCTGGGGCAGTGGCTAGATCATAACCCATTTTCGCCATCAATTCACGAGATTGTGAACTGTATAAATGAAAAGCAGGTTTGTACATATCTTCAATTTGAGGTACAGATTTTATCTTCGTAGAAAGTGAATTTCCTGCTGAGATGAAAGTAGAGGTTAGATAAAAATCGGGTGTGAAACTAGAAGTCACATTGCATGACTTAGTCTTCCCGAACTTCTTTTTAGATGAGGAAATCTTCCGAGGAGAAGAGGAAGACGTCTCAAACTCTGTTTTTAAGTCTGGGTGAATCCACATGATTTCTCCCTTCTTAGTTGTGACAGGAACAAGTCCGTCATTCTGTGCTGGTGGGATGTTTATAACTTCGAGAGTTGCTTTGGGGATAGGAACAATCCCACTTTCCACCATTAAAGGAGGGAAGTCACCGAACTGCATTGAAATTACATTTGCTGTGACTGTTTTGTCTTTGGGTGTTAATGTCACAGCCCCTGATTTAATCATCTCTTGAATCTTCTCTTTTAATACATAGCAAGACCGGATTGTATGACCCAGCATTCTATGATATGGACAGTATTTTGGATGATCTGTTTTATTGGCTTCATCAGGCTTTTTAATTTCTGGCAATTGAATCTTATTACCTTTGAGTAAGCATTCAAAGATACCCTGAACATCGTCATCATCGAAAGAATATTCTTCTTTCGGCCGAGGAGATCTCTGTTGTTGATTTGTTGGGGCTGAAGTAGCTTGGGTAATCTTTACCTCTTGACTACTGTTTTGGAGATTGACTTCAAGAGCTTCTTTCCCTTTGCGATTATTGGGTCGAGTACTATTGCTAGCACTCTGATTTGATTCTTTGGGAGCCATTTGTACCCCCAGACCCTTGAAAGTCTCAGCACTGACCTCGGCAGCCTTGGCACTGACAATGAAAGAAGGCCAATCTTGGAACTGAGTGGACCCTGTCCACATACTGATAATTGGTAAGAGGTTCGACTTGCAAGTGTCGATCGTAACAGCATCGGGAGTTCCAAGAGGCATTTTGAGGGCTTCTCTTCTGAATCTCTCAATGAATTCCTCAGTGGTCTCATTATTCTTCTGTTTGATTCTTATGAGGGCCGACATGGTCATATCATTGAGCCCTTCGTAGAATCGTTCAAGAAACATTTGCTTAAAACCGGCAAATGAGGTAATGCACCCATCAGGGAGACTTCTATACCATTCATAAGCCGTTCCTTTGAGACATCCAATGAACACCCGAGTAAGGAGGGCGTCACTTGGTTGCAATTGATCAGTCATTACTTCAAAATAATTAATAAACTGACTTGGAGAGGTTGTCCCATCATAGAAAGAGATGGTCGGAGGTTTGTATTTTGGTGGATACGATACCTGCTTTCATTCTATCGGATAAGGCTGTTTGATGCCTAACCTTTGTAAACTATCCTTCTGTTTGAATGCCTCGAATTGAGTTTTGAGATTCTTCAATTCTTCAGAGACAACTCCCGAAGATTGTGGAGTTGTGGCTTGTAGAGTGTAATTGGAAGGAGGGACTGCAGCATATGTACCACCCCCAGCTCCAGAGTGACTTGGTGTGGTTTGTACAGGGACATTAGATTGTACCCCCGGAATAGTAGAGGGTTCAGGGTTTGGAACAACAGGGGTATTCAATACCACTGGTGGTGCTGTCTGTTGTTGAGCCTGCATTAGAGTGTGCATAGCACTCAATGTATCTGCCATAGCTCGCAATTGTTGTTCTAAAGAAGAAATCCTCTGTTCATGAGCCTCATTGCTAGTCGAAGGTTCATGATCACTTTCTGCCATATAAGTGGTAATCATTCGAGGAATAGATGATGAAACAGTCTGTTCTGAATTATCACTGTGTGAATCAGTATCTTTCCCAGGGCTTTTTACAGGAGTCAATACTGGAAAATTAGACTCTCCAAGGAAGTCTTCTGTGATCTCCGGATTGCCACTTGGATGAGAAGAAGAAGAGGCTCTGGTCAAGGCTCCGGTCCTGGATCGAGTGCCGAGATAAACACCATCTTCAGAGTCTGATATAGCATCAGACCGTATGCTACCCCCAATGTTTCTGGAAGTCATGTTGACAGAAGCATAAAGAGGTTCATCTTCATCCAACATTGGTTCATATTGAATCCGTTCGAAAACAGATTGTCTTTTTGGTGAACAACAACATTGGATGACAATCCGAGGTTGGAAGTCACAACCATGCTTTTCATGGCGAATATGGGCAATGTCATAGCCAGATGGAGTGTCAATTCTCTGTTTATTTTGCAAATATTCTCGGAGATCTGTAGGAACAGATTGGGAAGTATTTGAAGATAGTTTCTGTGTAGAAACTTGTCTTTTGTTCTTCTGTCTTTTTGGTTCCTGAGTGTATAAAGATTGATTAATTTGAGCCACATAGTTCTTGGCATATTCTGCATCAGGGTCTAATATACTTGTCTCAGTGGAACCGAACCGATTCTGATTAAGTTTATTACGAAGATCCGTGGGAGATTTGACTCTAATATCAGTCTTGGATACTTGTAATTTGCCTTTTTCAGACCGAGAAATTTTGAGAGAAGGAAGATGAGTATTATTCCGACTAGGAGTCGGTAATAATCCATCTTTGGAGGAATTAGCCAAAAGGCGTTTTCCTTTGTTTGATCTAATAAGAGTACTAGTCAAATTAACTCCAGAGGTAAAGACCTTAGGAGTAGAGGAGTTGACTAAAGAGTCTTTCTTCTTGGTTGGCACAAGATGTGCAAGTTGAGGGGAAATCATTTGTATGTTCTGTGGAAGAGAACCCCCAATCTGATTTTCAGAAACAGTCAAAGGACTGTATTTGTTAGCATACGCTGACTTCAGTTTGGACTTCTGGTCATACGCTGCCTTTTTATTAGCATACACTGGCTTTGGCTCAGCGTACGCTGCCTGATGTTGGCTTTTGTACGCTGCCTTTGCCGTACGCTGCCCTTTGAATGCCATACGCTCAGAGTCATCAATGGCTAAAGAGCCGACTGCTGTCGTAAGAATAGAAGGAGAAGGGACTTTGACATGTCCAGAGATGGTTTTCTTTGAACACATTGACTTGGTTAAAGAACCAATTTTGTCAGCGTGACTAGGGGAAACCACTGTTGCCGTGTTCAGAGAAGCCGAAGTGTGCTTCATGGAAGTTGAAGACGTGTTCTTGTCAGCATGAGAAGTGACAGAAGCGTCTCGAATTGCTGCAGAAGACTTAGGGACATAGACGGAGTGTCCCTTCTTCTTGGCAACAGGAAGAGCGGAGGAAGCAGTGCGGCCCTCCTTCGCCTTGAGCATTTCTTCATAAGCCGATTGGTCGAATTGTACAACCATCGTCTTCTTCGTCAAACCGATCGACGAAGTATCGCATTGAGTTGTTGCTATCTCATTGGAGGAGACAGCTTTCCCCAGCTGAGTCGCCAATTTGTTTTCCATAAATAAATTCACTTTATTTATTTTGTATCTGAGAAAATTACAACTGTAGGAATCTAATCTAGAAGACGATTACTTTATCCCTTGGACGATGCGATGAAGAAAACTCGAACTTCGAAGAACTTGGACAGCAACTTGGCAATCTCTCTGTTCTCTCTGAAAATGACTTGTAGTCTCTGATGAATGTGAAGAAACTCTTTTTTATAGAGTTCAGGATAACTGTCCTTAAGCATACGCTCAGGTAGTTACTTGACGTGTGCATAACTGCAGGAACGCGTGGCGAATTCTGATGGAGACACATTAGCGTGCGGTTGAAAGTAGTGGAGCATGTTCAGGAGAGATTGATGGCCTGGATGCCACGTTGCATAACTTCTAGAGAAGTGGATAACTGGTACAGGACACGTGAGAACGTGTGTTGACTGTAATCCTGGTTATGGTTGCTGTAATACACTGCCTCGTTGAAGAAGAGTTTATACGCTGACTTGGACAGCGTAGTGCCATAGGAAATCCATACGCTCACTTTGTGGACAAGGAGTCATGTGAGGTCATACGCTCGCTTATTTAGCAAGGAATCATGTGAGGTCCATACGCTCACTTGACTATGTGAAGAAGGAGTCATGTGAGGTTGATACGCTCACTGGAGAAGTGGCCACGTGGCTATCATCAATCTTCTTTGGTACACCATATCTTCCCATAACTGACAAAATCTTCTCGAGCGTCGTGACTGTGGATTTGACGGCTGACAGACTGTCAAAACTGACAGGAATGATGGCTTTTGCATTTATGAAGGTTGCTGAGTTGTCCTCGTAAAAGACAAAACCGACTCTTCGAAAACTTATACGACGGTTACTTTTCTCGTGACAGCTGTCTTTGCACGAAAGATGAAGTGTCAGATTCATTCCTCATTTAAACATATGCTGTGCTGTCACTTCAGTAAATAATAAAATATTTACTGAGCGTATGGCTTTTGAATGAGAGTATGGCTTCAACTGACATCTGTCTTTAAGCGTATGGATGAAAAATGACAGCGTGTCATAATTTTCCACATCCTACAATAGTGAGAATGCTGTTTGGAATATGGAAATAAAGAAAAAGTGGCTATGTATGCTGTAACAAGTTGAGAATTGTATGTGATATTGGAAAAGAATTGGGAACGAACCATGGATGGATGAGTTCAACAGAATTGCTGAGTTGACTCATGTGTGTTAGCCTTGAGAATTTGAGACCCTAAGATGATGGCTAAGTGTTGTGATCATTATAGATCACGAATGTCCAAAATAGATTTGAGTTGGTATTGTTTGGGATGGCTTCATTTCTGAGTGGTATATTGCCTCTACCACCTCAGAACTAGATGTATGTTGACCCTTTCCATAGGATAGCAATGAGACTATCTGTGGGTACAGGGTAGTGCCGAGACTTAGCTGGGAGTCATGTATTGTTGCTACATGACTCGAGTGTCCCTTGACGGTGATGTTATGCTGCGTAGCGAGATTTCTAGAAATTGTAACGGGTGTCTTGGTTAGAAATTGTTTAGTCGAGTGATGACTCAGACTAGTGCGACAGTTAGTATGCTATGGGTAAATAGATTTGGCTAGAGAATGTGGTAGCTTAGAACATCTGAATGTTGACTTCGATTGGTTGGATGTAAATCATATGTGGCTAATATAAAGTTGGTTGCTAAGCTGAAAGTTTGGAAATATTGTCGGTGAACCAAAGGAATATTTAAAATTTGTGCCTTGACCCTAAGGTGTAATAGATGTTAATCCATCTTGATCACCAAAGGATAGGCATTGTGTATGTGAATGTATGCTGAAGAGTTGAATTATACCAGAAAAGTAACAAGTAGCAATCCTGAATATTTGTGTTGCATAGAGAATGGTTAATTGATGCATGAATTGTCGGATTGAATGGAATGAACTACTCGACTCTTACTGCATGAGATTTAAGAATGCCCATAAGATAGTTTGATGATTGATGAAACGAATGGGATTGAGAAATTGCAAATGTGTTGGATAATATCGGTATATGTGACGGTTGGTTGGAGTATAGTTTGCTGGCTTATGACTTAGTGGTTTGACTTTGTCATACAAACTGAACAGTATGATTCCATAGTTATGTTAAGACTATCAGAATCGATGACCCTTGAATAGTTAGCCCTGGCTTATGAGTCGTGTGGGTACAAAGGAATTTGAATAGGAATTGGATCATTGGATATTACTTGATGGATTATTAGAAAGATGAGAATCGTATGTCGGGTTGGGATTGACCGTAATGTTGCTAGATCGATCTTAGTCGATCGTTGAGTAAGGCTAGAATGAGCCTCTGTGGGAATTATTTTCTTGAGGAAAACCCTGGATAGATAGACTTGACCCTAGCGACCAGTTAGTGACTTACCAATTGTTGGCATAGCCGACAATAGAGATTAGTATTCAGACTGAGTTGATACCCATAAGTTTGCGTAGAGTTGCCTCGAATAGTTGGTCGCATGTTGGCCTAAGAATAAGAATTTGTATGATCCCTAGTAGCCGCCCACTCTAGGGGAGTCACCTGAACGATTAGGTTTAGCTGTCGGTATAGCTAACCATTGAGACTTGACCGAATAATAGGGTGACCATTGGCGACCTTAGGATAACCTTTTGGTATTGAACGAAAGATGGTGATGAGTATGACCTAAGAATGATATGTTGTAAATGTATGCTTCAACTTGTACTTTAGAGATGTTTGACCCTTGAGGATTATGTGTCGGCCTATAGCGGGAACTATAATTTTGGGATGAGACTTGAGTTGTATGTATCGAGTAGTGAATTATTCCATGAGATGTAATTGACTGCTCATGACGGGAATGTTGGATCAGTATCTATAGTCCGGTAGCTGGGTTAACCTTGACTGTTGCATAGAACTTTACCCTGACTCGGATAATCGATAATGGGTGACGTCGGATTATATCTTCTATAAAAGATAAATTGCCTCGGTAAGAAATATTGTTGGATTTGGGAAGGAATATGATTGCATGTTACGAACTCTTGATATGATTGGCTCTAAGTTAGACCCTTGACCGAATGTTAAAAATATTATGCTTGGATAGAGAGCTTACTGAGTTGTCCCAGATGTTAAGTGTTGTGGCCTGGAAGATAGTAATCGTGGCAAAGTGAATGAAAGAATAAGTCAATTGAAAGGATGCTAAGTCGGATTTGGAAAAGAGAGTTATATCGTGGCTGAATGAATCACACTAACATGGAAGTTGGCTGAAGTACATATGTTTTGGGGACGCCTAAAATATGTGTATGGATCCAGCTGAAGTGATAGATTGCGACTGAGATAACAGTATGGGAAGAAATTATCGCACTAGCACGGACGTTGGCTGAAATGCATATATTTTGGGGACGCCTAAAATATGTGTATGGATCCAAACGAAGTGATATGTTATGACCAAGATAGAAATGCAAGAAAAATGTTGGTGAATCAATAAGAAGTTACAAGTAATTGAAAAAGAGATAGATAGATTGAATCGTTGACGGATTAAGTAGTTGGATAGCTATTTTGAAATGGTCGAGTATGATGAATTGGATATTGAATTGAAGTTGAATGAATATTGAATTGAAGCTGAATGAGTAACTTGTTGTGACTAAGTAAATTAGTAAGATGAGTTGTTATCTTAAGTTTCGAGAACGAAACTTTTTCTGAGTGGTATATTATGTAATGCCCCGCTCCGCACGAGGCATTTGGTTGGCTTGTTGGATGGGATCAGAATGTTGGATCGTGACTTATGACGGAATGGGTATTGGAACGTGGCTCGCTGGTGGAGCTACGCTTGGTGGGATTGGAGAAGGAAGACCGTTACGCAAGGCAAGTGGAACTGTCCTCCTTCATCCTTATTCTTGCATGATTAATAAATGGAATAACGTGATGCTATAAATATGTCCCTAATGTCTCTTACCTTGAATGTTGAATAATTGTGATGTGATGCTTTAGTTTCTAAATCGATAGAGATGCAGATGCTGGAAATTATTGAATAAATAACACATAAACTTGAATTGCTGAACGAATCACACTCGAACTGCTAATGTAATATGATGCCTGAGAATAAATTGATAATGTCCCTTATGCTTAATGTTGATGAAATGAATGAATCACTTGAATAATGAGATGCTGCATGAATGATACATGAGAAAAGAATTGAATATGCTACAGGTCCCTTTATGAATGAATGATGTTGTTCCTCCTTAGAAGGAACGTAATGAGAAATGTTGCAATGAAGCAAACAATGAGAATTGATAAGGCTTGGGATCGTTGAGATCACCAAGTAAAATGATGGTAATGTTAGGAATGAATAAGTCATTGAACATGACTTGAATGAGGTGAATGATGATGCATGTTGTCTTTATTTCAATATTTTACCATACATTTTATGTTCACGATCGAGTTGGACATGCATTCGTATGGTCATAGGACAACTTATGCATAAGAGATGGGGATATGTTTTCTCGGACGGTACCCCGGGAGGTTAGGGCGACCGATCCGGCCTAAGAGGAAACATTGGCGTGCTAATAGGGGCACGGATTTTACGAAGCATCCTTTGGGGCTAGCTACCTTCTCTGGAGTCATCGCATTACCGATGAAGACCTATATGGCAACGTCCGTATGGTTAAACACCAGTGGCCATGTAGTCAGGATGTGTGCTAATGAATGTTTTGTACAGGCAGAGTAAGTATATATGCTAACCTGTATTTGATGCAGGTACGAGGGAGTTGGCTATCGATAAGAAATTACTTAAATGTGATATACTCAATATATGCGTTGGTTTAACTTGCGAGCTTAACGTGTCACGCCCTGCTCCCGTAGGAGTGATCGTCCTCGCTAAGGCGTGATGTCGTACGAGCCTAGATTACGCTCGTGCAAGGCGAGTTCCATAACGGCCGATTTCAGCGGCTGCGACGGGGTCGTCGCACAGAAGTCCCATACAGAGACATTGAATCATAGCAGCGAAAATTTAGAACAGACGCAAGTTATTCAAAGAAGCACTTTATTGATATTGAAACAACGGTTACATTGGGGCGCAAGGCCAAGATTACAAGTCTCTCAAGCTCACTCATCTCACATTACAAGTCACTCAGCTCTCTCTCATCTCTAAATACATGTCTCGAGCCAGTGGATGCTTTGGAAGGCGACGTCCATACATTATGTCTTGTATAAGTCTTTACTCCATGCGGTCGTACGCTTCGAATCGCCAAGGAACTCCGTACCTCGACACATCCAAACGAGCTCCGTGCCACGAGCTTCTACCTGTGCCTGCACATGTAAACTATGTGGGTGTCAGTACTCAACTGTACTGGTAGAATTAGCTCCTCGCCTACCCATACAAAACTAACACGTTTTATTTTACTTTGTGCAACATAGTTCCTTCTTATCAATTGTCTTTCTACTCTTGCCTTAGGATCAGTTTTAGGACAGACGCCTTGGCCTATTTCGTGTTTCAGGACCATCCCGTGCTTGCAACATCGACGTTAACCTATCAAGTCGTGTTTGTCTTACGACACTTAATCAGAGACGCAACTACGCGATGAGGCTCCATTTTCATGTGATCATGCTAAGAATCCATCGTGCCGTGCCTCGCAACTCAGGGTGACTAAACCATATCGTCGCCTCGCGTCCCTTGCTACTTTGATCACCAACTGACCCAATCAAGACATATGAATGTTAGTGTCACTCAACCAACTTTGCCTTGCGGCGGTTTTTCGACTTAAACTCAACCAACTTATACAACTTATATGCCGACAACTCAAGACTCGACGCCACATCTCGTGCCGAAGCACGTCGCCTATGTTGTAGCCATTCTTAAGCCCAAATATTTATATTCTAACTGTACACACATTCAATAACTCAACTCAATCCAAAGGCATACACGCGGATTGCCGCCATACCGACTCATCTATATAATTTGGTCACTGACTCCCAGAGCCATCGTGGACTCCTCTAGCTTTTGTTAGACGGGTGTCCCTTTCAGCGCAAGGTAGCTAGCCCCGCTGCAAGTCTCCACCTAACCCGTGCCCAATACAGCTAATTACTCGTTTCCAATCGACGGCCGCAACGGTCCCGTGGCCGCCGGGTTGCCGTACGAGGAAATGACCCACCTTGTCGACAAGTTGTCCATGACCATGCAAGACTCGACTCAAACTGACGTCTCACACAGTCATGCTACTTCTTTCTTCTGAGACCGCCTCGCTGACCTATAGCCGCAAGCATACTTCTTTCTTCTTAGACCGCCTCGCCGACCTATAACCGCGAGCGTACTTCTTTCTTCTTAGACCGCCTCGCCGACCTGTAGCCACGAGCGTAATTCTTTCTATGTTACCATATCATTTCATTCAACTCAATGCCTATTTGATAGTCCTTTCTCTAAGACTCATCGAATCAACCGTGGTTTATGCTTTAAACAATAAGTCCGTACAACGTGCCTTAAGCCAACCGTGTTCTATGCAACACTCCTGCCCAAGTCGACGGGCCTTGAGATCGTGGGACTACTTAACTTTGATAAACCGTGAAAGAGCGGGACGATACTTGTAATGTCTTAGGTCGATCGGAATAACTTTGTCTAACTTAACTTTGCCTAACTTAAACGCACAATGATTCGACGAGCAAAGGCTGCGTCAAGCCTTGCATTGCGAAAACGTGCCGCGCATGCGTTCGTCTTCTGAACAACCAAGTCATTTGGGTGCCTAGACTTATATTATAAGCCGTGCAATGCAACTTAACTCATGGGGCAAGCCAAGGCTATGCCAAGCCTTGGACGATAGGACCGTGCATGCTCTATGAAGCATTTATGCGGGCGACGCCTATAACTTAGGCTACGTTCATACTTTGCCTACTCAACCAACTTTTCTTCTCCCAAGCCACGGGACGAAGGATCGAGTGTCATTTTCAAAGCACGTCGTGCACTAACTCTAAGCCGACCGTTGGACCTTTCCATATTCTAACTCAATTCGACCCGTCGGAATTATTCCCTTTAGCTATGTGAATTCGTCTCTTTTATTATCAAGCCTACTTATGTAAGTTGAAAACATGCGATTTATTATGTGAAGGCTAAGATGAGGCAAGTTCACCGAAACTACCCCACCTGAGCGAGCGGTCGCCTCGACCGAATGATATCTTCGAGCAGCCGTTGCAAGGCCAAGTCCGAACGCCGTCGGCGTTCCTATTCCTCCGATTGACCGAGCGGGATGGGACACTACATCATACACCACTCAGAAAAAGTTTCGTCCTCGAAACTAAATGAGTACACTTATCGACTTATCACTCGACTCAACATCCTACGTTTTTGCACACATTTCTCCTATGCGTTCCCTCAATCCGAGCCACGCTCATGCTATCCACAATCCTTTCTTCAAAACTCATGATCTCAAAATCTTCGACATTTTCCCATTCCTCAAGTCTCACTTGATTCAACATATCACTTAGTTGGATCGTGCACATATTCTAGGCGTCCCCAAAATACATGCATTTCAGCCAAGCCTCGTGATAGAGAATCCACCATCACCACTCGAGTCAGATCGTGCACATATTCGGACGTCCCTGATATACATGCATGTCAACCGATACTCGCGAGTGGTGCCTCCACAAATCCTACCACTTCGTACTCGGACGCCTGCCTAACCGCTAGGCTATGTCTTTCCGTCAGTATTGGAATCATAGTTCCCAAACAACAATATCAACACTGACCCCATCCTAAGGTCAAACCAAATTGATAGTACGGGGTTTTCTACCTATGCTCGCACCACTCCGATTTCTAAACTTCGAGCATAGATTGCCTACACACATCCTAACATTGATCGTACGGGATCTGAGTCATTCAGCAAAGCCATCCTGTTGTAAGTTCATTCAACCAATCTTCGATACATCAATATCGTTCGTTCAACAAGCCATTTCACATAGTCTATCTTTTCAAACACGTCCGACATAATCTGCCTATCAATCATTCCAAGTCAAGCACACTACGACACAATTTATCGCTAAACCATAATTCACATTTTATACTCCCTAAGTCATTCATCCCAATTCACGTAATCGATCACAAGGTCTTCCGACTTAACAATATGTTGCGCCCCGATCTCACGCGAGTCAGATTATCCACGATGGGCATGAATTACCATGCACGCTCCCGCGGGATAATTATCCTCATCGGAACGTAACTCTTATTTTGCGTCTAGACTAATTCATTTTCGATGCGCGGATTGGACCTACTCAATCCTCAAATTTATTTCATTCATCCATCGCAAGTCCTAACATCCTCAAATTTTTCTTCGCATCAAACCGACAAGTCGAGACAATCAAAGTTGCCGCATCCTGATTTTTTCGAGTTCGATCATTCCCGCAACATGAATCACCATGTCAGCGCTCACGCGGAACGATCGTCCCAAATCTGACGCAACGTATATGCGAGGCTAGAGTTGCGCTCGCACAAGACAAGATCATCGACATTGTGATTATCAACGTAACCATCAAGACACGATCATTTTCATCCAACATTCATCTCAATCAAAATTTCTAAGTATAGCATCCAACCGAACAATAACACTTGCACGATCGTCATTCGTCGAGTCAGAGTACTCCCGAGTTATCGCATATCGATCTTTGATACGCCTTAATACCATCGACGATATACGTAACTTGACGATCTTCCTTTGCAACCAATTTCGAGTCGTGCGAATGATGCTATCGTCCGACTGGATAATCTTCTCGACATTCAAATTCAATTTCGATCATTACCCCTCGAATCGTTCACAACATCAATTTCCTCAACCCAAATTCACGTATCGTTCATCCGTCTATCTTACGTCATCGACCAACGTATTTCCTTAATTCGCATCATTCCTTGCTAACTCAATCATCTAACGACATTCATTCCAATCCTTAGTCATTGCGTAACTTCAAAATTCAACTTTTCATACACGCTATCTTCCCATCGTGCTAACTTTTTCTATATGATCCACCTATCGATTTCCTTTATCGTCATCCGCTCACTACACCTTAACTTTTTCTCGATTCGATTTCACCTACTCAATCATTTTCGCGTTTCATACTCGCACAATCATCAATCCCATGCATGTTCCGTGTGTGTCATTTCTAATTTGTTCGAATCCACTTATCAAACTTCATGACAACAACTCACTCAATCTAAGGCTTTGCATATGTGCGACGCTTGCTGATAGACTCATCGACATTCCGAATCCTCAATCGATCGATCGATATCCCTGAGGCTATCGCATACACCACTTAGGGATGAAGTCATTCAACAAATCCTCAAAACTATCATTAAATTCACAATCTATTTCTTCGAATTTCCGTCCGAACGATTCCTTAAATTTCAAGCACACTCACCTTATATCGTACCGACGATAACATCATCGTTCGATAGCACCCAATCGATAGTCATCTCAATTTACTCAATCAAGTTCAACTCATTCTTGCTCGACACTATTCAATTCCCGCACTCGACTTTTCTAAGGTCGACGCAATCCTTGGTGTATATGCCCTGCCCGACTTAGCCAAACGTGCTTATGTAAACCATCTTTTCGTTTTATCAAAAACAGTTCTCCTATATTTTGTAAATTATTTAGACTTATTATATGGACATCCCGTGGGACATTTGAGAGAGAACGCACCAACGATATCAACTTGCGAAAGCAACAGAGTTTGCAGAAACAATGAGTTAAAGAATTCAATCAATAGTCCAAGAACGTGAAGCCGTGCTCTGATACCATTATGTCACGCCCCGCTCCCGTAGGAGTGATCGTCCTCGCTAAGGCGTGATGCCGCACGAGCCTAGATTGTGCTCGTGCAAGGTGGGTTCCATAACGGCCGATTTCAGCGGCTGCGACGGGGTCGTCGCACAGAAGTCCCGTGCAGAGACATTGAATCATAGCAGCAGAAATTTAGAACAGACGCAAGTTATTCAAAGAAGTACTTTATTGATATTGAAACAACGGTTACATTGGGGCGCAAGGCCAAGATTACAAGTCTCTCAAGCTCACACATCTCACATTACAAGTCACTCAGCTCTCTCTCATCTCTCAATACATGTCTCGAGCCAGCGGATGCTTCGAAAGGCGACGTCCATACATTATGTCCTGTATAAGTCTTTACTCCATGCTGCCGTGCACTTCGAATCGCCAAGGAACTCCGTACCTCGACGCATCCAAGCGAGCTCCGTGCCACGAACTTTTACCTGTGCCTGCACATGTAAACTATGTGGGTGTCAGTACTCAACTGTACTGGTAGAATGAGCTCCTCGCCCACCCATACAAAACCAACACGTTTTATTTTACTTTGTGCAACATAGTTCCTTCTTATCAATTGTCTTTCTACTCTTGTCTTAGGATCAGTTTTAGGACAGACGCCTTGGCCTATTTCGTGTTTCAGGACCATTCCGTGCTTGCAACATCGACGTTAACCTATCAAGTCGTGTTTGCCTTACGACACTTAATCAGAGATGCAACTACGCGATGAGGCTCCATTTTCATGTGATCATGCTAAGAATCCTTCGTGTCGTGCCTCGCAACTCAGGGTGACTAAACCATATCACCGTCTCGCGGTCCTTGCTACTTTGATCACCAACTGACCCAATCAAGACTTATGAATGTTAGTGTCACTCAACCAACTTTGCCTTGCGGCGGTTTCCTGACTTAAACTCAAACAACTCTACCAACTTATGCAACTTATATGCCGACAATTCAAGACTCGACGCCACATCTCGTGCCCAAGCACGTCGCCTATGTTGTAGCCATTCTTAAGCCCAAATATTTGTATTCTAACTGTACACACATTCAACAACTCAACTCAATCTAAAGGCACACACGCGGATTGCCGCCATGCCGACTCATCTATATGATTTGGTCACTGACTCCCAGAGCCATCGTGGACTCCTTTAGCTTTTGTTAGACGGGTGTCCCTTTCAGCGTAAGGTAGCTAGCCCCGCTGCAAGTCCCCGTCTAATCCGTGCCCAGCACAGCTATTTACTCGTTTCCAATCGACGGCCGCAACGATCCCGTGACCGCCGGGTTACCGTACGGGAAAACGACCTACCTTGTCGACAAGTTGTCCATGACCATGCAAGACTCGACTCAAACTGACGTCTCACACAGTCATGCTACTTCTTTCTTCTGAGACCGCCTCGTCGATCTATAGCCGTGAGCATACTTCTTTCTTCTTAGACCGCCTCGCCGACATGTAGCCGCGAGCGTACTTCATTCTTCTTAGACCGCCTCATCGACCTGTAGCCACGAGCGTACTTCTTTCCATGTTATCATATCATTTCATTTAACTCAATGCCTATTTGATAGTCCTTTCTCCAAGACTCATCGAATCAACCGTGGTTTATGCCTTAAATAATAAGTCCGTATAACGTGCCTTAAGCCAACCGTGTTCTATGCAACACTCCTACCCAAGTCGACGGGCCTTGAGATCGTGGGACTACTTAACTTTGACAAACCGCGAAAGAGCGGAACGATACTTGTAATGTCTTAGGTCGACCGGCATAACTTTGCCTAACTTAACTTTGCCTGACTTAAATGCACAACGACTCGATGAGCAAAGGCTGCATCAAGCCTTGCATTGCGGAAACGTGTCGCGCATGCGTTCGTCTTCTGAACGACCAAGTCATTTGGGTGCATAGACTTATATTATAAGCCGTGCAATGCAACTTAACTCATGGGGCAAGCCAAGGCTATGCCAAGCCTTGGACGATAGGACCGTGCATGCTCTATGAAGCATTTATGCGGGCGACGCCTATAACTTAGGCTACGTTCATACTTCGCCTACTCAACCAACTTTTCTTCTCCCAAGCCACGGGACGAAGGATCGAGTGTCATTTTCAAAGCACGCCGTGCACCAACTCTAAGCCGACCGTTGGACCTTTCCATATTCTAATTCAATTCGACCCATCGGAATTATTCCCTTTAGCTATGTGAATTCGTCTCTTTTATTATCAAGCCTACTTGTGCAATTTTAAAACATGCGATTTATTATGTGAAGGCTAAGATGAGGCAAGTTTACCGAAACTACCCCACCTGAGCGAGCGGTCGCCTCGACCGAGCGATATCTTCGAGCAGCCATTGCAAGGCCAAGTCCGAACGCCGTCGGCATTCCTATTCCCCCGATTGACCGAGCGGGACGGGGCACTATATAACGTGCCAAGTAAATGATGCTATGTATAGCCTTTCAGTATGAGAACCTGCTTAACATGTTAAATTCAATATGCTAGAAAGATGCCTTGCTATAAATATTTCTCAACATAACATACATGCTAAGTGATGCTTGAAGTGAGAATTGTCATAACATGTTTAAGAGTAAATGTTAACGATGCCTCAATGATGTCTTTGCATGATAACACCAAGAATGCTATAATGATACGTCCACATGAATATTGCTAAGAATAAGTTTACATGCTTCACTATGATTATTGTCCATGAACTGTAAACTGATGCTAGGTCCCAAGTAGAAGGATCATTCTATTAAATGCTTGCTAAAATTGACCAGATAGTGTTGGTTTAGGCGAGTGGGTTGGATTCTGCTCGCCAGTACATAGATGATGTGCTGACCCACGTTTTTGTGGGCAGGTGCTCGTGCTTGAGATGTTCTGTACACGATGATTGGCTTGATCGGTCCCGCGACATCGAAGATTTATTGGGCATGCAGAAGCTCTCCTTGTACAAGATGATGTCTTATGTTTATATAGGGCATAATGTATGGAACATTGTAATCAGTTGTACCAGTGAGTTGTAAGCCAAGTCGGCATATCGAGTTGTACTCCAATGTATCCAAGTATCAAAAGTATGATGTATAGCATTGTTCAATTGGCTTTCAATGTAAAGTGAGATTGGTTGTAAGCATTGTACTTCAATACAAGTCTTGTACTCTTCTTCAATTATCAATAAAGAGAATAAAGTTCTATATATCTCTGTGTGACTTCAAGTTATCCTTCTATCTCCGCTGCTATAAAGAAGTGATGTATTTCTATGCAATGAGAAAGATTGTCCTCGTTAACTTTAATTTATCTGTTTCTGCCGCTGCAATGTGTTCCTATTTGAAGATAATCAATTATGTACCAACTTTGCCTTGTACAAGTGCAATACCAGACTTGTACGACATCACGCCCAGCGAGGACGATCGATTCCAATAGATAAAATATGTGAATAAATGGCTCTACGAATCGGGGCGTGACACTTCTCGTCTAAAAAAAAATTTCTTAGTGTGGGACCATTTAATTATTAACCCCTCGATTTGTCAGCATAGTCAATAAAGTAGCTGCTTATAATTTAACTTTGGTCTGTCTTCCCATTATACATTCAATATAAACATTAAAGTCTATAAAGTCAATGGAATCCAAATCTCATCAGACACAAGTCATTCAACTCTATTTCTAGAGATGTGACCTAATCGCTTATGTCATAATGAGGCTAAATTTTTTATTATTGTTAATTTTGTGTTTAATACCACATAACTCCACTTGCAAGATTTTATTTAAGCTACAATAATTTCAACTGAATATAGGCGATCATAAATCTTAAAGGAACCGTTACCAATAATATTTGGGTTTAAAGATAGACTAAACTTATTATTTTCAAATGAACAATGATAACCAGCTTTGTTCATTAAGAAAACTGAAACTGAATTTCGTCTAAAAGACGGTACAATAAAAGTGTCTATCAAATCCAAATAATAATCGGTTCCTAAAAATAACCTAAAATATCCTATTGCATCCACTTCTACCGATTTGCCTTCACCCACATAGATGTATCTTTCACCATCAATTGGCTTCGGTAGCTCAGACAACCTTGTCTATAAACACTAATGTGGGTAGTAGCACCAGAATCTAAGCACCACGTGTTTTTAGGTACTAAATCTAAATTAACCTCAGAACATACCAAATTTAGAAATGTACTTTTTTTATACGCCATACGTGGTAGTTTGTACATTTCTTCTTTATGTGTCCTGACTTGTCACAAAAGAAATAACCCTTAGTTTTATATTGTTGTTTCTTTTGAGCTGGACCCTTAGCAGCTTCTGTATTTATTTTCTTTTTCGCCCTTAAAGTTTATTCCATTAAACATGAAAATTAAATTCTTATTGACAGATATTGTAGCAACATTAACTGTAAAGAGAACAAAGCAACAAAAATAGACATGCTATAATTAATAACCAAAGAGTAAAATATAGTCAAACAAATTCAAATAATGGTGAACCCCATCTCAAGATACCTAGTACATCATTAATATCAAGTCTTTGGACAGTGATATTAATTGCAAGTGGTACTCTTGGTGTAATGATCAAATGTTGATAATAAGTCATATCAAATAATAAGTCTATCTTTGGATCGGGTTATTATTCACATGTAAACCTTATAATTGTCACACATTTATCACCACAAGTATGTGTGCAATTCGGCCAAGTATTAACCTTCCTTTGGGACGGCTAATACTCGCATGAATTTATACACACAAACATCCAACATCCCTCATAGATTATCTACGCAAGAGAGGTCACTTTGGCGACATCTTATTTCAATGGGTCTATTTAGAATATTAGACGACTATTGCTAGTCACAAAAGACACCAAAAATTTGAATGTTGACTAAATTTTACAAAATCGAATCACGTCCAAAACCTTATGTACATGCACATTTATAAGATTATAATTCAAATAAGATAATCATAAGCATGTGAATCCTTTTGCATGACTTAAATATGAATTTTTATTTGACTAAGATGAACATTATCAACATAATAAAATTCATGTAATAATCTACTTAGGATATGCATCCAAGAAAAAGTCATAGACATTAACTGAAAATGATAACTCCAAAATATACATCCAAACTGAACATATTTTGTCTAAACTAAGCATTTTCAGCACCTCCTTGATGACAATTAGGAGGTAAATGGCAACCACGAGTCCATAGCGCTCAACTGAGAAAGCTAACAACAATTATACTTAATAATAAAAAAATATATGGAAGTAAATCCGGATGAACCGAGAGTAAAATTCTCTCCTTATATTAACTTCATTTTTTCTTTTTTCTATTTTTTTTAAATTATCATCGGTAATACTGACAGGAAAGCAATTCCGAAAGTAGTAAGACTTAATAAAATGCATGCTAATTTTGCTTTACTACAAATAGTATTTCTAATAGCTTCAAAACGAGCCATATACATGTTCGATCAAAATATTTTCTATCCATAATGGCTAGACTATAAAGCACCAACAAATAAAATTGATTGTTGTACACATAAAAAATTACTTCATACAACCAGAGCTAAGGAAAATCATCTCTGTTGCCATCTCTAATGAATTTTAGCTTCAACTAAATTCCGAACTTCTAGATAGTAAAAACAACTTTCTTTCAAATACCAAATTATATATATATATATATATATATATATATATATATATATATATATATATATATATATATATATATATATATATATATATATATATATATATATATATGCTGCTAATAAGATCCAAGGCGCCAAATTAAGGTTCTGGTCCGAAAGGGCGAGCATCAAAATATAATGTGCTCCTAATAAAGTACAAGGCACTAAATTAAGGTTCCAGCCCGAAAAAGCCAGCATCCAAATTCCACTCTCAACACCAATTTTCTTCATAGGTGACGTTCGGCTAATTAAGATAGAGCTTCTCCTATTTTTTTTCCTTTCTTTATGGGTCATACAAATTTGATCAGACAATCAGAACCTTGCATTAAATTAGATCTAATGATCTAAGGTTTTTGAGCAATAATAAAAAATAGATTCTGAAACTTCAAACTCATGAATCAAACAAGGGAGGCTCTGATACCACTTGTTAGAATTTTTATTGTACCCTGTCAATTCATGAGATGAAAAACATAAATTAATTGCAGAAGCGTACCTAAATCCATTGCTAGGCTTGATGGATCTTGAAATGGTCATCCTTTTGTGGGGTTCGATCTTCCAACTTGCTACGACCCTTAATGACAAAGAAGAATCCGAATCCTTTGTCCCTCTCTTTCTGTTGATGGGGATGTAGAAGAGAAAAAGAGAAAACCTTCTCTTTGGTGGCCGTATAAGTTGGGAACCATAACCCTAATGAATACATATATTTATATGTTTTGATATTTCTAATTTGGCCCCTTATCAAATTAGATTTATCTCCGGTATCTATACATTAATTCCATGACAATTATATCCTTAAGCCAATTTTCAAATAGGCCACTTTAATTTGGCTTAATTATTTAGATAGCCCAACACAATTAATTTTACATGTGTGGCCCATATTATTGAATAATTCCAACAATCTTCCACATGTAATCTTATAATTGTGTTAACCTTAGTGAGCTCATAAATTGCTATCTTAATCCTTAGAGTATATTCGGACAATCTCGTCCATTAACCATATCAACATAGGATCAAAGCGGCATTCGTCACATATAGCGTAACTAAACCATCATGTATTAGTATAAACTTTCAATTGTATAGTTATGACAATTAAGCCCACCACAACATTGATTAATGCCGACTATAAAGTGGATATATTATAGGGCAGTAAATCAAATAAATCAAATAATGGATAGCATGTACCGTCAAATATGCCTCCCAAATCGTATCCTCTGCGATCACAATTTTTTTTCGGAGTCCCTTCCAAAACCACGACAATTTGGGGCCATCAATAATGTATGGACGATGTTAAAATTCTCTCTTAAAACCCTCATCCGTGATTTGATATGTGATTTTTTTTAATACCCAAACCAGGGAGTTTTTTGCTCAAGCTCCTCATGGATTTTGGCCAGGCTACCTGCCTTGAGATAAGTGTCGGACCTGATTTCTCCTTCTTGCGCAACTCATGAAGAGTTTCAATGAGTTTTAGATCTTGTTCCTTAGTCCACTTGAACTTGTTTCTTCCCGGACCTCGATTAGCCATTTGACTGAAAAGTCAAATATGGAAATGTGCTTTTAAGTTGTACACAATTTATCTCAATGTATGTTCACTACAAATACATTTATAAAGATACGTGCATGAATGAATAACACATGTGTATGTACCAAGTTATGGCAATCATAGCTTAGGATATATATATTGACCTGGTGTAAATGAAAATAACATGATATATTGACATACCGGGTATCATAATTAGCACCATTAGATATATGGTGCCAAACAATGAAAGCAAACATCTATTGAAAGTTAAAAAAAAAATACTAAAACTTCTCAAGAATATGTGTTTCCACACCTTTACTCTTGACTAGATAGCACAAGGAAAAAAATAACATATATTTATGCAGAATACTAACATATATTTTTGCTACCAAGTAAACATGCAACTTTTGTCAAAAGAGAGGATCTCTTAAAGAATGAAGAAGAACATATATTTCTGCAAAAAGAATACTAACATAAAACTGAGCATCAGATACTTAAAGACCATTATTATGTAAAAATAATTGTATATACTCAAAAACCAATTCCATAGCAACAGTATTATGACATCCATATAAACTGTATGAATAGGTAACGAATAAAGAAAGATGTGGCCTACATGTGAATAAAACAACTACTTCATCATGTCCTGGCATAACATTGTTTCACTTGTGAGCAATGCCAAGACCAGGTTTATGGTCTTTCATTCTAATGATATTAAGGCATATCCTATACACATAACTAGCAGCAAATAACAAACAAATAACAATGACACTAAGGGATATATGAAGGATCTTAATCCCATTAAGAACAAATGATTGAACATGTTTTGGTATAAGGAAAACATAAAACTAACAAAGTTTCCATTCAAGCTTCATAGAGATAATAATAAATGGCATTACAAAAAAAGAAAAAGATATATAACTCGTGACATTTTAATTGAGTCTTTCATGCGGGTTGTCTATCTGCCATCCAATCATTGTACATTTATTGGGATAAATTTGCTCTCCATGTAATCCATTCATTTGAAGTTTCGATGATAGTTCTAGAATCACCGGCAAAAGGGATATTACATTTCACATATTCAAAGTTGCCCGTTTCTAGTGGATCTAGTTGCATATCATTACAACTCCCTCCTAGTAAAGTTGTGTAATAAGCAACATGCCATTATGATTCAAATTTGAGTCTTGATGGGGTAGAATGAGGGACCGCTAAGAATTGTCCATCGACTACTAAGTACACCAAAACATCTATCGATCACAACACATCCCTAGATCTTGAATGCTTCGTGTTGAAAAACTCTCAATGAATATTGGGTTGATGGCCTTCTCTCCACTCATTAAGGTGATAACGTGTTCCTCGGTACGGAGTTAAAAATGCCTTACAATTTGCATATCCAGCATCCGCAAGTAATAGTTACCTACATAAGATAATAATTTTAAAAAAAATTAATAAAAAATGGTACTCCACGATTTAAAAAATAAATTACCATGTAGAACTTTTAAACCATTTCTCCTACTTATAACATCACAGAGCACCCTACCATACCTTGCCAACTAGTTAAGACATAAATAAACTGCAAATATTGAGAAGAAACTCCCAAAATGTTTGTTGTAACTTTTCTATTTCGATTACGAAACTTAGCTTGATTTTCTAAAGGAACCCTCATACTAACACGTGTCCCATCTAATGCCCCTAAACACCCCTATATATTTAGAAAAAAAGATAATCAGAGTAGTTAAATACAATATTTCTAAGAAGATACTACATATTATGATACAAAGTTATACTTCACACCATAAAATATTTTCATCTCTCATTATTGATTCTAATTTTTTCAACAAGTCTCCTTGCAGACGTATGATAGAATTCAAAATATTGTTGAAATACTTGCTAATTGTCTCCCACGATCTCTTAAAATAGAATTTAATATTTCGATTCTTCATATCATGTCCTATGATATGCCAAAAAATTGCCATTTGATCATCCACCAGTAAATTCTCTGATGTGTTTAAACTACCATCTCTTTCAAGTTTTTCGCACAAAACATAAAAAAGCACGCCCACTCATCCTCAACTGTTCTATACAATGAGTTTCACTCCTATAAACCAACTCATTTACTATTTTCCTATTTATGAAGAAGTTAAGTGCGTATTTATGTCTATTTAAAGACTTTCTTCTAACATGCATCATAGATGTAGCAGCAACAACTTGAAAAAATCACTTTAGTAAATTCAAAATGTTCAACTAATGAGTACATACGGCAATCAATTTCTTTCTCTCACCTAAATGAAGACGAACCATTACTGCATGATCGTTTCCATATAGTTTAACACATTAGTTTCAATTTTAATAACTTAAACATATAAGATTACACTAATATTTTTTCGACAATATATATGCTTAACATAATTATAATTAACTAATTATAGAGTTCTAAGTATAAATTTGGATCTACAAGTATAAAAATAAACTCGTAACACTTGGACCATATGAAGCTCTTGGTCATACGGCAACCTAAACAGAAATTTAATGTGGACAAACAATATCAATGTTTATTTTTTAGAACACAAACTATATATGTCAATATGGATGCTTTCTAAAATCAAATAATTATGTTATAACATTATTTGGTAATCCATCTCATCCTATTCTCAATTCTGATCCTAACTTCCCAAGTAGGTTTATATTTTAAGAATTTAAAATACATGTATCTAAGACAACTCCCAAATATTCAAAATCTCAGTTTTGAGTCAACCAGTTTCTTCAATTTTGACAAATTTCACTTCGAATCTAGGATTGCTATTTAAATCCTTGTCAAAGGATAGTAACATGACAAAATAACTAAAACCTATCTATATAGCAACTTCATTGAAGGTCATGGTTATGCCAATGCTTACAGCTCAGTCACGAACGGTGACGGGGAACTGACTTTCGACCAGCGACATAGAAGAAGAAGAAGAAGAAGAAGAAGAAAGCAATAATACCTTGAGATTTTGTAGCTCCGGTCAATGGTGGGGAGCAGAGGATGGATCAGGAGGGTCGGGCTCTGCTGCTCGCGAGGAAGGACACGAGATGGTTCCAACGAGGATCAGAGAAGGGAGGAGGAGGAGGCAAAGGGGGTCGTCCTCCACCGCGGCCGGCGACGGGGAGAGAGAACGAAGAGGAGAGGGGTCGGGCAACGGGGAGCGGACGTAAAAAAAATAGATCTAGTTTTTTTTATCAGGATTTGAAAGAGCTTGGTATTTATCATAAGGGCAAAATTATAATTTAAGATTTGATAATATAATATAATTAGGATTACATAGCTTTTACGATATAATTGATTTTTAATAGGAATATATATAATGTAATCAAGTTTGTAATTGGGAATATATTACATATAGAGAAAAATTGTCCAACCAAACATCTGAATTAGGATTACGAAGTAATGTCAATTACATTACATTGTCCAACCCGGTGAACCAAACATGTCCTAAATCCTCATTCTGCTTCATCTGAGGAACACCTCGGTTCTTACGAAGTACCCTTGGTAAATAATTTGACAACTTAATTTCGGACATGAATAAGTAGGATTGTGGAACTTAATGACAGTCCTACAATTAAGTAGGACAGTCATGCAAACTGACAATCCTTTTTGTAAAGCTTACCGCCAAGACTGACGACCATGCTAGGTCCAAATAAGTCCATATACATAAGTTGAAGATGTCTACAGGTACTTACAACGTTTATTGATTTAAAGGAGGATTTAATAGCTTCACAATCAGAACATATCATATCCTTCTTGAAGGGAATATCTGGAAGTCCTCTTACCAGTTTCTTTGTGGATAGTCTAAAGATGGTGTCCATATTTGCATGTCCTAGTCGCACGTGCCATAGCCAACTGTCATTCTTGTTAGCATATAAGCATCTGCCTGCATGGTTAGTATCTTTTGACAGACAAAAATATATTGATATTATCTTCTCTTATGCCTTTAAATATGATATTATTGGTAGCCCTTTCATATATGGCACATTTGTCTTTTACGAAGTTGATGCCATCACCGTAATCAACAAGATAACTTATGCTGAGTATATTATATTTTAATTATGTAACTAGATATACATTCTTGATGACATGATAGGGAGGAAAACATATATTACCATACCAATGATATAGCCCTTAAGGTTGTCAACGAAGGAAATATAGCATTCCTTTTTCATCGATAGTGTTGCAAATAAGTTGGCGTCACCGGTCATATGTCGTGAGCATCCGCTATCAATGATTCACTTGCTCCTAGCATGAGAAGGCGGTTCCACTTGTAAAATAAATTGTAGATGTAATATTTGGTACCCATTTCTCGTGGGTCCTGTTGTGTTAGTTTTTAGTACCCGTGCATAAACATATGTATCTACCAATTTTTTATTTCTACATAATATAGAAATATGTCATTTTCTTCTACAATAGTGACATATGGCAAGGTTGTTGGTGCTAGGTGCAGGATGATAGGTCTGTTTATGTGAAGTTGTGCTATGTGATTTACGAGAATATCTATTGTAGAATGCGTGATTGTGTGACACGGTGTGTTGTGATTTGCATGCATAGTAATGAGATTTGGATTGGTGTGTTCAGTATGCATGATGATGAGATATATTCCTTTCTTGGAAAAGCTTTATTGTGCGTGTCACTTGCTTTGCTACGTGTCTCGTGTTAGGTTGGATAATATGTTGTTCAACCATTTTACCCAACCCAGTCTCTAATCTTTTAGAGGTAACATACATTTCATCATACTTAGTAGTTAAAGCATATATTTTAAGGGTAGCTATACGATATTTCTTCTTTGGGCAGGGGCGAAACCAGGATCAAAATTTTGGAGGGACTGTACTACTACATACAGAAATCCTTAAAGTTATCATGTTAATTGTACTTCCATAGGAGAAAAATAAACACTAAACCCCAATAATAATGAACAAAAAAATAAAGTCAATATTTTCAAATTGTTATGAAAAGAAAGCAAAAAAAAATTATACATAAAATGTCTTTAAAATAATTTTCTGGGGTTCGAACTTGTACCTCTCAACCAAAAAGCCCAAATCATTACCACTAGCCTAACTTACTCTTTATACATTATAGAGCCAAACTAATATATATGCTGAACTTACATAAAAGTTTCTATATAGTAATCAATATTTTTTTTAATCTGGGGGGGGGGGGGGGGGGGAGGAGATGTGGCCCCGTCCTTGTCTTTAGGATTCGAGTTCCTCCTTGAGTTTAGTATTCTCTTGAGATCTCTTATTAGTTCAATCAAGAGCCTCACGAAGACTAAAATGGGTCTTCGACATGTGGGTCTGTGTTGAATAAGGTTCAAATATCGGTATCAATATTGGTATCATATATTTTGTATGTGTATTGGTATCAGCAATATCGACGGTATTGGATCAGAGTATCAAATTTTCTGGTATCAGAAATATAGACAATATTAAATAATTATTAATAAATTAGTAGGGAATTGTAAAAATACTATGCATATTTATATATGATTTAAGTATTTTTGTGTTATTTTTTATTATAATTGAATGAAACAATAGACACCTTTGCTGATGGATTTACATATGGTATATAAGTTTTCTTTCTTTACATGTTTTTATAATTTTATTATCTCATTATATTCTTACTAATTGAATCTTACATTGTTCGATATAGGTTTCAATTTTGACGAATTAAGGCGCATTGAGAGATGCACAAGATACACTTAACGCTCAAGAGATTAGAACCAATGCAAATGACACGATGAGACAGAGTCACAAGATCCAGAATTATATTTGTCTATATATATATATATATATATATATATATATATATATATATATATATATATATATATTACTTTATAAAAGAAAATATTTAATGAAATTTACTTTCATTCATAATCATCATCCATTTATGCAAGCATACAACTTTTTGGCGACATTATTGTATCTTACAAATGTTATAAAAAATGTTCATAAAATAAAAAATATATTATATACATTGATATTACACTTATAAAAACATTGCTTACACTAACATTACACTTGTAAAAGAATGTTACATACAATAAAAAAAATATACACACAAGAATAGTGCATTTATAAAAAAAAGGTTACATATATTAATAAAAAACACACTAAATAAAAGATATTATACAATATTTACATTAGGACAATAATAAAAAAAATTAAAACTCCTACATAAATTCAATTGGTATGACAATTTTATTGGGACAAGATTTATATGTTTATATTCGATTATTCATAACGTTTTTTTTTGCATAATTCGATGACTGAATTTATATGATTATTCATGTCTTTTACTCTAGTAGAACTCGTAAGATTTCGTTTCAAATAAATAATTCTTACGAGTAATAATAAAACAAAAATGACATGAAGAATCACATAAATTCATTCGTCAGGTTATGCAAAAAGAGACACCATTAATTGAATTTAAACATATAAATCTTATCCCAATTAATTTGTCTGACCAAGTGGCTTTTTGTAGGAGTTTTAACGTTTTCATTATTGTCCCAAAGTAAATCTTGTCCCAATATAAATCTTGTATATAACATTTTATTATTATTGTATTTAGCATTTTTTGTAAGTGCAATATTATTGTCCCAATATATATATATATATATATATATATATATATATATATATATATATATATATATATATATATATATATATATATATATATATATAAGATGGAAGGAGCGGCGACCATGGGCGATCTAGGGTTAGAGGCAGAAGCACCGGCCTGGGATCCGGGTGAACTCCGTCCAGAGGAGGCCAATGATGATTATCCGGTGCTGGAAGGCCTAGCAGATGGAGGCGGCTGGACAACGATTCGAAGAAGGCGAAGTATGAGAGCGGCGACGTGGTCACGGAAGGAAGCGACCGGGAATATCGGATCTCGATCGACAGGAGAGACTGGAAGAGGCCCTAGAGCCCCGAGCGGAGGAAGACGAATTAGGGTTCCTACGGGTTCTGGACCGCCTATCATCAGGGAGAATAGGCCGATGGATGAGGGTCGGAGGGCTACTTCTGTACCCCAAGCACGTGGTATCCTGACGAACGAAAGAGTATACAACTCTGGCGATCGACGAGCCACTATGGCGAAAAAAGGTAAGCAGCCGATGGCGGAGAAGGTGATTAACAAATCATGGGCGGACTGCTGTCGGTCCACTACTACTGCGATCAACGGACACATGCAATTCGTCCCTCCGTTAAAGAGTACTACTGGGGAGAGAGCTATTTTCACAGATGAAGATCTCGCTGAGACGGCTGAGTATTGGTGCAACACGGTGGTCCTATATGTATTAGGTAACAAGCCATTTTATGGACAAATTCGTGCGTATGCCAATCGCATGGGGCGACCTAAGGGGACTATAGAGTTCTTCTCGAGAGAGAATGGTTTCTACTACGTCCGGTTCGCAATGAAGGAAGATATGGATAGAGTGCTTCAGGAAGGGCCATGGACTTTTGATGGTCGTTTAATTATCATGAAAGCATGGACACAGGATCATCGTTGCGAGAAAGAGGTCCTGCACTCGGTTCCAATCTGGATTCGGTTCCCCGAACTCCCAATAAATTACTGGAGTATCGGCATGCTAACTAAGTTAGCTAGCATGGTGGGTAATCCCATCAAAGTGGATGAGGCGACGACATACAAGATTAGATTGGGATACGCACGTGTTTTTGTCGAAATTTCGGCGGATAAAGTATTAACACAATACGTGGAATATGAAGTCCCGTCGGGCGAGGTGTATAGACAACGAGTTGAGTATGAATGGGTTCCTCCTACGTGTCTAACGTGCCATTGTTTCGGACACTCATCCAAGGAATGTCGGATGGCCGCGGAGGACCAAAACCTGGATTCTGTAGGGGTGGATACAACGGTACCTGATGGTGAGCAGCGCAACCAAGGTATGGAGATTGAGGCCGATTCTTCCCTGGATAAGATGCCAATTTCACATATAATGGTTAGCAATGATATGAATATCAGAGAAGATACTAGAGTTGCTACTAGCAGATGTGTGGTTTTCCAGTCACAGAGTATGCCGAGCCACAATCCATTCAGAGGAGTTACTGCAAAGCAGCGAGAGATGGTGGCCTCTGCCCGTGGAGGACCGCGACGCCACGGACTACGAGGAAGTGCTCACAAGGAAGGACCGGTGATAGAAAGACAGTATGGTACTCCAAGTCGAAAGTGGCTCGCAACGTCTACACAGGAGGATGTGGGACTCTCTACTCATGATGGCATTGGCAATAGTGAGGCGTTATGTTTGGACAACCCCAGATAGAAGGAAGTTCACCCGGAGTTAGCGGCCATGAGACAGGAGGATGCTCTCAACTTGAGGGAAAGTGCAGAGGTACAGGGAGAGACTCTTGACACCCCGGTCGACAGCCTCGAGAGACTTAACAGGGAGCCTGAAGTGAACCCATGACGTTGATCTCATGGAACGTCCGCGGAATCTGCTCTATTGGTAGATGGAGGGAATGCTGTGATGTGTTAAGAAGGGAGCAATGCTCTATAGTTGCACTTTTGGAGACAAAAATTAAATCTCTACAGATGTTAGCTCGAAGAACCACGTCGCCGTGGCAGCATATTCACAACTTACACATATGCAACATGGCTCGCATTTGGATACGGTGGCATGGGAGTTACTGGGATACTCAAGATATACACATGTCAGAAAAACTTATCGTTCTTCTATTTACAAATAAAGTTGGCCTCTCTTTCTTGTTGGGTGCCGCCTATGGACATAACGATAGGCGTCGTCGAGAGACTCTATGGCAGGACATTATTCGCTGCAGCATTCTGGCTGATAATGTTTACCACGCCCCGTTGATTGTCATGGGCGATTATAATGCTCTCTTATATCAGAATGAAAAGATTGGTGGCAGAAGAGTTCCTGAACCGATTCTCCAAGATTTCCAGCAGTGCCTTCTTCAATCTGGTTTGCAGACACTGGGTAGGACTGGACACATGTAGACGTGGCATAACAAGGCTACCAGGCAACGCGTTGCTTGTCAATTGGACCGTGCTTTGGTTAATCACTCCTGGATTGACAAGTTCCCTCTGATACAGGCAGAAGGTCTCCCTGCTGGGACTAGCGACCACAGCCCGATTTGCGTCCGCTTGTTGGATCGCTCTAACCCTCGTAAGCGGCCGTTTTGGTTTAATAACAAGTGGCCATTAATGGATGGGTATGAAAGGGTGGTTCAACGTGGTTTGAAGCACCAAGTGACTGGAAATCCTCAATTCAGACTCATTAGTCGGTTGAAGGCTGTCAAAACCGAGTTGAAGCCCTAGTTGAAATCAAACCCGCCTAAGCAAGTTGATATCGAAGAACAGCGGTTACGGGATATTCAGGTTATGCTGCAAGCTGACATTATGAATCCTATATTGGCGGAAGAGGAGAGGAGATTGGGGAGCATGGTACGCCTACTTCGCCTTCAAGAACAGATTGATCTTGCTCAGAGGGCTAAATATTCTTGGCTTTGTGAGGGAGATAAAAACTCTAAATTTTTCTACGATATTGTTCGATCCAGACAGCACCGCAATTATATTGGTAAACTGATTGGACCTGATGGAAAGTTGGCTATTACTCCCTCCGAGATACAGGAGACGGCTACCAGGTACTACTCAGATCTATTTAATCAATCTGATTATCTAACAGAATTTTCTGAGTTAATATGCAAAAGAATAATTACGTCTGCGGGCAATCGCACCCTCATGGGTCCGGTGACCATGGAAGAAGTTGAAGCAATTATTATGCGGGCTGATCCGAACAAGACTCCGGGCCCTGATGGCTTTGGAAGTAAATTTTATAAGGTGCACTGGCCGGAGCTGAAGGAACAGGTCCTTGACGTTGTTCGAGATTTTTTCAGTACGGGGCGTCTTCTGCGCGAGCTCAACCACACCTTCCTCGTTCATATCCCGAAGAAAGAGGGAGCTTCCCTACTTGCAGACTTTCGCCCTATTTCATGTTGCAATTACTTATATAAAGTGATTACTCACCTGATGTGTAAACGCATGGAAGGTATAATGCAGGAGTTGATTTCCCCTAACCAAGCTGCGTTCATAAAATGGAGAGACATTGCGGAGAATAATTTACTAGCACATGAGCTTATACGGGATTTCAACAAGGTGGGCTGCAACAAATCATGTTCAAAACTGGATCTACGGAAGGCATATGACACGATAAATCGAGACTTTATATGTCAGATTATGCTGGAGATAGGATTCGAGAAGATATGGGTTGATCGGGTTCGTGAATGCATTACGACTCCGACGTTCTCTGTAATGCCTGTGTTCGTATTTCGTATTCTTGGAATACGTGTACGTATTTATTCTTGTATTGCATGATTTTCTTGCTTGATTTCCTTCTTGGCTTGGTTTATTCCTGGTTCGGGTTGGTTGGTTCGGCTTGGCTTGGTTTTGATTGGGTTCATGATGAACCCAAGGTGAACCCCCTACCTACCACCACCTTAGATATTTATTGCCCTTTCTTCTTTCTCTCTCTTCATTACTCATCTTCTTCTTCCCCATTATTTCCTTACCTACCAGAGAGAGGAGAGAGAGGAGAGAGAGGTCTAGGCAAGTGCATCTTGCTTCATGAAGGAATCCACCTTTTAATTGTCCATTCTTTTCCTCATACGATTTTAGCACTCTTTAGTACTTGGTGTTTTTAATTTCCATGGTTAAATTTGTATAGATCTAAGTTTATAGTACTTTCTGAATTCCTGGGTTTTGATCTAGTTAGCATTGTTATTTTTCAGTTCTGATGGTTCTATGTTGTAGAGAATCTCGTTCTACCCTATTTTGACCTATGGAAGTTCGAATTTAGGCTCCGGATGATGGAGTTATGGAGCTTGAGGACTTGGCTCTCATGGTGTTCTTCTTCTCTGAAATTTTGGAGAAGATGAACAGTGCTTGACTTAACCGCATGAATATTCATGCGGCAAGTGTTCTATCCAGCCGCATGACTGGAAGTTCTTGAGCCGCATGAGAGTCGGACTCACTTAGCCGCATGACTCGCCCTAATTCCCAGCCGCATAAGTTCTGAAATTCCTGAGCCGCATGGGCTCATTCCCCATCGGCCGCATATGTGTCCATCTCCTTGAGCCGCATGAACTCTAGCACTGGTGGACCGCATAGGCCCTGATCCTTCAGCCGTATGAGCACTCTTCCCTTCTGAGCCGCATAGACTCCAATGCTCCTGGCCGCATAGGCTCGGTTTTTCTTTAGCCGCATGCGCCCCTTGCCCTTGCAGTCGCACATGCGCCCACCACATCGAGCCGCATGGAACTCCACTTGCCCGGTCGTATATTCCTGAGTGTTAGCCAGCCGCATGAGTCCCAGTCCTTCCTGGCCGTATGGACTTCCAGCAACCCTGAGCCGCATGCGCCTTGGGCTTTCTTCTAGCCGCATGAAGCCGCGCGCCTGCTCTATGTTGAACCCAAACCCTTGGCCGCATGGAACCACTGATTCAGCCGCATGGGCTGTTCTCTTCTAGCCGTATGAGCCTACCCTTTCCTGACCGTATATGCTTTAGCCGCATGGCTCTTCTATAGCCCTGGATATTGATATTTTATTAGATATTTTACGTCCATTTTATATCCTTACGCCTTTTGTCCTGAACTTGAAAATCATGAATTCATTTGTATGTTTGGAATTGATAATTGAACACGACGTGATAGTGACCCGTAGTGGTGCACTCCTGACATGATAACCTGGCATGACCTGATAGTGGCCCGTCGTAGCGCACTCCTGACAAAGTATACCTGACATGATAACCTGACATGATTTCTCGAATAGCTGTTGCGACGGCTACCTGACATGACATGACCTGTATAATTGATCCTGACACCGTAGGCAATTGTGCTTGTACAAATAATCCAGTCCTGTCTTGCATCATGTCTAGGAGGGGACTCTTGAGTACCACGGTCAGGAGTACCTACTGAAATGGACTAAGGTTAATGACTAGTATAACTCACTAGACATGAAGAGATGTTCCCCAGTTACAGGCGATCCCGTTATCCCGGTCGCAAATGTTTGGACTTGTAGCCTGCCGACGAGTAGGGCACATTTCCAGCCCACTGTCATGTGGGGCACTCTTGATTGTCACTTAAATAATTGAACTCTATTGTCACTCTAAAGCATTGTACTCTCTGAATTGTCACTATAATGATTGCCTGGATAACCTGGATAGCTGCAGGGCCTGTGACTACTTGGAGCATCTCATTGCATCTTGCTAGTAACTAGGATTGTGATAACCCTAGTTAGTTAATGTAGAAAGCCGTAGGCAATGATTGGCCGTGATTGATTGGATGGAGTCTAGTCCAGTATAGTATTGTCTAGAAGTGATTGCAAGATTGTACCAGAATGATTAAATGATTGTCACTCCAGATTGTCACCATAATGATTGTCACTCCAGAATGTTACTTGACCTGATTTCTTATATTTATCTTGCCGATAAATGGTGAGCGAAATCAAGTTCCGTTTAGACGAAGGGTTACAACCCCGGTCCTTGTTTGGTTTACGGGTTGTAACCTGGCTATCTGAATAGTCCCATGGTTATCTCATCGTATATCATCCTGTCATGCTTTCTATCCATATGTCCTGTCTTTTAGTGATTCTATACAAGATTGTCTTTTATAATTACTCATCATGCTTTTTTCTTAACTACTGCCTTTTATTATGTAATTTTACTCTTGTGCTAATTGCTGGTTTTAGTTCTTAAGTGAAGCCTCCTTTGTGGCACTTGCTCTTTCTGGGGTCTGACCCAGCTGGTTTTGTATGGCCAAATACCGGAGCAGCACCAAAGGATCTTCCTGCTTTTCAGCCCGATGGTGGTCACCAGGCGTAACCCGGGCAACGAGTGGGTTTATTTTTGCTCTTCCACTCTATTATAAAATTATTCTTTTGAGGCGTTTAGCCGCCGGGCAAGTGTTAGCTCGTTTGCAACTTTATTTACTGTCTGCCTACGGGCTGTAAGCATGATTGGCAACTCGAGGTTGATCATGTATGACTTAAACTCTTGCTAGTCCTTACATTTTGTACGACTAGCTTCATGATCATCTGGATATGTAATGTTTGGGACGCCTTACAATTGTATATTTGGTGATCTGATATCTTGTGATTATTATTAGTTGGTTGAGATTGAGACAATAGGCTATTTTATGACCTTAAGAGACTGATGGATTGTAGTGAAACCCTCACATATCTAGACAGCCGTAACCGTATAGCGGGGTGGATTCCATTCCGTTATATGTAGCTGGCTATGTCTGCCCCCGCTCTCCAGTATTCTGGTTCTGGGGCGTGACATGGTTTAAGTGGTGGCCCATGCAGGTCTTGTTAATCAAGATGTGTGAGGGTTTACCAAATAGATGTCTCAATCTGTACTCGTCCTTGATCTCTGCTCGTATCCTCTTGATTCCTGAAATTCTTGTCCTGATCACATGCTTGTAATCGTTGATCTGTCCTGGTCCTTCCTTATTGTTCCCATGTCGTCTTCTTCAGCGGCATTGAACCTGGACCTGCCGATCAGCAAGGCGGATCACCTCCCGTGGACCAGCAGCAACCAGAAGATCAGGCCCAGCACTCAGCATTAGCCTCCCGAGTCGTGCCTCCTGGAGAACCAGTACCGCCAGTTCAGTCCGTCCAGCCAGCAGGGTCAGAGGATGGAGGATTGGTAGGACTCATCCGTGAGTTGCTTGCATCCCAAGATCGTCAGGGAGATGCCCTGCACCAAGCAGTACAAGATGCTCTGAATAGAAGTGGTCCTCGAGGGAACAGTGCGGTCAACAGTTTCAAGCGCCTGAACCCTCCATTCTTCGATGGCAGCGAGGATGCCATTGCTGCCGATGCTTGGCTACAAGATATAGAGGTGATTCTCGAAGCCGCGAAGACTCCAGAAGAAGAGAAGGTGGCTATGGTGCGCCTACAGTTATTGGATCTAGCCCACAATTGGTGGGCCGCACAAGCAGTGGGATTGACAGCACCTGTCCCCTGGGCAGTGTTTAGCGAAAGATTCCAGACCAAGTATTTCGACGCGGTGGCTCGATATGATCTGCAGACCAGATTTGCCAACTTGAAGCAAGGAGGCAGGACGGTCGACAGTTATGCATCGGAGTTTTCTAGGCTCAGTCGGTTTGCTCCCACCTTGGTGGCGACCGAGTTCGATAGGGCCCAGCGGTTCCAGCAGGGGCTTCACTTGGAGATCATATTGGCTGTAGAGCAGTTCGAGCACAGAACTTTTGATGCCGTCTTACGAGCAGCGAGGAGGCACGAGTATACCTCCCAGAGAATAGTGGACAGGACTGGAGGTCGGAAGCGGTCCCATAGTCAGATGAATCAGTCTTCAGCCCCAGCCCCGGCAGCTAGGGCTTTGACTATTAGAACTCCGAGGCAAGCAACCTCAGTTATGTCGGTCCAGTACTCGACCCCGACGTACCCTCAGCAGAAACAGAAGCAAGCACAGTCTTCCGCCGTATGCTGTTCTTATTGTGGGAAGCCTGGATACGTGGTAGCGGAGTGTCGCAAGGCGTTGGGATTGTGTTTATTGTGTGGAGCACCGGATCATAGGGTAGGGTCCTGCCCTTTCAGAGTTGATTCAGCATCGACAGTATCTAGTCCCTCGGTTAGGGGACCAGCACCAGCACCAGCACCAGTACCAGCTCCAGTTCACCAGCAACAACAGTTTCCGTTCCCGAGGCCATTGCCGACTCAGGCCCAGACTTTCCAGCAACAGAACCCGCGGCAGTTTGCCCTAGCCCAGGCTCAGGTTCAGAATCGACCGAGAGGTATATGTGTCCTCTCATCTTGCTTTTCTACCGTCATTATGCGGGGTGCATGACGTATTTCATGTATCCTAATTACAACGGTACATCCCGGACCCGAGCCATGTCCTAGATCATTCGAAAAGGTTGGTACCAATAGCCTTAACCTTTTCGTATGAGGAATGGCCCGTGTCCCTGTTTGACCAAGGGGAGAGACCTCAAGCGCAAGACTATCAGTTTAGTTCATGTTGCTTGAGTTCATCGCTCCTTGGGAGAGTCAAACGTGGGAGTGTGAGGATGATATCCGATCACGTTATCCCGACTTGTTTGGCTCGTGAGGTATAATGTCTTTCTTATGCCTCATGCCTTCGATTCCTTGCTTGAATGAGTGATTATCTGCCTAGTTATAGCTTGCATGTGATTAATGTAGCATGTCATTGCTCCTCTAGCCTCTTGATTAAATTCCGAGGACGAAATTCTTTTAAGGTGGATAGAGTTGTAATACCTGTGTTCGTATTTCGTATTTTTGGAATACGTGTACGTATTTATTCTTGTATTGCATGATTTTCTTGCTTGATTTCCTTCTTGGCTTGGTTTATTCCTGGTTCGGGTTGGTTGGTTCGGCTTGGCTTGGTTTTGATTGGGTTCATGATGAACCCAAGGTGAACCCCCTACCTACTGTTTGCAAAAACAAAAGTATAAAACTTTATTGATACAAACTGTAATAAAGATTACAAGAATTCTGGGAAAATTACAACTATAGGAATCCAATCTTGATGACGATTGCTCTATCCCTTGGACGATGTGAACTTTGAAGACGAAGCCTTTGAAGTTGAAAACAACTCCGGAAACTAAAGGCAAAAGCCTCTAAAATTGAAGACAAAAGTCTCGGAAGAATGCAGCAGCACTTTGGCAAGAACTCCTGAACTCTCTGATTTCTGATCTCTGATCTCGATCCCCTTGAAATGAAGACTTGAAACTCTATTTATAGAGTTTTGGAAATAACTAACTTTCAGTTATTCTGGACTGCGCAAGATGATTTGCGCAGCAACTGATTTGCGCAGCACTGGACTGCGCAGTCTGTTATTGGATCGTGGGCCAACTATCTGGGACACATGGCATCATTTGATTGAAATGCGCATGATCATGCATAGACAGTTGCCACATAATGAGCAATTGATGGCATGAATGCCACATGTAATTTATCAGTTATGTTGGTAGAATGCGCAAAGTGAACTGCGCAGACTTTGGTTTGCGCAGACTCAGACTGGGCATAAATGGTTTGCGCAACGCAGACTGCACATGAATGGTTTGCACAATCATGGATTGCGCTGCCACCTGTCAGCCGCCCTCGAGCACTGTGCGGCGCCATAAACGAACAGCCTCCTCGTTATTCGTGTTGTCAGCTGTCAGGAAGATCTGATTTGATTCAGTCAATGATGACTTCTGCCACGTCAGTCTGCGCAGTTGGGAACATGCGCAAACCAAACTGCACAAAGTGATATCTGCGCAATCTGTTGTCTGCACAACTCATCAAAATGATGAATATCTTGAATTTTTGACTTTGTTGATTGATACAACTTGATTTTTCAGGACCTACAAGACCCCCTTCAAAGTTTTCGAAAGTTGATTGTATTCAAAATTTCGAAATACTTTGAATTTTTGAATGTTGAATCATTTTGCGCAACATGATGAGCTGTCTGCGCAAAACGAGTGGACCACAATTTTAGGCGCAATCCGAGGCATCCGTTTCGTGTTTTCCAAAACTATAAATACCCCTCTCTTCGTTTTCAATTCTTTACTTTGCAATCTTTCGAGCTTTTTTAAGAAGAAAATCTCCCAACCTTCACTGTTCTCCTCCTCCGACGATTGTCATGGCCCCAAGATGATCAAATGCTGCCGCTGCCGCCGCCGCGAAAGGAAAAGCTCCGGCCGAGTCTTCTGACAGGGTTGCACGGCGAGCTTCCCGACACGAATCCGCACACCCTGCTCTGAGAGGTAGTTGAACCGATCGAAAACCCCTTCTTAGGGTGATTCGACTCCCTTGAAACTCATCTCTTTTTAGAGATAAGTTCATATTGCGCCACCCATTTTAGGGTTTCGGTTGCATCAACTATCAGTTCTTCATTTTTATGAAGGCTGTATTCTTGCGCAAATTGTTGATTTGTGCTGACAGGAAGTCAGCGCAAACAATTAAGTTGCGCAGATATCAGCGCAAACCATTGCTTTGCGCATCCTTTTATGATGCGCAAACTGATGTTGCGCAAGTCATGTCAGCGCAATCTGAGGTTGCGCAAATTATGTCAACGCAATCTGAGGTTGCGCACTCTAATGTTTTATGTTTAAAAACAGAATCTTTGTCTTGGACTAATTTTCATCTGTTTGTTGATGCAGTTGAAGTCAATGAAGATCCAGATTACGAACATTTTATGGGAACCCTTACAGAGTCTGAATACAAAGAGGATCTGTCTCATGTCCATTACCCTCAGTATGATCTACCGGCCTCCCGTCAAGCTATATTGATTTCTCAGGATAATGAAACTTTGATGTGTTTGATGAACGGACAGCCTTTGGAATCAGCTGATGCTGTAATTCACAAGAAACCCTTATTCCTATTCGGTGACGCCTTTGAGAGAGCCTCTCAGCCTAGGCCAAGGATGGAAGATAGGGTAGTTCACCAGCAAGATAGATCTTTTTTTATACCCGACATCGCTCGCTGCCTTCCTTTGTCACGGTACGCTCATGCAAGCTACCCTAGGAAGATGGATTGGAATATCACTCTATTTCAGGATGCTCGGGCAGGAAAAATCTTCGTAAAGAAGGGGCCACAACATAAGGATATGTTTTATAGCTCTTCTGACAGATATAGTGTCCTACTGAGAGGCTTAAGACCTGGCTGCATTCCACCAGAGAACTCCTCCATGCTAATGCCTGTTAGGACACCAATATTCGCAAATGAATTTGCAAAGGTTGAAGGAAAATATCTTGAGAAAGATATAAGACTGACTGGATTGGTGAATCCAGACTACAAGCGATGGAACTATATCGCAAATTGGATTCTGGCAAAATTCCAAGACAGACTCCAACAAATCAACCTGTATGAAGCAGTGCATGCCACTGTATATGGATTTGCTCCCAATCCTCATATGTTCTTAGCCTTAGCTGAGAGATGCAACTACAGGACCGGAACTTTTATGACCCCAGGGGGAGAGATGGGCTTTGCACTCCACGAGATGAAGTATATCTCGTATTTGCCCATGGCAGATGCTCCGTATGAGGAGTATGTACCAACAAATGATGAGTTGAACAAGCTCAGAAAAGAGAATCCAGAGATGGTGACAGTATTCGAAGAGCTATTGTGCCATTATAAGATCTGTTCTCTATTTTACCAGAGTGCCACTGCTAATACTTGTTATTCTTTAAAGTGGCTACCATACCTGTTTCTCAATCATATAGAAGAGAAGAAAACCAGGGAGAATGATAAATGCTACCCTACTTTCTTCAAACCTTTGAGCCATACAGAGGTTAGAAAGTTAATGGAACAGAGTGGTCACTTTGATAAAGAAGTGAAAGATGACCATGAATATCCTCCTTTGAAGAGAGGAGACAATTTGGAAAGTTACTTGAGAATGGGCTATAGGCCCATGTCAGAAGCAGCACAATTGGCGGGATTCTTGACATACTGGCTGCGAAGGTTCGTAGTTCCCGGATCCAGTGCCGTAGATCGTTTTCACCGCGGCGTCTTGTTTACAGCTGTTAAATTGGTCTTCGGCTATAAAATGGACTTACTATCAGCAATGACCTGCAAGCTAAACGCCAGTCTTCGTTTATATGTTGACTCGATGCTGAAAGCGAAGGGAGAGAGAGAATTCCCTCGCTTAGAATTGCCATATACATATTTGTTTGGATGGTTACTTCTTCACTATCCAACCTTAATGGATCCTGGCATGGGATCAGTCGACGGCAGTTTTCTTCGAAGGTATTCCCATGGAAAATGGAAATATACTTCCTTAACTGAGTGTAGATTTATGTTGAATTTGAATAGAGGCTGGAATTTCTGCTGTGCTCCTTTTCCTGTGGGGTATGATCAGATGCCCACGAATATGGTGGATTCGAAACTGCAACCTCTGACTCGTGTCGCTTTTGAATGGTTGAAGACAATTCGACCATCTTATTTGGTCTACCGATTCGAAGAAGAGTGCTACTTAGAACCATATCTTCCAAGCCGATTTGCTCGGCAGTTTGGATATGATCAGTTCCACGTAGGGAACGCAATTACCTGCCTCCAAGGCAAAGGTTATCTGATAGACGGAGCTAGGGCTTGGGCTTATTACAATGCCCGTGATACAAAAGCCACTTTCTCCATGCCAGCAAAGACTACTCCTCAGGGTCCTCGAATGCTTTTTACATACTCCGTGTTTTACACATCAGCGAATACTTTTGTCGAGAATTTTAATCTCGCATATAGTTTTGCCACTGCAACAAGATTAAGGAGAGGAAGAATTGCTCCATCGATCCCTATAAATGAGGAGGCGCAGGAACCGGCAGATGCACCTTTAGAAACTACAAGGGATATTATATTCCCCCAAGAAGTAAATGCACCACTTCGTATTTCTCTGAAGGTGGGTAAATCTCCTGCGAAGAAAAGAAAAAGAGAGGAGCCTCCTGCTCCTGTGGCGAAGAAGAAATTGATTCTTGATCTTTCTTCTGAAAAGGTGACTACCAGATCTCAATCCCGGCAATTAGCCGAGACACATCAAGAAGTTGCTACTACACCAACTTCCGTGCAAAAGCAAGCAGAGCCAGAAAATGTAGAGAGTCCTGTTAGACCTCTACACAGAAAGAAAAGAGTAGTCACCAGAAGAGTTTTGGAAGAGTCTTCTTCTAGACAACTCCTGACTTCAGTAGATGCTGCTGCAGGACTTCTAATGGCATCTCCTACACCTGCTTCTGAATCAGGGAACAAAACTCTCGAGGAGAATGAACAGAGGGGAGATTTTGCCCCAAGAATTGAAAAGCCTAGAGAACATATTTTAGAGGAAGAACAAAGTGTTGTACGACCTCATTCTCCTATTGCAGATATTACTCAACCTCCTCCTACTCCCAGGACTCTTCGTGAGGAAGAAGACCGTGAAATGATTGCAGCTCTGGAGGACTGCAGTTATAGCTTGCAGGAAGATCAGGCTGCCACTAGCAGTGGAAATGCAGTAGTAGAAGAAGAAGAAGAAGAAGAAGAAGAAGAAGAAGAAGAAGAAGAAGAAGAAGATTCTTCATCCGAAAATGTTGATGAGTATTTACAAGATCCTGAAAAGAAAAATGAAGAATACAGATCTTTTGATACTGCCGATGATATTTCAAATCCTAAAAAGGATATTGAAGTGGAGGCGTCTGCAGAAAAGGCTGTCGATATTGAGATAGAAATATCTCCTGAAGAAGTAGCCGACGAAGGTGAGCTGACAGAAAATCCCGCCACCGACCCTCAAGATATAAAACAAGATTTATCAAATTTTTTCTTTTAAAATGAACTGATAACTAACATCTTTATTTGTAATTTCTTGCAGATCTTGAGACTTTGCCAACACCTCCAACGGACCTGATTATGGTGCCTATACCAACAGTGGTTGTTAGCAGTAGTCATCACTTATCTTGTGGTTCTGAGGCGGGCAGCAGCCAGGCTGTTGCAGCGGAAGCTACTTCTGTTCAACAGAAGTCTATTCCAGTAGGGAATGAACTTGTTGTTAAACCAAACCAAGGTAAAATTGCTTTTCATTTGATCTTTTTGTGCATCAACAATCAATTAGTAAAATAACAATTTTACTTTTGCAGAAGATCAAGCAGGAGGAGCAACCAGCTCTACTTTGGCTCCCTTATTTAAAGAGCCTGTTGTCCAACTTCAAAGAATCGAGCAACCTGTTACCCCGTCTTCATCAGGAGTAGCAGCAACTCCCGAAACTTTGGCCATCAATCAGCAGGTTGTCCAGTCATTTACCAAATGCTTCTTGGAATCGCTGGGATCCCTTGTCCGAAAAATGATAGAGAAAGAAGGAGCTGACTTCATTATGGTTAGGAAGCCCACTTTTTTCTTGATAAGAGCCATAAGAGATCAAGGAGATGAAGCTCAGGCCACTCTTCTTGAACATATATTAAATGAGTTAGAAATCTCCATCAAGAAGTATAAAGAACTCAAGAAGAAAGATGTAGACTCTTTAATACAAGCTGAATTTGAGCGACTGGCTCAAGCTGCTGATATGGAAAGATTAACCCTTCAAAATCTATTAGAGGCTCATTCAGCAAAATCAGCTGAATATAATTCTAAGATAGAATCAATTACTTTGGTGGCTGAAAGCAAAGGACGGCGACTTGCTGAATTGAAGACAGAAATTACTCGCCTCCAACAAGAATTTGAAGAAGAAACTGTTAATCACCAACTGGTGATTGAACAATTTAATGCATTAATTGAAGAAAGGAATGAGTATGAGACCACTCATGGTGAAGAGATCACTCGCAGGACAGTAGATATGCCCATTTTTGATGAAGAAAGTGGGATGGAGGAAGCAAGAAAGATAGTAACGTCAACACACGAAGAAGAGCTGCAGTCACTAAAGCAGCAAATTGACAATCTGATTGTCCCTCCTTCTTGATTTTGTATTTGGATTTTATTGCTGTAACTGCATTTTTGTAATATCTCATGTTTTGATATAAAAGACATTTTGTTGTGGCTCCATTATTTATTGTATATCTTATTCAGATATAAATAATAGATAGACATGATATATTTATTGACAACTTAATCGAAAACGACAAGTTGCTGATGTAGAAAATGAATGATGAATCGTCAATGTATGTGAAACGAATGAACGGGAATACCGTTAAGTGATGATGAACGAACGAATGAACCGTCAGACGATGGTGAATGAACTAATTAACCGTCAAAATAGATGAATGGATGAACCGTCGGATGAATGTGATAAATGAACGGATGAACCGTCAGGTGTTTAATGAACGGACGAACCGTCGGATGAATGTGATAAATGAACGGATGCACCGTCAGGTGTTTAATGAACGGACAAACCGTCGGATGAATGTGATAAATGAACGGATGAACCGTCAGGTGAATGTATCGCTTCGTTAGTTGAGGAACTTCTGCCTATAAATATAGCAGAAATCTGACAGGAACGAACACTTCTACTCTTTAACATAAAAATGTCTTCTAGCGAAGCATCTAAGAAGACTAAGATTGCCCCGAAAGTTCAGAAGGGCATTGAAGATCGCCCTGCCGATCCAATTCAGCCGAATGAGGCAGAAGTAGGTGAGGGTTCGTCTGCACCCCAGCCACCGCGAGACATTCTGGACTTCCTGCTCGAACCAGGAAGAACTAAAGAAGAAGAAGCCATGAGGATGGCCGCCTGCAAGTTTCTCGTGGGATCTAGCAAGGAGGTTCTCGGCTCTTTTGCTGACCGTATTTTTGAGAAGGAAGGCAGTGGTCCTCGTCCCAATGTAGAAAAAAATGATAGTGACCTTTAAATTTATGTATTATCATAAAATAAAATTTTGAATTTTTTTTATGAACTTGATTCTGTCTGATGATTTACAAGCATTTTACATTTATACATAATACTTCTTTAAGAATTTGCCATTGATAGGCATCATAGCAACTCGACCATCAAGCTCCGCAAGTTGATAAGCTCCATTTGAGAAGACTTTCTTTACAACATAAGGACCTTCCCACTTCGCATCGAATTTCCCTTTGCTCATATGAGTCATAGTCATAGGACGTCTGACCGTTAGAACAAGTTCTCCTTGCTGAAATGTTCTGATTTTAACTTTGCGGTTGAAAGTCTTTGAGATGCGGGCTTGGTATAACTCAATGTGCTGTTGAGCCATTAATCGCTTCTCATCAAGTGCTTCCAATTCTTGAAGTCGAAGAAGGTCGTTATTCTATGTAGTGAGCTCATTAGCAATGGCAATCCTTAAAGAAGGAATTTGCAGCTCTAAAGGAAGGACAGCTTCACAGCCATACACCAAAGAAAAAGGTGTAAAGCCTGTGGGATTGCGGACCGTAGTTCGGTAAGCCCAAAGACATTCACCAAGTTTCTCGCTCCAATTCCGTTTGTTAGTAGATACAAACTTCTTAAGGAGCTTAATAATAGTTTTGTTAAAGGCTTCAGCTAAACCATTAGCGGCAGGATTGTATGCTGTTGAGGCGACATTGTCAATCCGGTGATCATCGCAGAATCTGGTGAACTTCTGGCTGATGAATTGAGGTCCATTGTCATGGATGATTCTTCGAGGTACACCAAATCTATATATGACATGGTGTTTAACGAAGTTGATGACACTGCTAGTCTTGACTTCAGTCAGAGGTATAGCTTCAGCCCACTTGGAGAAGTAGTCGGTTATTGCTAATATGAACCGATGTCCTCTAGAAGAAGGAGGATTGATAGGACCTATGGCATCCATGCCCCAAGCTTCGAAAGGCCAGGAAGCAGCAGTCGGGTGTAAAAATTCCGATGGTTGATGAATGAAGTCTGCATAGATTTGACAAGCACGACATTTCCTTGCATATTCAATGGCATTTGATACCATAGAGGGCCAATAGTAACCCATACGTCGAATACGATCCTATAGTTTAGGACCGGGTTGATGTGCTCCACAGACGCCATCATGAGCTTCACGCAACACTTATTTGGCTTCATCACCAGCTAAACAGCGTAGAAGAAGACCGTCATAAGTTCGCCGATAGAGTGTTTTGGTGGTTTGATTGTAATAGAATCGTAGAGATCGACGTCGAACGCTTGTAGCCTCCTTAGGATCTTCAGGGAGTATGTCATGTACTACGAAATCGATAAAAGGAGTTCTCCAATCGTCATCAATAACTTCGACTTCAGCTAGATTGCTAAATTCAATATTACGATTATTCTCAATACAGAACAGTTCTCGGTTAGAAATAACCACCACCTGATGTCTTTTGATAGGGATGGCTAAGACAGCTGCAAGATTGGCCAAAGCATCGGCTTCAGTATTGCAAGCTCGTCGAACATAGTCGATGAAGAAAGCTTTGAATGATGTAGCTATATTAATTGCCGCTTCATGATAAGGCACTAGGTCTTGATGACGGACTTCATAGGTTCCTCTAACCTGGTTCACAACCAGTTTAGAATCACCATAGACTTCCAGATATTCAACATTCAGTTGTTTAGCTAGCTGAAGGCCGACAAGTAAAGTATTGTATTCTGCCACATTGTTAGAGCAAGGTTCATCTAAAGAGTAGGCTCTTTGGATAGTTAATCCGTCTGGAGAAACGAGAACAACTCCAACACCTGCCACCATAGCACCATTTGGTCCAATTCTTGATGCACCATCAAAGAATAGACGCCAGGTTGGAAACTCTTCGGAGATCATGTTGACTTCTAACGTCTCGTCAGGAATTTCGTCATAGAGTTTAGATGTTTCAGGTACAGGATGAGCTGCTAAGAAGTCCGCCAGCGCTTGACCTTTGACAGACTTTTGTGAAACATACACCATGTCATATTGAGCTAGCAGGATTGCCCATGTAGCCAACCGAGAATTAAGTGTACTAGGTTTCTTCATGAGTACTCGGAGAGGGTTAACTCGAGATATAACATGAATAGTTTGACCAATGATATAATGCCTCGTCTTTTGCACAGCAAACATGAGAGCCAGGCATTCTTTCTCGACCGGACTATAACAATGTTCAGTACCAATCATAGTTCGGCTAAGATAGTAGATAGCCTGTTCATGGCCTTCTTTGTTCTTTTGGGCAAGTAAAGCACCCAATGAATGGTCCATAGCACGAACATACATCAAGAATGGAATGCCAGAGATAGGTGGCACCAAAACTGGTGGGTTCATAAGATATTGTTTGATATCATCGAATGCTCGTTGACACTCTTCAGTCCAAACAAAAGATACACCCTTCTTCATTAATTGAGTGAATGGTCTACAGCGTCCAGACAAGTTCGAAATGAATCGCCTGATGTACGCAAGTCGACCTTGGAATCCTCGTAGCTCTTTTAGGTTGCGTGGAGGACGCATCTCTTGAATGGCTTTGATCTTCTCGGGATCCACGTGTATACCCTTAGAGGTAATGACGAAGCCGAGAAATTTGCCACTAGAGACACCCAAGAATGACTTGGTGGGATTCATCTTGAGCTGATGTTGACGCATGAGATTAAATATTGTTCTCAAATCTTGGATGTGATCTTCTTTTAGACGACTTTTGACAGCAATATCGTCAACGTAGCATTCGACTGTTTTACGAAGATGTTCTCTGAAAATGGTACTCATGGCTCGCTGATAAGTTGCACCAGCGTTCTTGAGACCAAATGGCATCACTGTGTAACAATAGACTCCTCGAGGAGTGCGGAAAGATGTATGCTTTTCATCTTCAGGATGCATTTTGATCTGATTATATCCAGAAAATCCATCCATAAAAGATATTCTTTCGAACCCACAAGTATTATCAATCATAACGTCTGTGATAGGAAGAGGAAATTTATCTTTCGGACATGCTTCATTGAGATCTCGGAAGTCGATGCAGACTCGAACTTTTCCAGTTTTCTTCAAAACTGGGACGACATTGGCTACCCAATCAGGATGCTGCTCTTCTCGAATAAAGCCACAAGCGATGAGCTTCTTGACTTCATCATCAATTGCGTCCATCATTTCAGGCTTAAATCGCCTTTGTTGCTGTTTGACCGGTTTAGCATTAGGAAGAATGTTCAGTTTGTGAGTAGCAATCTTGGGATCTAAACCTGGCATGTCTTCGTAACTCCAAGCAAAGACGTCAATGTATTCTTTAATGAGAAGAATCAACTCTTGCTTATCTGCTTCTGGAAGATTCTTGCTAATAAAGATTGGCCGAGGTGACTCTCTTTCCCCTACATCAATTTGAATTAGTTGATCTTCAGTAGAAGGTTCTCTTTGTTCAAATCGGAGTACCCATTGGTTATCCATATGTTGAGCCCAAGGATCTGTTTCCGGACTTTCTTCAACGTCTTCATCACAACCTTCTGGTAGTTCAGCGGAGACCATATTAGAAGATACAATTATACGATGAACTTTACCGATGCTGGTATCAGAATCCCATGATCTGGAATCAGAAGAATTAGAACGTTCTTCACTATCTGATTCAGAAGCTGCTGGGGATAACAGTGGCGGAGAAGTATATCCGAGACCTTTCTTGGTCCTGCTGTAATACATTGGCGATTTTCCTTCCGGAACAGTCGTGCGGATAGGAGTTCGTCTACCTTTACCGTAATTGAGGCCATTATTGAAGTCATAGCCCATTTTTCGGATGATGTCTTTTGATTGTTGACTATAACGATGGAACTGGAGACGTCCCGTATCGTTAAGTTTGCTATCATCTGTATAACTGAATTGTTTTTCCGGTCCTTTAAAAAAAAGTGCTGGACTTTCACCTTTCTTTAGAGAAGGGTAAATACGGTAAGAATCATCTGGATCTTCAAGTGAGACTTCTGTCTGAAGAGATTGTACGACTCCCATTGTAACTGATTGGAAGCTATCTAGCATATCCGAATAACATTTAGTATAGTAAATAACATCAGTATACTGGAAAGTAGGTACTTTTTCATTGATTTGTACATCAATATTTATAATAGGACCTTTAACCTTAGCAGGTTTGATCAAATTGATTACAAGAGAGGGAGAAGAAGAACGTGGAGGAGGCTTGTTATGACGGAGGTCGATAACAAGTGGCTCAGAAGAGGTGAGCTCCCTTTTTTCTTTGTTGTGAGTTAAATCAACAACAAGTGGCTCAGAAGGAATGAGCTGCTTTTTGTCTTTGTTACGACGTAAGTCAATAACAAGTGGCTCAGAAGAGGTGAGCTCCCTTTGATTTTTATCAACATCAACTGATTTCATTTGAACTGGCAAGTGAATAACCAGTGGCTTGGAAGATTGTGGATGAGAAACTCGTCCCTTAACAGGTATGATAAGAGTATCTTAAGGCACTGCTTTTTGATCTTCTTCAGTATCCATAGCCAATACCACCTTCATAAACTTATCCTTGTACATACGAGCATCGTTACAATAAGCTTCAACACCCTTGAAAGGATAAAGGTCCGCAACTTCCTTATGAACTTGTCCTTTGTCATCAACGTATTTAAAGCATTGATGAAGAGTTGATGGAACAATATTGTGTTCATGGAGGAATGGCCTTCCCAGGAGAGCATTGTAAGAACAACCATGATTGTCAATGATATAAAAGGTCACCTTTGTGCGAAGATTGCCTATTTGGAGTTTTAGGCGGATCTTGCCCAAAGGTTCACTCTTTCCTTGATTAAATCCCAGAATAGTAGTGATTGTGGTTGAAAGACTATGCACTGGTATCTTTAATGCATCTAGCATTGTCTTTGGCATAATACTAAGTGCAGACCCTGGATCTATCAGGATACGATCAACCTTCATTGAATCAACATATCCTGTATAGTAAAGAGGACGATCATGTCTATTATCTTCCATTAACATATCATCTTGAGTGAAGGTAATATTTGGGATTAATTCCAAAACACTATGACAGTGATGACAAGAGACTGGTTCTGATTCTGGCTTCTTGAGAAGAGTTAAGCAAGTTTCAGCCTGCATCAGAGCTTTACATAGAGTTTCTCGTGTCTCCTTGGAAAGACGCAAAAGTTCAAAGATTGACAGCCTAGTCGGTGTATTGGCTAACTGAGCCAATATATCGAAATTGTAAGGCTTCTCAAGCCCAGTAGGAGATGACTTCTTTAGGGGTTTGTCAAATCGAACTTGTTGCTTGCCTTTGTCAGCCGTTGTTGGCTTGGAAGAAATTGATACTACAACTGGTGAAGATGTAGAAGGGACTTCTTCATCAGATACGGGTTGTACCGGAGCAGGTACAGAAGAAGAAGCAGGATCCTTTTGACTTTCAGAATGATCTTTCAAATAGGCTTTCCCTGATCTGGTGCCTAACAGAATCTCTTCGTCAACAATGGGATCTAAAGATACCATGTTGCAGATCTTAGTTTTGCCTTTAGAACGAGTTTTCTCCTTGGAAGAAGAGGACACCTCGAATTCCGTAGCAAGATCAGGATGGATCCACATAATTTCACCGTTGTCAAGAGATAAGGGAACAAGACCTTCATTGGATGGAAGCGGGAGATTCTCAATCTCAAGGGTTACTTTAGGAATTGGAATGACACCGTGCTGTATCATCTGCGGAGGGAAATCTCCAAATTGGACTGAAACCATATTTGCAGTAACAATCTTCTCATCTTGTTGCAAAGTGACTACACCAGCATTGACAAGCTCTTGAATCTTACCTTTGAGCACATAGCATGCTCGAGTAGGATGTCCAATAAATCGGTGATAGACACAATACTTGGGATGATCAGTCTTATTGACTTCATCAGGTTTCTTTGGATCAGGGAGTTGAATTTTATTACTTTTGAGTAGACACACTACACCAAAACATATAATTTGTAACACATGTTTTTTATAATTAGTAACGGTTATTATCGTTACACGCTTGTAACGATAATAAGTGTTACAATAATTAACAAAACGTTACTAAAATTTTAATTTTTAATTTTTGTTAGTTTTATAATTTATGTAACAGTAAAAACCGTTACAAATCAATTTGGCAGTGAAAGAAAATTGCCCACCCTCCCGCACTCATTTTCATTTTCCCTCTCCTTTTTTCACTTGACCTTCCTCCAGCCCTCTCTCCCCCCTCACATTTTCATTTTTCCTCTCCTTCTCCTTCTCCTTCTCCTTCTCCTCTCTCTCTCTCTCTCAAGCTTCCTCCAATGCTCTCTCGAGCTTACTCTAGTCTTGAAGTTCTGTTCATTTTCCTAATTCCTCTTATTTCTGGTAGCTTCTAAACACATTTTCTTCTTATGTGTGAGATTTAAGTTTCTAATTTCTTATAGTATTAGGTTTTCCTAATTTCTAAAGTGTTTCTTCTTTAATTTCTTTGTTGTGAGAGATCTAATTTCAAAGTGTTACTTAAGAATTTCACATGCCGTATTTATTTGTTAGGGTTTTGTAAAATTTTATATTTTGGACATGAGATCATTTAATATTTATAGAAGGAGGAGGAGACCGGGATGTCAAGGTCACAACACCGATCCCGTCGATGTGGAGGTAGAGGAACGGATCGAGCCGCAGGTCCCGCTGGACGAGTTCTATGAGGAGTTCGTCATTGTCAATGTTAAATCTGTTGATGCCATTGAGAAGAACTTGGTGCGTCCGGAAGGAATTGTTGCGGGCGAGGAGGAACATCTCCATTATCCCCACTTCGAGATCGAAAAAAGGTAATATGTTTGGTCGCTTAGTTAGCGCGGATTGGAATTCGATTGATTGATGAATTCTGACAATGGAGAATCATGTTATTGCAATTTTTTCCAGTGTCCAGGGTGCTGATTTATGGTGAATCTGCATATCGTATCTGAGTTCTGGAAGTTGTCTTGGCAGAGCCTACGTATTATGGTATACCCAATCCTCCATTTTACTTATAAACCAATTTTTACTAAAATTATGTACTTGCATCCTTTTTTTCCCTCTAAAGAAGACTTTTTGTATAGTGCTTTCTTGAAAATCAATGTTGTTGATCGCTCTTTTCGGTTCATTAGGAATAAGAGGTGAAGATAACCGCTAATTCAGTTTATCCAGGTGTTATTTTTTACTTATCTCTTCCGATATAATAGCATCATGAATAGTAAGTCCATATATAAGTAGAGTATGTCATAGATAATCCCTTTAATTATTTTTATAATGTCAACCCCTTGACCAATTTTATTCTCTCATATTGTTTTATTTATTTATTTACTTGTCACATACATTTGTTATGGTTATTATTGGTTTTATTTAAAATTCTATTGGAGGGTTCAAGTGAGTAATAATGGAATTACAGGGGCCTTGGTGCAAATGTCACCAATTCAAAACTTCTTTTAAAACTGAACATACACTGTGTTCAAATTCAAATTGAATTCAAATTCGAAGTACTCTCAGGAAGGAGCAAATCCAGTTTAAATTCGATTTTATATCCCCTCTTCTTATCTCCTCCAGATTTGAATACATGGGTATAAATTCAGACCTCTCGATCTAATTCCCAGCCTCCGACCCTTCGAAACCCTAAGAATCTGTTCTTCCATTACAAGAATCACCAACGAGGAGTCGAGGGATCAGTTGTGGGTGACAAATCATTTCAAGAGGTAGGTGACTGCCCTTTATAATTTGCTGCTCTGTTATTTTCCTTAAAAGTGCTCGATCAAATGTGTAAGAGAACATAGATGGAGAAGATGCTGTACCTTAAAGTTCAAATATATGCAGCCTTTGTCTACATATGCCATAAACATATGCGTATCAGTAAACATCTATAGCTATGGGTCAGGGATTAATGAGTTCAATGTGTGAGGGTAGGCTTGATACCTAGGTTCTTAACTACAGATTGATACTTATGTCCAGATAAGTGTCCTAAATACTAGAGTATCAGAACTCGAGTATCTTAGAGAACTGTTGAACATAAAACTCTGTTTAGTGAAGTTAGGCCAAGGATGCAACCATTGGTTGTATCGACACGTCCAGGAGGGCGTGGATAGCAAGTATAACTCTGATCAAGACTTGGACAGAGGGTTGTGCAGGCATATGAGATATCTGGTAGCATGTGCCAGCATAAGAGTGTTGGCGTTATCAATATAGGGTCGGGTAGCAAGGAGATTTGACAAAATAGAGTAGTAAACATATGGACAGATGCAACTACATACCTGTCACAATAAGGATACTACCTATAGGTAGTACATGGAAATAGATGGATCACCAGACACCATGCCCAAGTCTAGTTTATGAGAAGTTAGGAAAGGACAGTATAGGAATTTAGGAAAGATGATTTGTTTATACAATGATCATGAAGTAGGATAGCATGTAGTATCAGTTTCGTACATGGACACAATAATCTCATACACTAAAAAGGCAACCTAGGATATTGATGTACTCATGGATACCAAGGTGTAGGTTGTCTAAGAAGATGAACCATAGCATTGGGTGTAGCGAGGGTATTGGAAACTAAAAGAGACCTTGGTTGGACTTTCATGTTGAGATACTGAAGTTTGTAAGAAGGGTGAAGATAGCATCTGAAAAAGAAGAATAACATTTACTTTTGGCACATTGTGTACCTAGAAAACATCAACAACATTCCATTACATTTTTGCAATATGGATTAGCTTATTTACCCATAGAAACCCACCTGAGAATTTAACCAAGTAACCAAGAAAAGGCAATTGACTTCCCCATAGCCAATTTGGACTGCTACGTATATTTTCTTGGCTTTAACCTGACATGGGGTATCATGTGCTCAATGCATTATTTTTACTTTTTAGATTTTGTCACATCATGGATCTCCATCTTCACCCGTTAGATAGGGAGTCCTCAGAGCTTCCATTATTCGTTCACAACAGAGCAAATTAACAAGATCTGGACAGTCTTTATATGCCTCCACTATCTTCTCCCCTTACTTGTGTGTACCAGAAGGGTAGGGATACACGTATCCTATACTGATAGAGATGAGTGGAACCAGGTATGGAGATATGATATGGCTATGACAGGTACTAAACCTATATGTATGATAAGAATATAGGGGAACCATGTCCTTGATGACTTGTTATATAATTAGAATTTTATAAGCTTGTACACATAGGCACAAATATAAGGGGTAACAGAGTAAGGGGGGTTAGAGTGTTCAGTAGAAATTATAACACCTAGCCTTAGGAGCAGCAGGTAGCTGCTGGTTGCGGATAGCAGCGTAGCCATAGGGGAGGTGCCCTGCTACATGGAGAATAGTTGGGAAGTAGCTATGTGGGGGTATCAATGGTTGGAAGAGTTAGGATGAACCTATGGTGACAGGTTCTCAAACAGCAGCAACCTACATTATTAATGGGATTTACAAATGTGCTTAGGTATAGTTGGGTACTATGATAATTTCACTAGCTATACTTAGTGTGATACTTGGGTACTATGATAATTTCAATTACAGGCTTCAATTTTTGGTAAACATGCTATCAGAAATGTACCAAGTCGCTAAGATTTTCCTCAGTTGAGAAGTTTGCATGGTTTTTGTGTAAGAATATGCAGGTTGTTACTCATTGCGAGGGGGAGCTGATTGTTTTGTGATGACTGATGCAGCACAAGACCATCGAAAGCGTCCTGGAACATGGGGAGAACTTGAATACCCTCGTCGAGAAGAGTAATGATCTTAGTGGTGCTTCTCAAGTAAGTTGGACATAACACAGATGTGATTTCTGATGTTGTTTTTGCCACTCTTTTTTCCCCTGTGTGTAAATGATAATGTTTTTGAGGAATTGAAGAAACTGAACAAATCTTATGGTTTTCTTCACTGGCAGATATTCTACAGGCAGGCCAGGAGAACAAACCAGTGTTGTACTATACTTTAAACTGCACTTTGGTTGCTTAGCTTCTGAGCTTGTAAGTAACTGTTGAGAACTAATAAGGGATTTAGTCCCACATTGGAAACATGTAGTATGAAGAGGAGCTAGATCCTAAAAGGTTTCTTTCTTTGTTAGGCCCCCTTTAAAAGCTTTTTCCTTATGTAATCTCTTGCATTCAGTCGCGATGGAGAATAGTCAAGTTCAATTTTGTAACATTTATATTGGGTCCCTTTCTATTGACAGCTTACCGAAGTATGAAGCTTCACACGAGTTCCATACTAAGAAGAAGTGCCAGCAACAAAGGCAACACGAGGAGATGGCGAAGCGACAAAAACTGCAGCATCCACAGCCACATGCTCGCCTCCCTCCCATTCAACACACAGGAGGCCAGCCCCATTCTCATTCCATTGTTGTTTTCATAAATTACAACACAAAGATGTAGAGGGAAAGTGTACCAACCTTCATGTTGTCATTGAAACCAACAATGGAATGTTTTCTTATTAAAATATTAATGTATGGATGCTATTGAACATCATGTGGTTTAGTTGCTTATTAATCAAATATTATGTGGTTTAATTATTAATTTGAATGGTTGAATTGTTATTCGAAATTATGTGGTTTAGTTACTTGCTCGGAATTGTTATTGAAAATTTCGTGGTTTAGTTAATGGTTTGGAATGGTTGAATTATTATGAAAGTGAAATATTATGAAATTGGATGTGTTGTTTATTGTTTAGTTACCAGTTGAATGTAGTTTTTTTTATTTAATTTAAATAGTCCAATTGTAATGGTTATAACTGTGATAATTAGTGGAGAATAATAACGAAAAAAAATAATGTAGTCACAGTAAAAACTGTGACAAAATAAACTAACTGCAACATTAATAACTGTGACAAATAGAATATTGGTCACGGTTACAACCGTCACATAAATGGACTTCTATCACGGTTATAACCGTTACCAAAATAACTATTTGTCACGGTTATAACCGTGATAAAAATAAATATTTGTAACGGTTATTACCGTGACTAAATATTAACCACGCCCCACTAGTAACGGTTATTACCGTGACGAATTATAATTGTCACGGTAATAACCGTGGATAATCGCCTATTATGGTGTAGTGTGTCATTTTCGTCAAAGGAATATTCCACCTTCGGACGAGGTTCTCTCGATGGAGGTGCAGAAGGAGTAGGAGTAGATGTAGGTGGGGCCACATTGACAGCCAAAGACTCTTTATTTTTGTTTAAGTTAATGTTCAAAGTTTCTTTCGCTTTGCGATTGTTCTGGCGATTGTTACCGCCTGAATTTTGATGCTCATCTCGATCAGGGTTAGACATTTGTACCCCCAATTGTTTGAACTTGTCAGTACTCACTTCAGCAGCTTTGGCGTTGATAATGAATGAGGGCCAATCTTGGAATTAGGTTGATCCCGTCCACATACTGATAATAGGCAAAAGATTTGCCTTACAAGTATCAATAGTGACAGCAGCTGGAGTTCCAGGAGGCATTTTCAAAGCTTCACGACGGAACCGTTCAATAAAACTCTCAACAGTTTCGTTATGATTCTGTTTGATTTTGTTGAGAGCTGACATCGTCATATCATTAAATCCTTCATAGAACCGTTCCAGAAAGATTTGTTTGAGACCTGAAAAAGAAGTAATGCAACCATCGGGCAAACTTCTGTACCAGTCGTAAGCTACGCCGGCTAAACAACCGACGAATACTCTGGTAAGAAGAGCGTCATTTGGCTGAAGTTGAACAGTCATTACCTCAAAATGATTGATGAATTGACTCGGAGAAGTACTGCCATCGAACAGAGAAATTGTAGGTATTTTGTATTTCGGGGGAAACGGGACGTCCTTCCATTCAACCGGATAGGGTTGCTTAATCCCCAACCTTTGCAAGTTGTCCTTCTCTTTAAATGCTTCAAATTGGGTTCGTAAGAGTTTGACAGCTTCATTGGCATCTTTGGATGAAGAAGAAGGAGCAGGTTGAGTTGTAGTGGTAGGAGGAGGAACAGCGTTGTAAGTACTTGTACTTGTATAGGAGGTATTGGGGGAGGCACTACCCCCAGTCCAGTATTGGCAGGTATCGAAGATGCTATGATCTCTGGATTAGTAATAGGTGCAGTTGGTGGTGTAGCATGCTGTAATACAATGATGGAATGCATACTAGCAACCATCTCAGCCATGGTTTTTAATTTGTCTTCAAGTGCAGCAATTCGCTGTTCTTGATTTGCGGAAGTTGAAGCATCCGGATCATCGGTGACAACATAAGCCGTCACTTCTCTTGGCACAGTGGAAGATACTGTTTGTTCAGAGCTTTCACTGTATGCATCATAATCAGAGAACGAATCATCTCCTGACTGGGAAACAGGAAGATGACTTGAAGGATTTTGAGAAAGATTCCTTTGACCGATTGTATCTCGGCTTCGAGAACGGGTATGTTGAAATACTCCTTCAGAAGATTCTTGAAGTAATTCCAAATACCGTTGGCTTGGCTTGCGGAGTCTACCATGCTTAGAGCATCTTTTACCCCCAGTGTCTCGGGAAGTCATGTGAACAGAAGCATACAAAACTTCGTCTTCTTCTGACATAGGTTTAGATTTAGCAAAAGTTAAACGATCGAAGACAGATCGTTTTGTCGTTTGACAACAGCATTGGATGATGACTTTATGATTACAGTGATGATCAGATGGTTGAGATGGAGATATTGAGACATTATCCTGTTTTTGTCTTAGATGTTCTCGAAGATCTACAACAGGACGAGGAAAGTTCCGAGGGATCTGTTCTTTGATAACATTTGGAACATGATTCCGATTCTTCAAATGTTTAGTCCCTTGAGTATACAGGGAAGTACTCACTTCATTGGCATAAGTGTCAGGATTTTTGACCTTGGAGATTTGTTTCTGATGATGTTTGACCTTCGGCATTGGCTGTTTGCGTTTTACCGAAGTGGATCGGTTAAGATAAGTTCTGAGGTCAGCAAATTCACCCCCAGGAGTTTCTGTTTGAGACACTAACAGTTTTTCCTGTCTGGAACGACAAATTTAGAGAGTCGGGAGGTCCTAGAATTCTGCTATCGGAGTAGGCAGAATACCTCTTTGATTAGTACAAGTACTCTTGTTATAAAGGAAAGAAGAATCCTTGTTTGCCAGAGTTCTCGAATTGATTGGTGCCGAGACACATTGAGATGGATCCTCTTCAGTAAAGACTGAAGAAGACTGAGAAAAGACCAAAGGGCCTTTTCCCTTGTTTTGAGATGAAGGGTTAGCTAAAGAGCGTTTCCCTCTGTTATCTTCCAAGTCATGAGACAAGGAAGTTTGAGAAAAGACCAATGGACCTTTTTCTTTGCTTTGAAGAGAAAGAGGAATAGTCAAAGGACTACCCTCAGTGGATTGCGCAGAGGCAATAGGGTGTTTGGGAAGAGGAGTAGAATCTCTTCTTTTATTGTGAGAAGAAGGGAATTTAGCTAAAAGGCTGTTTTTCTTGGATTGCGCAGACTTGGTTTGCGCATGGGTAAAAGGTGCACTGGTTACTTGTGCAGTAGAAGCTTTGGTAGAAAGTGCATCAGGAGTTCTTGTCTTAGAGTGCTTGGGATGCACTTTGGTTACTGGAGTGCTATTTTGCGCAGGAAAAGCCACTGCCAATTGCGCCAGAGTCATAGGAGCCTTCTGTTTTGACAAGACAGCATATGAAGTAGCCTGCGCAACAGTTGCAACAGACTGCACAGCCTTGACTGCAACAGATTGTGCAGCAGTTGTTGAGACAGACTGTGCAACTATTGGCACAGCAGTTTGTGCAGCAATCTGACTAGCAGATTGTGCAGCAGTTGGTACAGCATCCTTGGTGGCAAAACTGCCAGATTGTGCAGACTTGGAGACCTAAACTGAGCGCACTTTGCTCTTAGCAGAAGTGGCTACAGTACGGGGAGTGGTCTTGGAGTTGAGCATCGCCTCGTAGGCTGTCTGATTGACTTTAACAACCAGCGTCTTTTGCGTCTTCCCGATAGACGACATTGAGTTGCTACTTCTTCGTCGGAGGAGAAAGTTGTCCCCAGTAGAGTCGCCATTTTGTTTGCAAAAAACAAAAGTATAAAACTTTATTGATACAAACTGTAATAAAGATTACAAGAATTCTGGGAAAATTACAACTATAGGAATCCAATCTTGATGACGATTGCTCTATCCCTTGGACGATGTGAACTTTGAAGACGAAGCCTTTGAAGTTGAAAACAACTCTAGAAACTGAAGGCAAAAGCCTCTGAAGTTGAAGACAAAAGTCTCGGAAGAATACAGCAGCACTTTGGCAAGAACTCTTGAACTCTCTGATTTCTGATCTCTGATCTCGATCCCCTTGAAATGAAGACTTGAAACTCCATTTATAGAGTTCTGGAAATAACTAACTTTCAGTTATTCTGGACTGCGCAAGATAATTTGCGCAGCAACTGATTTGTGCAGCACTGGACTGCGCAGGCAGTTATTGGATTGTGGGCCAACTATCTGGGACACATGGCATCATTTGATTGAAATGCGCATGATCATGCATAGACAGTTGCCACGTAATAAGCAATTGATGGCATGAATGCCACATATAATTTGTCAGTTATGTTGGTAGAATGCGCAAAGTGAACTGCGCAGACTTTGGTTTGCGCAGACTCAGACTGCGCATAAATGGTTTGCGCAACGCAGACTGCGCATGAATGGTTTGCGTAATCACGGATTGCGCTGCCACCTGTCAGCCGCCCTCGAGCACTGTGCGGCGCCATAAACGAACAGTCTTCTCATTATTCGTGTTGTCAACTGTCAGGAAGATCTGATTTGATTCAGTCAATGATGACTTCTGCCACGTCAGTCTGCGCAGTTGGGAACATGCGCAAACCAAACTGCGCAAAGTGATGTCTGCGCAATCTGTTGTCTGCGCAACTCATCAAAATGATAAATATCTTAAATTTTTGACTTTGTTGATTGATACAACTTGATTTTTCGGGACCTACACCTACCACCACCTTTGATATTTATTGCCCTTTCTTCTTTCTCTCTCTTCATTACTCATCTTCTTCTTCCCCATTACTTCCTTACCTACCAGAGAGAGGAGAGAGAGGAGAGAGAGGTCTAGGCAAGTGCATCTTGCTTCATGGAGGAACCCACCTTTTAATTGTCCATTCTTTTCCTCATGCGATTTTAGCACTCTTTAGTACTTGGTATTTTTAATTTCCATGGTTAAATTTGTATAGATCTAAGTTTATAGTACTTTCTGAATTCCTAGGTTTTGATCTAGTTAGCATTATTATTTTTCAGTTCTGATGGTTCCATGTTGTAGAGAATCTCGTTCTACCCCATTTTGACCTATGGAAGTTCGGATTTAGGCTCCGGATGATGGAGTTATGGAGCTTGAGGACTTGGCTCTCATGGTGTTCTTCTTCTCTGAAATTTTGGAGAAGATGAACAGTGCTTGACTTGACCGCATGAATATTCATGCGGCAAGTGTTCTATCCAGCCGCATGACTGGAAGTTCTTGAGCCGCATGAGAGTCGGACTCACTTAGCCGCATGACTCGCCCTAATTCCCAGCCGCATAAGTTCTGAAATTCCTGAGCCGCATGGGCTCATTCCCCATCGGCCGCATATGTGTCCATCTCCTTGAGCCGCATGAACTTTAGCACTGGTGGACCGCATAGGCCCTGATCCTTCAGCCGCATGAGCACTCTTCCCTTCTGAGCCGCATAGACTCCAATGCTCCTGGCCGCATAGGCTCGGTTTCCCTTTAGCCGCATGCGCCCCTTGCCCTTGCAGTCGCACATGCGCCCACCACATCGAGCCGCATGGAACTCCACTTGCCCGGTCGTATATTCCTGAGTGTTAGCCAGCCGCATGAGTCCCAGTCCTTCCTGGCCGCATGGACTTCCAGCAACCCTGAGCCGCATGCGCCTTGGGCTTTCTTCTAGCCGCATGAAGCCGCGCGCCTGCTCCATGTTGAACCCAAACCCTTGGCCGCATGGAACCACTGATTCAGCCGCATGGGCTGTTCTCTTCTAGCCGTATGAGCCTACCCTTTCCTGACCGTATATGCTTTAGCCGCATGGCTCTTCTATAGCCCTGGATATTGATATTTTATTAGATATTTTACGTCCATTTTATATCCTTACGCCTTTTGTCCTGAACTTGAAAATCATGAATTCATTTGTATGTTTGGAATTGATAATTGAACACGACGTGATAGTGACCCGTAGTGGTGCACTCCTGACATGATAACCTGGCATGACCTGATAGTGGCCCGTCGTGGCGTACTCCTGACAAAGTACACCTGACATGATAACCTGACATGATTTCTCGAATAGCTGTTGCGACGGCTACCTGACATGACATGACCTGTATAATTGATCCTGACACCGTGGGCGATTGTGCTTGTACAAATAATCCAGTCCTGTCTTGCATCATGTCTAGGAGGGGACTTCTGAGTACCACGGTCAAGAGTACCTACTGAAATGGACTAAGGTTAATGACTAGTATAACTCACTAGACACGAAGAGATGTTCCCCAGTTACAGGCGATCCCGTTATCCCGGCCGCAAATGTTTGGACTTGTAGCCTGCCGACGAGTAGGGCACATTTCCAGCCCACTGTCATGTGGGGCACTCTTGATTGTCACTTAAATAATTGAACTCTATTGTCACTCTAAAGCATTGTACTCTCTGAATTGTCACTATAATGATTGCCTGGATAACCTGGATAGCTGCAGGGCCTATGACTACTTGGAGCATCTCATTGCATCTTGCTAGTAACTAGGATTGTGATAACCCTAGTTAGTTAATGTAGAAAGCCGTAGGCAATGATTGGCCGTGATTGATTGGATGGAGTCTAGTCCAGTATAGTATTGTCTAGAAGTGATTGCAAGATTGTACCAGAATGATTGAATGATTGTCACTCCAGATTGTCACCATAATGATTGTCACTCCAGAATGTTACTTGACCTGATTTCTTATATTTATCTTGCCGATAAATGGTGAGAGAAACCAAGTTCCGTTCAGACGAAGGGTTACAACCCCAGTCCTTGTTTGGTTTACGGGTTGTAACCTGGCTATCTGAATAGTCCCATGGTTATCTCATCGTATATCATCCTGTCATGCTTTCTATCCATATGTCCTGTCTTTTAGTGATTCTATACAAGATTGTCTTTTATAATTACTCATCATGCTTTTTTCTTAACTACTGCCTTTTATTATGTAATTTTACTCTTGTGCTAATTGCTGGTTTTAGTTCTTAAGTGAAGCCTCCTTTGTGGCACTTGCTCTTTCTGGGGTCTGACCCAGCTGATTTTGTATGGCCAAATATCGGAGCAGCACCAAAGGATCTCCCTGCTTTTCAGCCCGATGGTGGTCACCAGGCGTAACCCGGGCAACGAGTGAGTTTATTTTTGCTCTCCCACTCTATTGTAAAATTATTCTTTTGAGGCGTTTAGCCGCCGAGCAAGTGTTAGCTCGTTTGCACCTTTATTTACTGTCTGCCTACGGGCTGTAAGCATGATTGGCAACTCGAGGTTGATCATGTATGACTTAAACTCTTGCTAGTCCTTACATTTTGTACGACTAGCTTCATGATCATCTGGATATGTAATATTTGGGACGCCTTACAATTGTATATTTGGTGATCTGATATCTTGTGATTATTATTAGTTGGTTGAGATTGAGACAATAGGCTATTTTATGACCTTAAGAGACTGATGGATTGTAGTGAAACCCTCATATATCTAGACAGCCGTGACCGTATAGCGGGGTGGATTCCATTCCGTTATACGTAGCTGGCTATGTCTGCCCCCGCTCTCCAGTATTCTGGTTCTGGGGCGTGACATTCTCCGTCCTCCTGGATGGTCATCTGTATGGTTTTATCAAGAGCAACAGAGGAATTCGTCAAGGTGATCCCCTCTCCCCATATCTATTCTCTATAGTTATGGAGTATTTTTCTTGTTTGATGGACTCTGCAGTGATTAGAAAGAAGATAACTCCGCTATACAAACATATCAAGCCACATGTTTTCCATCTTATTTACGCGGACGATCTTTTGGTGTTCATGACCCCTACTTGGAGAGGAATACAGGAGCTATCAGACATTCTGGAGACGTTTGGAAAATTAACGGGACTTCGCCTGAATCATGACAAAAGTACGATTTATTTCAACTCGCATTGTGATAGTCAAATTGAAAGAGCAGCAGCTTTGGGAGTTGAGCGGGGTAGCCTACCAGTCAAATATCTCGGGGTTCCGCTTTCGGTTAACTATGCTCGGGATACGGAGTGTCAGACTCTAGTAGAATATACACAACGAAGGGTTGAGGGATGGCACGCAAGGAGTCTCTCGTTCGCCGGTCGCATTGAGCTTGTTCACTCGGTCATCACTTCTATTATCCGATTCTGGCTCCAAGCTATAATGCTACCTATGGCGACTTTCAGACAGATCGAGAAAACATGTGCCAATTTTATTTGGCGCGGTGGGATGCACGGGATTAGTTGGGAGACGTTATGTCGTCCAACAGAGGAAGGGGGAGTTGGATTGTATAATTTTCAAAACCTCCGAGACGTGGCAGGATCCAAACTGTCGTAGAAATTATTGACGTCCAACTCTATCTGGGCGACATGGATGAGAAGCCGCTACACTAAAGGGACCAACTTCTGGTGTATGAGCGCGAATAGCAACGACTCGATTGTGTTCAAAAGGGCCTGCCATTATCGGACGTCCATGTGTTCATTGTTGCATCGGGTCATAAAGGACGGCAAGGAGACCATGCTGTAGCAGGATCTGTAGTGCCCCGCCCCTACATCGTGCCCCGTACTCTATCCACGGGGTGCGCGAGAAAGGAACACTGACGCTATCGATTCGGTCGGGACCGATAGGTCGGGATCGACCGAGTCGATCGAACGGGAACGGTTGAATTAAGATCCATTCCTCGTTATGGAATGTCTTCTTCGGAACCAAGTTCCATATTCAGCGGGTTGCGCCTCGAGGATTGGCTCTGCGGCTGAGTCGGGAGAGACCTCCCGTTGCTCTGTTTTTTCACGCCGCTTGCGTTGGTTTTGGCTTTGTTTTCTGAATGCGTTTTCGTGAATGTTTTTGATGGCTTTCATGGCTTGCATTTCGAACTCGCATTTCCTATCGAACTCCTTGAATAATGCAGTGTTCTAATCAGTTGCTTGTGCGATTTCAGGTAATCGCGTAGGCGACGTCTAGCGCGACCAACAAGTTCTCTCGCCGAAGTAAACTCAAGGTGAGTGACTGACCTCCTTCGTCTCGACCCTCTATTTCAAAATGAGAACTCGGGTAATGATATTAAAATTGAATGATTCGCTTGCATAATACAAGTCCTGTATGTTAGAAGTGAAAAAGAAATGAGTTGTGTTGAAAAGAGATAGAATTATTTTAGGCCTGCAAAACGACCAAGTAAATGAATTGATTACATAACAAGCCCCAACAGTATCCTAAAATACACCATGTTAACCTATCATGGTCATGGACAACTTGTCGACAAGGGCGATGGTTTCTTCGAGCGGCAACCCGGGGCCACGGGACCGACTCGGCCTAGGAAGAAACAGGTTATAGCCGAGCTGGGTATGAAGCAACCGGTAAGACGGGGACTTGCATCGGAGCTCGCTACTTGAGTTGCAAGGGTCCCGTATTACCAGGCTATGTCCAGCATGGCTAGTTAATGCCAGTGACCTCCACATCAAACACTTGATATAAATTGTTATTCAACTAACAGGGAAGGTGATGGTATGTTCTATGTTGCACGGTGCGCTCTGCCGAGGGAAATTCTGGTGTAACTTACTTGGGTTATGTTTCGTCAAATGCTTCGTATGAAATTACCTAGGATGGTTAGAAAGATCATGAAAAGCAAGTTGTGTAAATGTTTATCTAAATTCTTGAACCAAATGAGAGCCTGGAAATTAATTAGCCACTCGCCAGTACATGTTGATTGTACTGATCCTCGCTCTCTCTACAGGTGCGATAAATCAGGAGGAGCGTGCTACGTGAAGGGAGGCTACGCTCGTGTGTTTTGAAGCTTCGTCCTTGCGGTCGAAGTTTGGATCCAATCTCTTTTGAAGACTCCGCTGTCGAAGGCCAAGAAGACAGATGGAGCGACTTCCCGTCATCCCAGGTGGTTTTGTTATGCTAGTTGTAATCAAGGGATGAAATGCATGGAATGGCTATCTCGTCGACGTTCATTTTGTAATGGAGTCAGTTTGTAAAAAGCCCGCGCGGCGCCTTTGTATCGAGTCTGTAAAATGATGTTCAATATCAATAAAGCTTAAATTTCCTTCTCTATAATGTGTGTTCAATTTACTCTGCGCATTCTCTTGTTGTTGTGTTTCGGATAACCTTATAACTATGCCTTGTGCGAGCGCAACTTAGGCTTGCACGGCATCACGCCCGGGGGACGACTATCGATTCTACGAAATCGGGGCGTGACAGGATCCGTGGTTCTCAGCTCAACCGCTAGGTGAGCGGCATGGTGGCCTCGTACGAGGATGGATGCACAAGCATGATCGGGTTAGCTGTATTATGAGACAGGGAGCATGGAATCCGGCGGCTAATATACACACGCGGAGGTTCAACAATGAGATCCTTGCTGTTCACATTGACCCTGACATCGTGAAGGATGAGTGGGTATGGAACGAATCGAAGGAAGCGCGTTTCAGTTATACAGCAGCATACAACCTGTACCGTACTCACCACCCCGGCTGGGAATGGGAAGAACTTGTGTGGATGAAGGGGTCTGTACGAAAATTCCAATTTTGTCTGTACAAGTTGTGTTTGGGAAGATTACTAACGCTTGACAGACTTGTCAGGTTTGGAGTGAGGGTAGACGCTCATGGATGCGTTTTGTGTGGGCACGGGCATGAAAATTTGAATCATCTCTTCTTTGAGTGTCGGCTTTCGTGGTACATATGGTCGGTTCAGAGCCAGAAGCTGCAGATAGATTCGGGAGGAAATCGTAGTTGGAGGATTATTTTTGAACTGATCAAGAGAGAGAAGAAGAAGGGCTCCAGATGGTATAGAGAAGCGCGTCTCCGGCTGGCTGCTGCGGTCTGGCACATTTGGAGGGAGAGAAATCGTCGAATTTTTGAAGGGTTGGTAACCCCGAGTATAGGTATCAAAAAAAATATAGAATTTGATGTAGAAACATTGGGATAATGTCCCAATACTGATGATGTAAGAGGCGATGGGGTGTAATCTTTGCTGCTATTTTGAATAACAATTACCATTATTCAAATAAAATAAAATTATATATATATATATATATATATATATATTTGAACCAATGGGTAATTGTGACGAATATGCAGGTCAAATTGGACTTCCATGTATATAAATTTGCTATGTATTTAAATTTGAACCATTCAATTCATGATGTGTTGATATTGCGCTTTTATTTATATGTCAAATAATATATGTCACCTGATCCGCACCCTGTGTGTGTGTGTGTGTATATATATATATATATATATATATATATATATATATATATATATATATATATATATATATATATATATATATATATATATATAACAAATAAATATGGCTAGAAGTATATATGGTTATATAATGTCTTCCTTCAATATATACCATGTATATGCTAAATAAACACAAAAATCACTTTGATAATTTGGCTATAGTAGATATTAATTATTTTTTTGTTTCCTAAGGTCGTTGGTTCAAATCACGTGTTCAGCGGCAGGCTAATTTTTATTTGCGGGCTTCAAATTTATTTTTTAGACCCGACAACCTGTGAGAACTTTTCTCTCCTCTAGACGATTGTTTTCTTTGAGAAAAAAAATATATTGGAGCCGAGCTACATGTGGCAGTAGAGAAGGGGTCACAGTGTTTTTTTTTTTTACATAACTGTTGATCTTATTTAGAGACTTTTTAATCTCCATGATTTAAAAAATTTAACTGCTGCAATTTTTTTTTTCTACTTTTTATTTTATTTTTATTCTTACTGAATTTGACCCCTCTCCCCCCAAAGCCATAAAACCCATTCTCTGCTACTCGAGCGGGTTGGGTCAGGCTTTGAGGTCAACAAGAGCCCAACCCGATAAATCATAAGTCTAGTCCGAGCCCAAGCCCAATCCGACCTCGGGTTCAACATATGAAGCCCAAGATCAAGCTCGGAGGATCAGATTGGGCTCGAGTTGGGTCGGGTCCATCGGATTTATCGGACTCTAGTTATATATGAAACAATTTTAAATTAAAGTAATATTAATCACACAAATAATAATCAAGTTTTGATCACTACAAAATACAAACCAAAATAAGATTTAGGATAATGAATTGAAGAGTTTGGGTGTAAAATTTGGATTTTAAACTCTTTATTTAAGAAGTATGAAACTATATATATATATATATATATATATATATATATATATATATATATATATATATAAGAGTCGGATTTTGGGTTCTTCAGACTGACTCATGAAGTCGGATTTTGGGTTCTTCAGACTGACACATGAATATGAGTCCAATCCAATTTTTGATCGAGTTCAAATATTTTAACCCGAATCCAAGTGTCTTCAATCCTAACCCAATCCACGGGTTTACTCGATCGGGCTACCCGATCGAGTTGCACCCCTATTCTCTCTCTCTCCCCTTCTCCATTTATACGCACCCAATCCCCCTCTCCATCTCCGCCTCTTCTCTCCATTCCTTCCTCAGCCGCCGCCACCTCTACCGTGTCCGGCATCTGTCTCCGTGTCAGACATCTGTCTCCGTGTCCGTGTCCATTGAGTCACAGGTAACTCTCCCCATCTCTTCTTCTTGTTTGCATACTCTTTTTTATTTTTATTTTTTTTACAGTAGGGCCTCTCTATTCCACCGCTTGTGAGTCTACGCTTATTAGGGCTTCGGTGCCGGCGAAGGGTTATGGTTAGTTCGAGTTGGTGAGCGGTGAGAACTTTGGATGTATTTTGATTTTTAGGGTTAGGATCCGAAGCCCTTTCGTCGTTGCGAGAAGGATTTGGATCAGGAGTTCTTCGGGGACGGAGTCGTTGTTTTAAATCCATGTCCGCTATATTGATCGGTATGGCGGAGTGTGATTTTTTGAATTTGAGAGTAAATTTATTAATTTACAGAGATTGTGAAGTGCGCTTTCGTTCGCTTCGTTTTAATATCCAAGTGCAAAAGTTGAGAGATGCTGTGAAATTTGCCAACAAAGTGGCGGAATGCTCTTGAGACCGATTCATTTGACTGAGACTGAATAGAAAGTGGAACTCCTTGTGTATGGGGAAAATATGGAAATCTAAGCAATGAAAGGCCAAAAGCAAATGTGTATTCTGAAAGACGAGGAAAAAGAAGAAGAAGAAAACCGTTGGTTTGGCAAATTATCTATCTTACGTCCAGCACAACGTGGAGTAACTCCTGATACAGCACTAGAAGCAAGCACAAGAAGCAAGGCATGTAGGCGGATAGACTCATCACGTTTGTTGAATGGTGTTCATGAGTTGCGAGTGAGTTGAATGTATTTGGAGATTGATGTCATATAGAAGAAGTTTCCTTCACACTCTGATGATACATACTGTTGAATAATTGAACATATGACCTCATCCCTCACCAAAACTATAGAGGTTTGATGTGATGAGAGGGACTTTACCGTAGTATCACAACAACCCATATTCAATCTCATCGATGTGCATTATGTGCAGATTTTACAAACAATTAAACTGTTTCGAGAATCCATATCTCAATCCATAAAATGGGACTTCGACATGCGGGTTCGTGTTGAATAATATTAATACATAATCCTCACACCCAACCACAACTCTAGAGTTTTCTTGCAGTGGCATGACCTTAACATGTAGCCTATGTCTAATCAATAGACTTGTGAAGGTATTTTCTGATTTTAGGAATAATATAAATATATTCCTCAATCATCTTAACCACCTTTGAGTTTTGTTGTAGTGATATGGACTTCAACATGGATGAGGGCAACCTGTGTTTAAGTCATAAGCCTATGGCTTTGAAGTAGAATGAAAAAAAACTAACGCACAAATTTAGGTATCAATCAATAAAAATGGCTATTTGACACACACACACATGACTTTGGAGTTTCGATGCAGTAGCAAACATCGAGCATTAATCTGGACACTGCTGCCAGGGGTCATGAGTAATTAGGCCTATATTAGTTACTAATCACCTTATATTAAAGTAACATCTATGATACAAGAATTTTGATTTAATTGTGAAAATTTCATCGTCGACAAAAAGGGACTTGTTCACTTGGAAAAGACTTTTTTAAAATAAGGCTTGAAATAATCTAGCTGTTAACCCTGACCCGACATGAGGCCTGAGCCCGATATGAGGCCAGAGCAGGAAGGTTGCCTTAACTAGGCCGAGATAGTGTAGAACTCTTGTCAGATCACTATGTAATCAATCTTTATAAAATGTACATGGGCTGGCCATCTGAGGTGATATGACCCTAAGCAGCTTAAAATGAATGAACATGATTCAAACAACCAAGCCTATTAAGTTTAGGATAAAGGTTTGTTGTTGCTGTTGTTAGCTTTCCTTGAACTCCTCTGAACTTTTTCTTGGGTTAATTATGAAGAGTTTGTCATATAAATCAACAGTTTTTTATGTTGTTGCTTTTGTTGGGATTGAGATACAACTTTTGGCTCCCCATCGATCATTACCTGTAGGTTTGAGGCCAATTACTGAATTATACAACACAAGTTTGATTAGCTTAATTTCTATGGGTTTTTCCTATATAAGTCCCCCTAAATCTTCTACATTTAGAGTTATGTATTCCAAATCTTGATAATGCGAAAAAATCTCCAAAATCTAAACATCTTAGTTAAGATTCCCTTTCCTCAACAACATCGAAAAATTAAGCAAGTTATTGTGTTAACATTATGAAATTATTGTTTTGCCCTACCTCCTTCAGTTCTTCCTCAAATTTCTCTTTCTTTTCTCTCTCTTAACCATGGGTTAAAAAGAACCCATGAATTTCCATTGTCTACCATGACTTGGGAGGAACCCATGAAACAAAGAAGAATACGTCACCTACCATGAAATATTTTACCATAAAACTCGTCACTCTGTTTAGCATGAGCACGACAATGAACCTAAGAAGAAAACATTGACTACCCATCAACCCATTTATTGACTATCCGAGAATCCGTTATCATGAGCTTGTTCAAAAAGAACCGATGAACACATGTTCTACTATGAGTTTAATAAGAATCCATATAAAAACCACCACTAATTCTGAGTTCGAACCCATTGTTTGGGATAAGGAGCGGGGAGAGGTGGTGGAAAACAAGGGAGAAAGTCAAGAAAATATTTTCGTTGAAGTTAATGTAATATTCCCTTATCATATGAGTTAACCTGGGGAACTCTTAACTCACATTGTTGGAGATTCGAGGAACTTTTATACAATTATCAAGATTTGAGGTACCTAACACTAATATAAAAGATTTAAGTGACTTATATAAAAAATCCCAATTTGTATATTCTGTCAAGAAGATAGACCCAAAGACCCAATATTTTCGAGGTGACTGGGTAGTCCCGAGTAGTATGAACCCCTAAAGACTTAGGTGGCCCTTTGTGGTAGGGGGACCACCTAGGTAGCTTATCTTTTTTCCTTAAAAGGATGAGATGCAAGTGACTTATGAGTTGTTAAAGAAAATTAACTTTGCACTCAATATAGGCATGGTGTTGTCATTAGAAAGGGTGTCATTGTGCCACAAAGATCCCGCTTATGCAGGGTCTGGGGAGGATAAAGATGTACGCAACCTAGCCCACATATATATGGAAAGGCTATTTCCATGACTCGAACATGCATCCTCCAGGATGCAAGCAACAATTGTTACCGTCGAGCCATGCGATGCCCCAAGACAAGGTGTTGTTTATGTTGATAAATAAATTTCTCTACTAGTTATATTAACCACAAAAGTTAGTTCACATATCATGTGTAAGCTCACAGCTCACTTTCCACTCATGAACACACAAACTGAAGATGAATAAATACATATGAAGGAGATCTTTTAAATAGATGAATAGGGATGCAAAAAATAAGGCAATTTTAAGTGGAATGGGTATTGATTTTTTTTTTTTATTGGAGATTGAAACCTGTAGCTAAGATTTTTTTCTTTTTCTTTTTCAAAAGGCTTCTCCTTAAATAGAGAACGGCTTCTCCTTAAATAGAGAACGGCTTCTCCTTAAATAGAGAACACTGAAAAGTAATATTGAAAGCAAGTATGCTAGGGTTTTTCCTTGTTTAGCAAAAGCAATCTCCCAAAAGATAAATATAATTAAAATCAGCTTTACTAAAAAATAAAGGTAAATAAGACCAACCTTATCCAATGGTTATCTTAACCCAAAAGATAAATGTGACTTATCTTCGACCTGAAGATAATATTTTCTCATCAAAAGATCCTTCCTGGTCAACAAAATGTGTATTTGGTGTCTAATATTCTAAAAAACCAGATTAATCAACAAATTAATATGCCGAGCAACCATGAGCTTTTTCCGATTAGATCGGTAGGTAACTAAGCAAAAACTTCAACTGGAGCATAATTCCAGTTTGTTTGTCACAATCCATTGTCACAATCCACTTAATGGGTAAGCAATCTTTTACCAATCACATTGTGAAAATGGGTACTATAAATATAATGCACAATTCGCAGCAGTAACAACTAAGACTAGCAAACTAGCAACAATGTTCACCAGCAAAATACCATCAGGAAAAGTACATGAAAAAGTTGAGTATGTATGATGACATACATGTGGGTGTTGCTTATTTTGAGGCCCTCGATAGCAATCAATAATGGAAGTTGGCCATGTACCTGCTAGAGTTGTTCACCTTCCCTTCCCTTCTTTTGTTTCTTCCCTTCCTTAGGGTTTTTGGATTTAGGATCGTGAGATTTATATGTGACGACCCTTCTGATATAGTTACACCATAAAACGTAGTAGTCACACGTTTAGGATGATAAATAAGTGTAGTTTTATATGAAAGGATTCAAGTAAAAGAAAACATTATTCACACTCTCATTATATCTAATTTATGTCTAAAATATTGTACAAATATGGTAAATGGAGACGGTTTTATTATTTGGCCTAGCTGGCAACTAAGAGGCAACCGTGGCCTTCTAAAATATTGGTTAGACCTACTTGAAAGATTGGCATCTAGTCGTTTTTCTTTTAAAGTTTGGTTTAGATTCTTCTCTCTCAGGGATGGGTTTTCTCTTACCGAAGGAAGGAAATTCCAACTTATTACTGATTTTGTATCCTTGGTGATGCGCTAAAGTAATTATACTAGAAAGAAGAGACTGGAGGTTTAGGGACTTCCATATTTGATGGAAGGTTTTAGCCTTTTAGGTTCTAGTTTTGAGATAGGGGATGCAAAGGCGGAGATATCGAGGGTCATGTCTCGGATTACCTGATTTATTATGTCAGGTCTAGAACATTCTAGTGTCGTGTCAGTTTTGCCCTTTGTACTTTACTTTGTTTCTATGAGTTCAAAAAATCATCATCCAATCTCTCTCATCTCAAGGGGTCGTCTATGGAGCACACGAAAGCTTTACAAAAGATTTGACAAATTTCTAATGGCCAACTATAAACCCTTTTTATGCCAAATTCGTACCTTAGGGCAAGAAAAGGTTTGAGCCACCGTAAGCTATATGATTCAAGTACTATGATGTCCATTACCTACTTCACTGTTGACTTCTGAATTACTTTCTGATATCTAAAGCTAATGATTTTCCTTGGTTATATTTGTATCTTACATTTGAAGAAGATTTTTCCATAATTATTTAGATGATTATTGGTGTGATTAGTTTTTGTGTCTTGAGTACTTCACTTCCCTCTAGCAGTAGCTTAAATGCTTTCATTTTCAGTGTGATAGGACATCATTTCTTTTATAATATTTTTGTGACAAAAGCAATGCCATGTGTTATAGAATAGACAAGCATGCACATATAAACATGTATACTTTGAAAACCTTCATAATTCTTCTTGAGTTGAAAATTGTACAATACAGCATAGAAGCAGCATAACTTGCTCCACTATCCTACCAATCGTTTGGAACCATTCCTTGCAGGATTGAAGTTGTAAGGTTAGAAGAACCAAATTAAGTGCTTAATGATTAAGGTTATGGGCTAAGGAGAGAGCACTTTGCATGCGTCCACACCTTGTTCGGATGAGAGAACTGTCACCTCTACAGGCTTTATGGCTCAGACCTCATCCCGTCTTCACCGGTTACTTACTTTGTTGGACAGTATCCTTTTTTTACCTTTGCTATTTTGACTCAAACACAAATTTAGAGATTCATCTTCACGTGTCATCATTTTTGTAGGCAAGCTCATTCTTTCCTTTTTTTTACGAAACAAATTTTCCTTGACAAAAAATTAGCTGGTTCAACTCAAGCAACAAGATTTACTGCAGCTCAACAGATTGGGGACATCGCAAAAACACATCCTCAAGACTTAACCTCTCTTCTGAAAAAGGTAAGTCATGCTTTGGCTCAATTTCAGCTCTCTCTGATTCATACTTCATAATTTTTTCATTGTAAATGGGCTTATTATTGGAATATCTTACACTTTTATTTTATATTACTTATGCGGTCTCATCTTTGTTGCCTAATCGGCACAAGTCCAAAAATGTTGTTTTATGGCTGTTTAGGTTTTGTACTTCTGTAAGCGTAATCATTGTGATGTCGTCCTACAAATGCACATTCTCACCAAGATGAATCTTAAATTTATTTCCTAACCCTTGTACATGTATCCTTAGTCAGACATGGGATATAATATATATGGATGATTGTCCATGAAACTCCAATATGGGTATAGGTACCGTGTACCATACATACCCGGTATGGTTGTACGACATACGAATGGGGTCTTTGTTTGGTCTAGTGGCTCCTTTAACTGCAAACTTATTGCTCCTCACTGGAGCATCTATTGGTTATGCTGCATATGTCCAAACCACCTAAGATAATTTTTCTCTCATTTTGTTCTCAGTTGGTGCCACCTCTAGCTTCCCTCGTTTATGCTCATTTCTTATCATATCTTTCAATTTATTGTCACTTATCCATCTTAGCATTTTCATTTTTGCCAATGTTCTAAACGGCGGTAGGCGGGTGCACGACGGAGAGAGTCCGCCTACCGTCTAGGCCGCCTAGGCACCGCGTAGGCTGTCGATACATTTTGAACATTTTTTTTTACTATTTTACCACCTTTTTTGTGCATAATATGCATATTTTAAGGGTGTTTCATGGATAATTAAGTTGTAGAACGAAGTTTTATAAAGTTTTAGTTTTGTAAAGGTGAACCATTAGGCCCATAATGCTTACAAAACCTTTTTGGCCAAAATATCTTGTTAGGTATTGCTCCGCCTAAGTGCCCGCGTACGCCGTCTCACCTCCGCCTATGCCGCAAACCTCCGTTGGCCGCCTACTCCACCGCCTACCGAAAAGCGGTGCGGAGAGAGACCGCCTACCGCCTAGACGGCCGCCATTTAGAACACTGTTTTTGCTACAATAATTTTCTGGACCAGTGTTATGAGAACCGGACCGGACGGTCGGACCTGATAAACTGCGAATCGGTGGGTCGGCTAGTTGTTAAAGCCCCAAAACCAATTATGTACAAAACTGTATCAAACCGGTAAACCAATGTGGAATTTGGCATTAAGCCGGCAACAGACAGGGAACTGTTCACGCAGTTTTCATGAATGCCATTTATGATCTCAAAGTGTTATTCTCTGAAACTTTAGTTTCTTTTGTTAATCTTTGTTCAATTACTCTTCCCATAGTTTCTTTTCTTAAACTTTAGTTTCTTTTTGACTTTTTCAGCACATTCAAACAAAACGCTTCAATTTGGTTCACTTTCCAAGTAACTTTGCACTTGTTATTAAAAAGTATAAATTCCACTTATATTAAAAAGTTGTATTGGAACTTGGAAACAATGTTGTCAGCAGCTAAGCAACTTACTTTTTGTATTTCCAGCTATACTTAAGTTTTCATGCATGTCAGTTCCTAACTTTTCAAGAATGCCGTTTATGATCTGAAAATATTATCCTATTAAACTTTCTTTTCTTAATCTTTGTTCCATTACTCTCTCCCACAGCTTCATGGTATGACTCATAAGTGCACCAATAATGATTTGACTCTTTAAAATTATTCTGTTGCCATTCATATAATGTTTTGTTGTACATTCTAGTTTAAAAGTAATTTATACTTTTATATAAACGTAGAAGACAAAAAAAAAAAAATACACGTAGAAGACAAAGAAGGCTCTCTCACAAAAAACCAAACAAATTCAGGTTAACCTCTTAAAAGTTGGGCTTAACTCACAGAATTCATGTTAATTTTGTAATTTCTGTATTGCATGCTACATTGTATCGGTTGATACATATTGTATAGTAGGATACAGAAGGTGTATAATAAGACACATTGCCCCTCTCTCATCGTTCAACGATTTCGTACCGTATATAGGTTGTATCATACTGTATTGTGAGACATGTATCGTGTGTTGTAAGATACGGTCAACAAAGACCTGAAGATGGAAGTCATCTTCCACTTGAAGTTACTGGAAGATGAAGTCATTCCACTTAAAGTGGGTATACATGGTACATGTATAGGGGTACCATACCTGGTATGTACCTAGTACTTATATGACCAAATAGATAGAATAACCATTGCTTCATTTATGAATATCCTAATTCATCCTTGTTTTCGCATCATTACTTAATAAGGATACTAGATGTAATATATGTCAACGTTTTATTATTATCTAGTAATCACGGACACTCCAAAACTTAGGGCATTGTCTTATTGGACATGTATTGGACACATCTCGAAAACTCCAAAATACACTAGGACACAACAAAATAGGTTTTGTGTTCGTTTCACCATGTCCTTACCATGTCATGTCATATTTGTGTTCATGTAACATGGATTATCATTTATCAACCTTAATTTTTCCACACTCATCGATACCCGCTCTACCAGTGATAAGCTTGCATAAGTTGAAAGTTTCTAAACTACTAAAACAATATAGATACTTACAACCGTCACACAACTATGGAGTCATGTTGCAGTGGCATGGACTTTAACAATGTAAAAAAAATATCCAGGTTCAGATCTCGTATGGTGCACATTTTATACTGATTTTATAAGAAGTTATACTCCCGCGTGAATCCAGCTCTCTACAAAAGATGGGCCCGTGAGCGTGATATAGAACTCTCAACCCTCAGTACACCGCTAGAGTTTTGGTGTAGTGGCCGGGACTTCAACATAAACAATGATGTGGGTTTCTACCGCAACTCATCCCAATGCAAGCAAGTTTGCATGAGTTGCAACTCTCTAAACAAATTTGCCTGCCAGCTTGCCTTAAGGTTTCATTGCATGCTAATTAGCTTCCTATTCAAAGAAACATCAGACTTGAAATACTTGTTCCAACTTAAAAAAAAAATCATGAATTGGTCGTGTCAATATTGCCTCTAGTCCAAAATGAGGAGACACTCCAACCAATTCTTGGTATGAACCTCCTAGACCGTTTCATGTTTTCATGTTTCCTATATTGGAAAAAAACACGAGGTTTCTCAAGATTTGTTTAAATTCTTCAAGGGTGGTGAATACACATGTATAATTTAATGATAATCTTGTTGATTGTGGGCTTGTATAGGATGACAGGTGTATGAACAATCATGTCCTGTCCAAAATGATACTGAAATCAAACTGAAGTTCTAAAATGTGGAACAAAGGGAACCTTATTGGGTATTTTAATTTGACTATTTGATTTTGGCACATATGTAGAAAAGGATTCAAGCAGATGACACTAAATTTTAGGATAAAGACTTGTTGATTTCAACACTGGTATTAATTCAGAGGATTGTAAGGTTTGACAAATGAATTCATAGGACTAGCTGATTATGTAGTCACCTACCAAGATTTTGGACTTGCATAACTAACAAACAGGTTTTGGTTATGTGAAATGATGCCCTTCGTAACAATACTAATATGATAAGGGACACTGGGAAACACACCATCTTGATTACATTTCTACTCATCTTCTTTTAGGGAGGAGACCACCCTAATCTGCTTGACCTTGACCTTGTAGCCCTTATAGATCTTGACGCAGAACGCGTTCAGGACACTATTTCTCAAAACTTATAAGAGGATGCAGAAGTACACAAGTTTTCAGACTATAGGTATGATTGATTCCTCCCGAAAGCAAGTGTATGGCTTAAAACACTCAGAGATTCATAATTAATCCATCATAACTAAGTCACCTCTCCTAATAGCTTACTATATAGGAACAAATACATAGTTGCCTTCCAAAAGAAATAAAGACGCTATTTCTCAAAACTTGTAAGAGGACGCAAAGTACATAAGTTTTCAGACTAGAGGTATGATTGATTCCCCCCGAAAGCAAGCGTATGGCTTAGAACACCCAGAGATTCATAATTAATCCATCATAACTAAGTCACCTCTCCTAGTAGCTTTCTATATAGGAACAATTACATAGTTACCTTCCAACTGAAATAAAGATTATATCTTTCTAGTTTTACAAATGGATCTGAAAACTTGGTCATCATCATGGTCATCCAAGCCTTCTCCCATCTGAAAGGTGTCGACAATGGAGCATAAGAAAGCTCCATAAGATTAGGCTGTTTTAATCATCAGCTGTTGGCTTAAAACACTCAGAGATTCATAATTAATCCATCATAACTAAGTCACCTCTCCTAATAGCTTTCTATATAGGAACAAATACATAGTTCCCTTCCAAAAGAAATAAAGACACTATTTCTCAAAACTTATAAGAGGACGCAAAAGTACATAAGTTTTCAGACTAGAGGTATGATTGATTCCTCCCGAAAGCAAGCGAATGACTTAGAACACTCAGAGATTCATAATTAATCCATCATAACTAAGTCACCTCTCCTAATAGCTTTCTATATAGGAACAAATACATAGTTACCTTCCAACTGAAATAAAGATTATATCTTTCTAGTTTTACAAATGGATCTGAAAACTTGGTCATCATCATGGTCATCCAAGCCTTCTCCCATCTGAAAGGTGTCGACAATGGAGCATAAGAAAGCTCCATAAGATTTGGCTGTTTTAATCATCAGCTGTTGGCTTAAAACACTCGGAGATTCATAATTAATCCATCATAACTAAGTCACCTCTCCTAGTAGCTTTCTATATAGGCACAAATACATAGTTACCTTCCAACTGAAATAAAGATTATTTCTTTCTAGTTTTACAAATGGATCTGAAAACTTGGTCATTATCATGGTCATCCAAGCCTTCTCCCATCTGAAAGGTGTCGACAATGGAGCATAAGAAAGCTCCATAAGATTTGGCTGTTTTAATCATCAGCTGTTGGCTTAAAACACGCAGAGATTCATAATTAATCCATCATAACTAAGTCACCTCTCCTAGTAGCTTTCTATATAGGAACAAATACATAGTTGCCTTCCAAAAGAAATAAAGACACTATTTCTCAAAACTTATAAGAGGATGCAAAAGTACATAAGTTTTCAGACTAGAGGTATGATTGATTCCTCCCAAAAGCAAGCGTATGGCTTAGAACACTCAGAGATTCATAATTAATCCATCATAACTAAGTCACCTCTCCTAATAGCTTTCTATATAGGAACAAATACATAGTTACCTTCCAACTGAAATAAAGATTACATCTTTCTAGTTTTACAAATGGATCTGAAAACTTGGTCATCATCATGGTCATCCAAGCCTTCTCCCATCTGAAAGGTGTCGACAATGGAGCATAAGAAAGCTCCATAAGATTTGGCTGTTTTAATCATCAGCTGTTGACAAGTCGTCAGTGCCAAATTCTTAGGAAAGGTAGGTACGAGCATGAGAGGTTTAAGCCCATGCTACTAAGGAGCACCATGCTACTAAGGAGCACCATCCCCTAGACTTATAAAGAGTCGAGACAAAGAGGTAAGATATACAATCTGCTATCGAAAATTGTGTTAATATCTAGGACACATTAAGCCCCAAGAGTCAAGGAACGACAATCCCATGTCTCATATCTTAAAAACATATGTAATTAAATATCTTTATTATCCAGTCCATAAAAAGAGGAAACACAAATTTTCTTGGAACTTATATTCTTGGCTGTTCTTGATGTTTGATTTTATGAACTGTAGGTTTCTCAATTTCTTCGCAGTAGGAATTGGGACACAAGGGTTGCTGCTGCTAGAGCAGTGGGTGCAATAGCTGCAAATGTTAAACACTCATCTCTGAAGGAGCTTTTTGAATGCATTGAAAAGGAGTTGGTGGAGGCTGGAAAACATGACGCTTCTAAAGATATTGGAGCGGCTATTTCAAATTTTCTTCCCGACACTGTCACAGGCCTCTCTTTCAGAAGGTTCCTTCTGGACTAAATGATCATCTAATTTACTCTTTTGCGAGTCGGTTTTTTTCTGAACTTGGGCAATAACTTTTTTGTGCTAATCAAAAGTTTCTAGTGCAGTCTGGTCCCTATTCTGTCAATTTATTGTTATATATACAGATTCAAATCAGACCGTGTGATGTATTTTTTGGGAAGTTAAATTTTCTTTTCATCTCTTTACAGCTTCAACATCAGTAAGGTGTTAGATTTTGGTTCTCCGTTATTGGCATCAGGGGGACAGGTAATGGTGCTTTTCCTATTTGCTAATAAAGATTGTTTACTAGTGTAGTTATTAGACCCGTGCTATATTGTATATGAATCGAGTTTTTATGCTCAACTTATCAAACATATTGGATTTGTCATCTTTGCATCTAAATTCCATGATGGTGTTTAAATGATCTGGATATTAGTAGCAGTGAAGAAATAGTTCTTATGCTACGATCACAACTTTATAAAAAACATGTAGTCTTTAGCCAGCATTGATACTTGAAATGTACAATCATGCTTTCTAGAACACATACTTCATCTGCACGCCATGCAATATGTTGCTGTTGCATGTACATCTCACTTTGATATGTATGGTTTAACCTTTTGTCAGCTGAGGAATTTTTTGAAGAAAGCCTTAGAGGATATGTAATGCAAATTATTGCTTTAAGTTGTGCTAAAAGTTGCATGCCATACATTTGCAAAACCATGCTATTGGTTTCATGACATGTATGTTTCATGTAAACGTTGGGTTTCCCCCTGCCAGACCTAGTGTTGTCTATTAAATGTAATACAAGTACACCACTTGAGCACTAGGTAATGCTGACTTCTTGAGTGTCCATTGATCTGTACTTGGACCTAAAAGATACATAAGATGACCAGAAAATAGAACTCATACACACTTTTTAGAATTTGGTAAGGTTAAAATCCAAGATCCTGGAGAATCCTTAAGGCAGTCAATCTCGAATTTTGCAAGGGTAACATCCAATAGTTTGGTGAATCCTCTTAAAATGATCAAATCTCCCGAGTCCTTGATCTGGCAAGGACAAGAATCATATGGTTTTAAGCATGGTAGTTAAAGGCGTGCCTCGCAGCAAGGCGCAGCAGCTGCGCCTCGCACCTCACTAGACGAGGCGCATTTCTTCGGGTGCGTCCAAGTTGCGCTTTTCAACAAGGCACAACCAAGAAAAGGTGCGCCTTGTTTTATTTTATTTTTTATATAAAAAAACTTTGAGGCATGGAGATGGCTCTTATCTCATACGAGTGGGAGGGAGGTGATCTTTTCCACTTTTGATAAAGTTGGCTACAGTTGAACTGAAAAAACTAAAATTTATTAAAAACGTGGCAGTGAGAATAAAAATTCTTGTTAGTTCTGTTGATTGCTACTACTGCTCTGCTAGTTCACTTGGTTATATTTTTACATGTTTTTGTTGGTGTTAATATGTCATTTGATTTTATCTTTTACATTACTAATTTATTTATTTATGCACATATTTTTATTTTGTGCCTCGCTTCGCTGGGCACGCGCCTTAAGTGCGCCTTGCACCTCGGACGATATGAACCATTTGCGCCTTGAGTGTGCCTTGCGCCTTTGACTGCCTTGGTTTTAAGGATGTATCTTTAAAGATGTAATGTTGCTGTTCCTTTTAAAAAGTCACTTGATCATGGACGCTGCTTCGACTAGAGTATTGGTGGCTCAAGTAACCATTATCATTTGACAATACTGGCAGTGACCACCTTGACAACCATTGGTCCCCTCGTGGCTTCAATATGGATGTTGGGAAGCAAATATTATTTTAAAGTACAAATAGGACATGCCAAGCATATATTAATTCAGGTGTATGCGCAAACTATACTAATTACTGAGTGAAATCAGTTAAAAACTATCAATAAGGCCTCCACAAATAAGAGAAACAATAGTGATATAGTTTAGTGAGTTGACAATGGCTAACAGTAGAAACAAAGCATGAATGCCAATTTCTCTAAATGGATGAATTGAATCCTTAGTAAACTTAATTACCTTCAATTGGCTACATACATTGGCTACATTCATGTAAATCCTTAAGAGAAAATTTGAGTTGCACCCATACTTTATTTACGCATATTCAAGATGTACTCCACCCAATTACCAGAATATATGACACCCCCACTTTTGACGGAAACCGTCCCACACTCACGGTCAACCCCTTTGACAGAATTTTTGTGACTTGTCTTTTTCCCTTACCTGCGATCTCCTTCCGGACCCCTCCACCCCCGACGTCGCGCCCCCGCCGACAGACCCTCTCCGCAGCCCATGCTCCCGCCTCCCCCCCACGCCAATTTCTCTAAATGGATGAATTGAATCCTTAGTAAACTTAATTACCTTCAATTGGCTACATACATTGGCTACATTCATGTAAATCCTTAAGAGAAAATTTGAGTTGCACCCATACTTTATTTACGCATATTCAAGATGTACTCCACCCAATTACCAGAATATATGACACCCCCACTTTTGACGGAAACCGTCCCACACTCACGGTCAACCCCTTTGACAGAATTTTTGTGACCAAAATGCCCTCTTGTCTTTTTCCCTTACCTGCGATCTCCTTCCGGACCCCTCCATCCCCGACGTCGCGCCCCCGCCGACAGACCCTCTCCGCAGCGCATGCTCCCGCCTCCCCCCCCACGCCCCCTCTCCCATCGTGTGCGTCCCGCTGGCAGCCCCCCTCCTCGCCGCTGCTGCTGCCGCTGCAAGCTGTTTCTCCTACCACCACCCCCACAGTCGTGGCCCCGCTGGCAACCCCCCTCCCCGTTGAGAAAAATTTGGCAAAGAACCATAGAAATAGCTGGACCTCAAATCAAGTTCCAGTAGGCTGACAAAGTCGAAGAAATTTATAGACAACCTGCCAGAGTTTGCATTTTTTGGAGATATCTAACCTTTCTACTTGGACGACCAAAACTCAGAACTAGTCTAGCATTGCGTCTAACCATGAAATGTTTGCTTGGTTCCGGATCCATGAAGGGAATATCTTCCTAAGACTGTAAGAACTAACCCGGAGCTCGTGGAGCCAGAAGAGAGGAACCCAGTTGGGATTGAACTTGAGGGCTAGACGATTCGATGATAGGTACAGAGACAACAACTTGGTAAGATTAGCAATGTGTGCTTCATAGATGATGCCCTCCAAGAGGTTCACACTAAGATCTATAGAAACAAGTTCCAATAGTCCTCCGAGGCTTTCTGGAACAATCCCATTCAGCATATTATTATGTAGAGAGAGTTCTTGCAATGAGGTGAGTCTCCTAAGTGATTTAGGAAGCGAACCCACGAGCGAGTTACTGCGAACCTCGGAGGGTGCACGACGGGGAGGTGGGCTGCCGGCAGGGTCGCGATGCGGGGGTGGTAGCGGGAGCAGCGGCGGGGGGGGGGGATGCGGGAGCGTGCGCGACATGGAGGGTCTGCCGGCCGGGGGGGGGGGGGTGTTCCGGAAGGGGGTCGCGGGGAAGGGGGTCGCGGGAAAGGGAAGAAGACATGAGGGTATTTTGGTCACAAAAGTTCGGTCAAAGGGGTTGACCGTGAGTGTGTGACGGTTTTCATCAAAAGTGAGGGGTGTCATACATTCTGGTAATTGGGTGGGATGCACCTTGAATATGGGTAAATAAAGTGGGGTGTAACTCAAATTTTCTGAATCCTTAGTTCTCAGAGAAAAATGAGCATCACATGTGTCTTAAGGACTTTATTTATTTCTCCTTTTCTCTCTTCTCTTTTCTCTGGTCTCAATGTTTTTTCTTGAGGTAACTTTAGATTACTCTAAACTTGGGGTGGGTTTGGTTAATTTGGTACAGCTTATCTCAGCTTCTTTTGCTTATTTTTTGAAAGGCTGCACATAAATGTGTTTTGTAAAAGTAAGCACCCAACTTTCAAACCTGCTGCTGCTTCTTGGTCGCTTTCAGAAAGCAGGGAGGATATTTCTTTCAAAAGCTACTCAGCTCATCAACTACTATTTCACGTTTTTTTTTGAAATTCAACTTTATACCTTTTACCTTTCTGTAAATGCATGTCGACTGGACATTTTTTGATGATTTAGCACAGGAAAAAAAATATTTTACCAAACAACTTTTTGCTTTTAATAACTCCTTCCATCAGGTGCTTGCGAAACAAGTTTCTTCAGCAACAACTTATGGAAGCAGCTTATGACAACAACCTTTGATACATCTCAAAATACCACAAACCCACCCTACTTAGAATTGTTAATAGATAAGTTCGTTCATATTATTGAATGTGTGTGGACATGTTTGAGACATATTCCTCTAGCCCTGACCTTTAAGACATTGTGGTTATTATATTGTTTTTGACCTCCTGACCCTTTTACATCATGTTGAATGTATCAAGTACTGTAAACCTTTCTAAAATAAGTTGGCATTATGGAGGATACGATAAGCTTCTTGTCGCCAGGTGGCCCCTTTGATAGTTGCTGATAATCATGAAGGCTTAACTGAAAATGAAAGATAAAACAAAAAGGTGATGAAGGGGAAACAAGCATTGTGTAAGTGTTCTAGGGCAGTGTTCTTCAACACTTGCTGCCAAATAAGTTCTCTTAAAGGGTAATATGATCCATTATAAGCAAGCAAATGCCAAAGATACCCAATTTAGATATTCTTAATTCGAGGGTAGATACGTATATGAAGAACATCTTATTTCTTTGGTGTTATTTATGATCTTCTATTGGTCATCACAATTATTTGGCTGTTCACAGAGTAAAATTGTGCATTGTGGGATTTTGTTTGCTGATAACAAGTAAAAATAGAATTAAGTAGCTAAATTAAGATCTAATCAATTACAATGGTAGTCGTTCTATCTGCAGTCTGCCGCTAAGACATATAATTAGGCCGACTTTGTCCATCCTTTGGAGCAATTGTCATATTTAAGTGAAGTTGCATGCTTCTACTTCTTTGTTATATCATGAAACACATTAGAAATAAACTTTATGGACACCCTACTGATACTGTTACTGTTACTGTTGGAGATTGGATGATTTCAATTGTATATGATGCTGCATTATTGGCATATTTGAATATTTGTAGAAGTTCTTCCTTCCATTTGTACTGTTATATTCTTTTTATAATTTTATAGAACTCATTGTTTCTAGGAGTATGATGTTGCAAGTGACACAAGCAAGAACCCGGCTGAGCGACTAGCCCGTCAAAAGAAAAATCTTCGTCGTCGTTTGGGTTAGTTCAATCTTTGTGCTTCATAATCTTAGTTCAATCTTTGTGCATTATACTACTGTATCTTTTGCCAGTACTTGCGTTTAGAGTGTTAGTTCAAGCTTTGTGCTTCATAACTTAGTTCAATCTTTGTGCATTATACTGTTGTATCTTATGCCAGTACTTCCCTTTATAGTGTACATATAGTTAATTCTTTTTTCCTTATTCACTCGGGGGCTGTTTGGTTGCCTCTCAATGGAGATCCTTTGCAGCTTTTGCTGTTGTAATTGGTGTTGCAGCCAATTTGGTTGCAACAAAAGCCTGCAAGAATTGGGATATTTGTTGCAGTTTTTGTTGCACTAAATGTATGTACCATTTATTTACAACAAAACAAACACTGGAATTGATGTAAATGCTGCAAGACCAGTTACAGTAGCAACACTTACAGCCAACCAAACAGCCCCTCAGTACATTTTCATAATTTCATGATTACACCCTATGATGTATATCCACTCCAGTAAGTAAAACCACAAGCAATTTTCTTTACAGATTTTGTTTGTTAAGTTACCAGAGAGTGGTTTATTTCCATGACCTTCTGCTGGTTTAATCGTCTTTCTTTGGAAGCTTGAGTATATAATTGCTGTTTATTCCTTCTTTAACTTTCAAGGCACCTTTGAGCTTTGGCATAAAATCACTTTACTACCTCCAACTAGAATTCTAAAAATCTCCCAAATAATCCTTCTGTGATGTATATCCCCCCTTTTCTTTTACAAGTTAAGAAATTGACAATTTTTTTATTAGATGTTGGCATATGTTTTTGTTGGAGGTATTCTATTTTAGTAGTGCAATCCATTATTTCCTTTTATCTAAACAGTGTAAATTAGGATATGTCAAGAATGGACATCTAAAGTGTGTATTGGTGATATAAGTCAATATTGGTCCTGTTTGCAAAGTTAATTGGGTTAAGCTATATTTATCTGTTGAACACCTTTTGGTTAAAATTCGTGTTAACCTTACATGACACTTGAATAGGTCAAATTCATCTGGAAGTCATACCACATCTGGAAACAATGCACTCATTAAGAGACATGTATAATGGTAACTTTCTTATGTAGGGACATGCATGTAATAGAAACAGCTGACTTGTGTGCACAATGGTCAAGATTGTGAGGACAGAGAAGCTATCCCGAGGTGTTGATGACCTAATTGCCTAGCCGGAAGGCTTTGTTTAGTGATATAAGCTATTAAGAGGTAATGACAATGAGAGAAAAAGAAGAGATTAACCAAGATTAAAGTCTTTAGAAGATTCCAAAGGATAGAATGAAAGAGAACATAATCCCTGAGTTGGAAAGTATTAAAAATATAAACGAACAAGCTTGAGGTGAAGAAATCATGAGGAGATAGTGAAAGAGGAAGGAGATAATAAACGTACTATGAATAATAGGAAGGCTACCATAGTTTTCCTTACACTACCTTTCTTTTGTTGGAGTACGTTCATCTCAAATAAAGAACTAGCTTATTTGAAACGCCTTCTATCATAGAAGTGGACATAACTTATATATGAGCTGAATATTATTGTTGTACGAGATGCAAAACTTGTTGGATTATGTTTTGTGTTGTAATAATTACCAAGTTATTTCACAATTTCATCATCAAATTTGTTGTATATGGAGCACAAGTCATGGCCAAGAAAGAGCCTTAGAGCAATTTTTTTCTACCTTCTCAACCCTATGTCTGTGGAAGGAAGGTAACTTGTCAGCATGAGAGTTTCTCAACCTATAAGGCCAATTTGCTGCTATGGGGATATATCTAGTGGTCACAGTTTTGGGTCAGGCAATAGGTGCCAGCAAGAGCAACCCTTTCTGTGCAAACTAGGAAGCCGATTTACTGCTTGGGTGACATATCTAGTGGTCAGATACTCGCAGTTTAGAGTCAGATAATAGGGATGCAAATTTCGAACTGACTGTAGAATAGGATAGAGTTTACGACAAGGTTTGATCATAATGATACGAATATGACACTGATTTTTATGTGTCCTAGTGTATTTTGTAGAATTTGCGTTATGTCCAATATGTACCTGATATGGATACATTATGATATGCACAAACTTTGGAACAGATGTGTTTCCTATATAATATATTCTCGCTTGTCATGTTATGAGATAGGTTTAACATTTGGATGATTTAACTGCCCCTATTGCTGTCCATATTGTATGACTCGTGATTATATTCAAATGGACCAGACACTTTTAGGTAATCATTAAAATTAAATAATAGAAGAATGGACAGCAGTTATGTTCCCTACTTCCTCAAATAGCCTCGGAGATGGTTTTCAGATCTTACAACTTTCGGTCTACATGGTTGATTTGTGGGTCAAGATATTCCTTCCGTATGTCTATTGCTAGTTTTGCTTTAATTTAGGATGTCTATTCTTAGATTGAGCAATTAATATCGGAGCTACCAACTAACTTTTCAAATGCTTTCAACAATTGTTTGAAAGGTGGGGACGTAGTTTATAAAATATGCACAACTTACCTTGAGTTTATCTTTTTTCCATTTCACGAGGGATAATGCTTTCTTATTGTTTCCATAGAATCCAAGCTGAATAAGGCACATCTATGTCTGCAATCATGCCATGGTAACTACATGAGATCTGTAGATATCTTCACTTATATTTTGAATTGAATTTTGTATGCAAGTTGCACCTTCTTTCTCACAAGCATGCACAAAGACAAACATATTACCTTATGTAATTTTTATATGAAGGCCATTTATATTTGTTTAATTCTGTTAACAGATTTATATACTAATATGCAGGTTTAGATGTGTGCGAGCAGTTTATGGATGTAAATGATATGATTAAGGATGAGGATCTTGTTGCACAGAAAAGCCATATAAATTTCAATGGTTCAAATAATGGGTATTATACATCCCAATCTGGACAAAATATCCAGCAGCTTGTCGCTACCATGGTTCCTAGCTTTCGTCCTAAAAGATTGAGTGCAAGGGAGTTGAACCTATTAAAGAGAAAAGCCAAGGTAAATGCAAAAGATAGTACAAAATGCTGGCCTGAAGATGATGAACTTGAGACGTCACATTCTCAAAATCAACCAATATCTAAAGGAACTTGTTCGGATGCTCAAGACACCAATAAGGTCTGAACAGAGTGCTATTCATTTATGCTTTTGTTGGTGGTCTAATTAAGTTTTGCGTTGCCTATGCTATTGTGTATTATAATAGATCTTGAACAAAATCAATATGAAGCTCTGTTGCAAACTTTTGTGCATTGTCAAGTCTTCATAACTGAATGATGATACTTTTTTATTTGTTCAAAACTTCAAATTGTCTAAAGCTTGCCTTTCTTATTAAAAATTAATAAACCACAATTCTCTGCCTGTTGAATGTATAGATTTTAGTTCCCAATCTTCTTGAAACTGGAGAAATGCTAAACAGTATATTTGCATAATGTAGGTAAATTTATAGTTATCAGGTCTAACATAACATAGCTTGAATTTCTGGTGCCTCTTTCTACAACTCTTTCAAAGACAGAACAAGTAAACATTAATTCATCTAGCTAAATCAGACTTGCAGTACTTTGGAATTTTAGGCTTTTCAAATGTACAGATAGTTATTATATTGTAGGTAGTATTTTATGATTTTACATCAATTTTTTTTCCATGTATGACATATAGAGCCAGATCTGTAAGATTGGATTTACTGTTAACATTCTGATTTCTTTTGCCTTTGTAGCTGTGCCTCTCTTTATACATCTAGTGCGTTTGTTTTGCATAAAGTGGGATGTTACCAATTAGATTTTCCTTCATCCTCCTCCACCTACCTCTCCTTTTCTCTTGCACTAGCATTTTCTAGCTGTTACTTTCCTCTCTGAATATGAATAATTCCTCCCTGTACTTAATGCCTAAATAGTAAATACTCTGTTTTATATATAATTTCATAATTTAAACATCTGAAAATAATATACGGAGTAAGTCTAAATTGAAATTAATATACTTTTTTAAGTTATAATAAATGAATCTTGGATCTTTATTGTAGATATATAGTTATATGATAAGGTTGATACTTCCTTATCTGGGTTCCAGCTTTTATCTCTTTTAAAGTTCGATTGCTATCCAATATGGAAAGGTTTGCAGGGTATCGTACCCTTCCTATGAGTATCAGAATCAACAATAGCAGCAATATTGGCAGTTTCGGATCGGAGTATCGTGTTTTTTGGTATCTAAAAGCAAATAATTATTAATAAATTATAAAAAATTTAGAAAAAGTATTTTATACATATAAGTATTTTTTTGTGTTGTTTCTTAGTAGTTTTGGAATTGAATAAAATAATACTCACCCTTGCTAATTGGTTTATCTATGATAAATAAATTTTCTACATTTACATGCTTTTAGAACTTTGCTATGCTCTTACAACCTTGCTATTCGTCTTTTTCGTTCAATTTTTTCTGCCCAATTGACTGGGAAAGAGAACCCCAACATCGGTATCGGTAGGAGTCGCTATCAGATTGTGACATGCCAAACCATATCAGTATCGGCCGATACTGAAAACTATGATCTGGATAGAGTTTTGGACGTTCTGGTGCACACATTTGATGGAATACCCCATAAATTATAATTATTGGGTCTGTGTATCTATTCATCAGTTTAACAAATAGTCTCCCATTAGTATAACATCCAAGAAGAATATGTAAGTCATTTGATCAGGTCATACATGAATGGAATATTTCTAGGCAGAGCCATCTAATGCTTGTGAGGTGCCAATAGATGGTTGTCATTGAACATTAAAATTATGTTTTATAAGCACAATATGATGGCAAGTAGAAACAATAATCAAGTGCACATATATTATGCTATATACCTGCTGGTCATAGACTATCTGTTTATCCAGCACCTGTTGACATGAAACATTTTAGATTACAAATTTCATTCTAGATTTATTCTTTTGTCTTAAATGCTGACTATTTCATATTCTTATTTGATTCTTTGTGCTTGCCTGTTAGTAATGTGTATGCACTATCTTTGTGTGATTCTATGTATTTATCTAGAGCCCTTGTAAGCCAAATTACCATTGGGTACATATTCCCGCTGCAGGATTCCACAGATGCTGTTGTAGATGAAGATAATGTGGAGCCTGATGGGAGTGGGAGATGGCCTTTTATCCATTACGTAGATCAACTCCTTCATGATATGTTTGATCCCAGTAAGGTTCCTGTGTCCTCTATTTGAGCAGAATCTATGTCATTGGTTAGTTATACTATATTTACCTTTTACTGTCTGTTTTCTGGCTTTCTTCAGTTTGGGAAGTTCGTCATGGTGCCATAATGGCTTTGAGAGAAATTTTAACTCATCAAGGTGCTTGTGCTGGGGTATTTTTTCCTGATCTGGACTCAGAAATGTTCTTAGATGATGTGGATGACAAGGCACAGATAGAGTCAGCAAAGGGGGCTAGAGATATTGATTTAAACATACAATTTGCGGTGGATGGGCATGAACCAGACCTGAAGAGACAGAAAACATGCAATTACCCGGTTCTTTCTACAAGCGTAATTGGTTCACCGGCTATAGGGACAACCCATGATGCTGATATGAAAGTGGATGTTGGTCCACGTAATGCAGATTACACATTTGTTAATAGTAGCCTTGCCGTTGCTCATGCTAAGGTGGAACCAGAGTTATGTATGGAAGGGTCTTATAATCAGTGTAAATTGGAGGAGGCTGCATCACTTGAATCTTCTGTTGAAGATAGAGGTCCATTTTCACAGACGAGTTTTCTTGCAGATCTCCCCGATAATGCCAGACTCACGAAATTGTTAAAAATAACCAGGCAATCATGGATCAAGAATTGGGAATTTTTGCAAGATTGTGCTATCCGCTTTGTATGCGTGCTCTCTCTAGACCGGTGTGTTAAAGGCTACTGCCAATTATGTAGTTATTATCTCTTTAAAAATTTGAAAGTTTATATATTTAGCTTAATTATCCTCAATTGTGTTCGACCATTAAATAAACATTCTCTTCTCGGTGCTCCTTTTGGATTTTGTTGTTCATGTGCTACTTTGCAAATTTTTTTTGGTTCTTTTGACCATTTTTCTATAGACAATTTTGTCATCAGCTTATGCCATTTAATTGTTTTTCTTGTAGTTTTGGTGATTATGTCTCCGACCAGGTTGTTGCCCCTGTCCGTGAAACTTGCGCTCAAGCTCTTGGTGCTGTACTAAAGTATATGCATCCATCATTAGTTCATAACACATTACAAGTTCTATTGCAAATGCAGGTAGTAGGTGTTATGGATGGTTAATAGTCATATGTAATTAATGATGGCTGTATAATGTGTTCCATTTCTTATTTTTATCTTTTTTTTTTCCTCTTCAGTACAGACAAGAGTGGGAAATTCGTCACGGGTGCCTTCTTGGGATAAAGTACTTGGTTGCAGTTCGGCCGGTATGATTCTGCACAACAACCATCGTCTTTATTGATCCTGTCTGTGCCCCAAAATTTCAAATTATATTTTATGTTCTTCTACTGATATCATATGTTGTTTTTCGTTACCAGTAGTTATGTTATTTAGGCTTACAACATTTGGCAAGGGTAGACCTATATGTTCAAAAATATTGCAGCTTTCCTTTCTTCCTATTTTTCCTTGTGTTGTAATTATGATGTTGATTTAGCTTGGAACTGTGTATTAAGTCATAATTGCTCGTTGAATTTTTTTATTTTTTTGGTTCTGCATGTCGTGCTGTCTTTTCTTCATCTAGGCAAGATATTGTAGCCATCTGTCTGAAGATATTAGCACCAATCAACTCTGTTGGACAATACTTAATGCCATAATCTGCTGCACCATCTCTCTTATTATTTTAGTTATAGAAGTTGCTGTGAAATAAAATTTGTGACTTCTTGTCTTTGACGTGAGACCATGAAATCCTAGAACTAGCAGCAGAAAGAAGATTGTTGCTTTACTTCGTTTTATGGAAGGGCGAAGGTCAGAATATGCAGTTTTGACTATTTGCATTACGAGTTCTGGTCAAAAGGAGAAATTTAATTTTTACACAAAGTGAGATGAGTAAAATTTGTGTGCAGATCATACAAAATAGTAAAATAAGTGTAGTACAGTTTGGGTATTATGGTGAGAATAAAGGTGCATGTTATATTGAGAAGATGTTGAATGTGAATTCCATTCTTGAACATTACTTTAGGTTTTACACTCCATCAGAATTCATTTCCAAATAGTAGTTATAATTTGATGTGATTGCTGGACTGTAGCCTGTGAATTATACCAAGCAAATGCATTCCAATTTTTTGCTCATCAATCTGTAATGTCCGATAATTTATTGATTACTATATTATTTGATAGAGATATAAACTACACTACAAAGTGTGAGGAAAAAAGTGCACCCTTTTAAACCTGTCTTCTAGTTTTTTTTAACTGATGAATAAAAATGTCCTGAACTTTATGCCTTGGTTGGTTATATCCTTTTTGTTTGAAGGGACAATTGCTCAAGAGAGCCAGTTCGGACGAATTACCATTGGAATTTTAAAATGTATCTACGCAAGGCCCGTGTTAGAAGTGCTATACCAAAATCAATTGGGAGCCATCCTCTTTTGTACCTTGTACTTTTTCTCCTATAATAGTGGCCTTAAGGTCCGACTTTGACAATGAAGCTATCAGGTTATGTTTATTAAGTGTTGCACGGTTTGTTTTTTTGATCCTACATAGGTTCTTCTTTGCTACTATTTGTAGATGCTCTCAAACAGCAACTTGTATTTCTCATGGTCTCTTGATCTTGCATTTAAGCTGCCTATGATTTATACCTAGGTGACATTTGGAGACTTTGGCTAGTTTTGGACAGTCTAGAAAATAAGAACTTCATGATTCACATAGCTTTATGGCTTATTATTTCAATGTCAAAATGGAGTAAGTTTAAACCAGTACAAATATCTCTCTTATGTTAGTAATATCTGATTAGTTATTTGACGAAGCCTACTCTTCTTCGACATATCTGGTTTCATGTTTACGGTAAGATAAGGGTAATGCGAAAGATGAAAATGTCACATGATGTGATAAGATGCACTTTTAATTAGAGTTATCTCCATCTTCCTTAAGTTATTCTCTTCTTTATATCTTCTTAAAGTTAAATGGTAATGTGATGGCTCTTGTTTACCTCTTTCTGACTGATATTGTTAGTCTAATAAAAACACTAGATATATTTGTTTCTTTTGTGCTTTGTATGACTTTATAATGGTTTGTTTTTTCCAGGAATTGCTCCAGGACCTGTTAGTATATGTGTTACCTGCCTGTAAAGCTGGGTTGGAAGATCCAGATGATGATGTAAGAGCAGTTGCTGCTGAGGCCTTAATACCCACAGCTACTTCCATAGCCTCACTTGGTGATAGAACTCTTCATTCGATTGTCATGTTACTTTGGGATATATTGCTGGACTTAGATGATCTCAGCCCATCCACCAGCAGGTATTGACCATTTTCTCTGGCACTTCAATTATGGTGTACAACAACAAGAGTTACTCAAGCTACTTGATTATCTGTTTTTGCAATTTGAGCAACTTCTTACTTTGAAAATTTGAATTAACTTGTTGCATTGGATGTCTGTTTACATATCAAAAGATTCTTTCATATATATATATATATATATATATATATATATATATATATATATATATATATATATAAATTTTGCTTCCGGATGATATAACACATACATTACGAGAGCCACTTTTTCCTATAATTGCATATACAGGATCCTTCTCTGCTTATGTCAATCATTTGGCTGGAATAGCTAACCATTTGTTGAACTTCACAATTATGCACATGCTTAGTTGACAAGTGAGATTCACCTTAAGTCATGTATTGACCTTATGTTACTAAATGGACGCCTTGGCTTGTGGCATGATGTCGGGAATATATGATGGCATGGAGAAAGGAGCCCACGACGTTAGGAAATCAGGGCTGATAGCACAACTGCTGAAATGAGGTTGATAGTAACAAAAAAACAGCAACTATTATTGCAAAACTCAAGCCAGGATAAGAGAGAACCCATGCTGAGAACCCACGCTTTGGTATATTGTAGGAAGGGAAAAGAAAGGATGGAAAGTGGAGAAAATAATGGAGGGAGAACTGTTTGAGGGGGTGAGGAGACATGAGTGAATAGGAAAGGAGTTGGCTGCCCTCTTTTCTCTCTTCTTCAAATTTCTCTTCCCTTTTACTCTCTTTAGATACTCGTATATTGTCCGCCCAACAATATTTTGTAAACATCTTGACACTTAACGAACTTTTTTTCGTATCATAACATTTCCAAATTATTTGTTTTAACATCCCAATAAGTTTTGGTTTCAAAACTTAACATCCCAACGATATTTGTTTTAGGTTCCAAATCCAGCCTACATTGACCATATTTTTCCTAGCCCTACACTCGAGCCCTAGAGTTCTCCTTAACTAATAAGATTGTTTGTCTCATTATTAATTGTAGTTCAGACAAGTCAGTCCAGAAGAAATAAATGAAACTAATAAAAATGCATAAGGAATTTATTTATTTATCTTTCATCAATGTCTTTGCTATCTGGTACCATCTCGCACAGTTTTCTACTTGCTAATCAGACTTTCGGACCAAATTGCCATTGTATTACTGTTTGAGTTATGTGATGGGTTGCTTTTGATTTGAGCGAATATGAACATGTATTCGATGCACTAAAAATACTTATACAGCCGCCATAATGGCTTGTTAGATATGTTTGGTTTTCATCTCTATTTGGTTACTGGTATTAATTAGCAACTTTTTATATATGCAAGTTTTATGATAATTTTTTATTTGATTATGGCTATTTCTTATTTTTCCTTTTTGTAGCTTATTGTGGAATAACCTGAAGGATTCTACCAAACTTCTTTCATTATAGCTTTCTTATGTGATGTCTGATACTTTGCATGCTTTTTAAATTTAAAGCATCATTAAAGTTCTCTTAAAGTCTTAGTCACCTACATAAAGCATACATCCTCCACCATTTGCACTTTTATGATTGTGGCATTATCTTAGTATATTCTTTGACCATTTAATTTTTTTTTATTAATTTAATATTTTGAATGTTCTCCTGTTTTGTCTTCTTAGGTTGTTATATGATTGCATCCATTTCGTAGAGTTATTTCTTAAGCTTATGTTGCTTACTTTCTAAGTTGTCTTTTGGCTGCAGCGTTATGAATTTGCTAGCTGAAATATATTCTCAGCCAGAGATGGTCCCAAAGATGCTGGATTCGTTGACATCTTCGGAGAAACAGGAATTAGACCTCAACAAAATATCCCAACCTGATGAATCTAGAGATGGGATTAAAGATGAGGACAATCCATATATATTGTCTACTTTAACACCTCGATTGTGGCCATTCATGAGACACAGCATTACATCTGTTCGTCATTCTGCCATACGCACACTGGTAGACATTCCTTTCTTATATGCTTATTGGTTTCTTCTATAGTTACGGCATAAGGTTTATGGCAAACTAGCTCTTATATTGACATTTGATTGTTATTCTTAAGCTAGTATTAACAATATATATCTTTATTATGATCTCCACAAGTACATACTGGAGGTTAATATTTGATGTTTATACCATTCTACCTTGTTGATTAGTTACTTTTTTGCAAAATCATATAAAAAATTACCTGTGAAGAAGTCTTGTTTCCTAGTATGTAAATAAGTGCATCAATAAACTTGCAATCTAAACTTTTGCAGGAGAGACTTCTTGAAGTTGGATATAGAAGAGTCTCTTCTGAGACAATGGTCACTATATTTTGGCCTGCTTCTGTTCTAGGTGATGCTCTGCGGATTGTTTTCCAGAATCTGCTATTGGAGTCATGTGACGACATTCTTCAGTCTTCAGAAAGGGTGTGGAGGCTCCTGCTTCAGGTTATTTGGTTACTGACAAGTATTCAATGATTTTGGACCTCTCTAATTACTACTGCAACTTGGTTTGTGGCCATTGTCTGCAATACCTAGTAAAAGGGTCTTCTTTTGTTGTTAACTACTTCTGTGCCACTCATTTTCACCACTGCTTCTCTCAATAATTGTTTCCAAGTGGTCTGTATTTTATTATAAAATGGAATGAAGGCACTACATGAATGCTTTTGGTCTCAGTAGGTTCTTACTTATCTTTATCTGGGCTTAAAGCTGAATGTCGTCACTGTCTTGCCAATGTGGCGAGATGTGATTGGTGTTTCTTTGGACACTTGTGATTTTTCCATGTCCTATGCTAATTTTGTGGATAGGTGCTGTTAAGCTACATTTCCACATCTCATAAACGAGAGAATTTTTTGTTTATGTGGTCTCCAGCCTTGATCTTAAGAGGAGAACCCATTAATCTGTGACTTTTAAGGCATCCTGAAGAAAGAAAAGTACAAAAAGCTTATCCGGTCTATTTAGTTACACATCTTATACGTTGACACTAAATCTCTCCACAAGCTCAAGATTGATAATGTAATGTTTGTCATAAATACGTTTTGAGTTATCCTTTGAGTATGAATCACAGATAAATAGGTGAAGAAATCTTTCACATATAATCTTTCTAAGCATGATATTTTGCATATAAAATCTTATCTGTTTAGCCTTGGACTCAATTTGATATTATTATGTTGTTACATAATTTACCCTCAAAATATGCCTTTTATACATCAAATTGATTTTTTTTGTGCAATCTCATCACCTTAAAGCTTTACACTATAAAGTATAAACTGTTTTACGGAATCTCCCATTTTGCATAGCCATCCAAAGATTTACTATTTATGTAAGATAATCATGTAAAGTCTTGCACTAAATTCTGTTGGCAATTTGTACCATTCTTTGTGCCCGAAATCTGGTTAGATTTGATTGCATGTTAACTTTTCTGATGTCTGTATTTTGATAAAAGAATATGATTTCAGTGTCCAGTGCAGGATTTAGAAGCCGCTGCACTGTCATATTTTAATTCATGGATACAACTAGCAACTACTCCATATGGCTCTCCATTTGATGCTACAAAAATGTTTTGGCCGGTAGCACTTCCTCGCAAGAGTCATTATAGAGCTGCCGCTAAAATGAAAGCTGTAAAGCTTGAAAGTCAATATGATAGAATTTTTACATCTGATCCTGCAAGAGAAAGTGTTTTACGGGAAAAGAACTCTGATGTTTCTGCAGCTAGTACAAAGATAATTGTTGGTGGAGATACCGATAAGTCGGTTAATCAAACACGAGTTGTTACAGCAGAAGCCTTGGGCATTTTTGCCTCTAAGTTGCCAAAGTCTTCTGTACAAGTTGTCATTGATTCATTATGGAATGACCTTACATCACTATCAGGAATCCAGAGACAGGTAAAAGGCTTGTCTAAGTCTGTTTTACCTAGCCAAATTCAATTTGTTGCTTCCTATACCAATTTGTTTTTCATCCTCCATCTGTTTTTGCTTAAAAATGACGTTCTTCCAGGTTGCTTCCATGGTTCTTGTTGCTTGGTTTAAAGAGCTTAGAAGCAGGGAACCGGATGGAACTGTGCTTGGTCTCTTGGAACATATTAGGCAGTGGTTGTTAGATTTGTTATCCTGCTCTGATCCTGCATTTCCTACTAAGGAATCACTTCTTCCTTATTCCGAGCTTTCGAGAACTTATGCTAAGATGCGTGGTGAAGCTGGGCTTTTGCTCCAGTCTGCTGGCTCTTGTGGCTTATTCCAAGATGTAATTTCAAATATCAATGTTGACTTGGATGTACTAAGCATTGACGGCGCTGCTAACTTTGCTTCAAAGCTTTCGTTGCACACTGATTCATCTGGTGCTGGAATTAGTGAGAAGCAAATTTGGGATGATATAGAAGGAATTAAACAGCGTCTTTTATCTACAACGGGCTACTTAAAATGCGTTCAGGTGTATGCTTAAATCTCTTTTATATTAAAAGGAAGATTAGACCTACTACAAAGATTGATGTGCCGTGTGTTTTCTTTGTCCATTGTGTTAAAATATGTATATTGCTTGTTATTTTCTTTATATGCTTATACAAGGTTCTGTTCTTTAAAGAATTCAGTTTACTTCTTGTCCTTTTGGTGCCATTTCTTACATATTATTTCATGCAGAACAATTTACATGTAACTGTCTCAGCCTCAATTGCTGCTGCAGTAGTTTGGATATCAGAGTTACCGGCAAGGCTTAATCCCGTAATTTTGCCTTTAATGGCTGCTGTGAAGAGAGAGCAGGTTTGCAATCTGAAACTTGGTTATCAGTTATCTTAATTTTTTGCTCCGTTTGTAGTCTACTACACATTAGATTTACCTATGCAGGAAGAAGTGTTACAGCGAAAGGCGGCAGAAGCACTCGCGGAGCTGATATTTCACTGTATTGGGCGGAAACCTGGTCCAAATGACAAGTTAATTAAGAACCTTTGCAGCTTAACCTGTGCTGATTCTTGTGAAACCCCCCAAGCAGCAGTTATCAACTCGATGGATGTCATTGAAGATCAAAATTTATTGTCCTTTGGAAGGACAACAAACATTCAAAAGACTAAAACTAAAGTTCAGTCTGCTGGTGAAGATAGGTCAAAGGTAGAAGGTTCCATAAGCAGGCGTGGGTCAGAGCTAGCTTTGGAACATTTATGTAAGAAGTTTGGGGCATCGCTTTTCGACAAACTTCCTAAACTGTGGGATTGCCTCACTGAGATTCTAAAACCCGTGAGTTCCCAAGATTCACTTCTTGCAGATGATCAGAAAGAGTTCCAAATGATAGACATTCATAAGGATGTTGATCCCCAGGCTTTGATAAACAACATCCAGGTTGGTTATACCATTGTTAATTCTCGTTCAAAATCTTGGCATATGGAAGGATGAATCTCTTACGTAATGCATCCTGTCGTAAATGTGTATTATCAATGCGTCCTGTCATAAATGAGGCTTATATTTAATTCATACATGCATTATTTCAGTTTTTTTTTTAAAATTTTAGTCACTCATTAGGTGCCTTTGCATTTGTCCATTTGTTGACAATTGACATACACTTTCATTTATCTTATATGCTGTTCTTCAAGTTGTCTGATTCGCTGCTGCTACTCTTGTATAGGAATAGTTTTCTGATAATTCTCTGTAATTTATAAGTGTATACTGCTCTCAAAAGTTCACTGTTACAGCTGCAACTTGAGAAATCATACAACAACAACAACAACAACAACAACAACAAAATCTTTATCTTAAATTTGCAACTTGAGAAAGCATATTCCTTATAATTATGAATTATGCATAGTCTGCTTGATCACATATGGCATGCAAAATTTGACATATTTAGGGTGGGGTGGGTTTGGAGAAAATCTGAAAATGCAGATAAGACCTCCTTCCTGCTAACTCGTGATATATATCTGGTTTATTGTGGCTTATTATTATTCTCAGCGTTTACATGCAGAACCACTTCTACTTAAACTGTTCTTGTATTAGTGCAGATAATTTTTTTTGTCATTGGTTAGTCTTTTGTGTATCTCACTATCTCCCCTTTTGATATACTTTCATTTTTCAGGTTTTACGGTCAGTTGCTCCTATGGTGGATGAAATGTTACAACCAAAGTTGCTTACTCTTCTGCCATGCTTACTTGGGTGTGTGCGCCACTGTCATGTTGCAGTTAGATTAGCTGCTGCAAGGTGTATAACCTCCATGGCGAAGTCAATTACATCCGTTGTAATGGGAGCTGTTATTGAAAATGTTATACCAATGTTGGCAGATTCAAATTCTGTCCAAGCAAGACAGGGAGCTGGAATGCTTGTTACTTTGCTTGTTCAAGGCTTAGGCGTGGAATTGGTTTCTTATGCTCCTTTACTTGTTGTCCCTCTCCTAAGGTGTATGAGTGATTGTGATCATGCTGTCAGACAGAGTGTAACACATAGCTTTGCTGCTCTTGTACCACTCCTGCCATTAGCTAGAGGACTTCCTCCTCCAACTGGACTTAGTGAAAATCTATCTAGAAATGCAGAAGATGCGCAATTCTTAGAACAACTTCTTGACAACTCTCACATTGATGATTACAAACTTTCAGTCAATCTCAACGTGTCATTAAGAAGGTATCCTTGTTATATCCAAGTTAATCACCATGCACTTGCTGTTTACTCAGTTTGTTCTCATCTTTAGCATTCTCTAGAAAAATCCATCAAATTTGTCTAATTTTTAATTAATTAGCAGCTCAGTTTTCAAATTGAGATCTAAGTAGTCAAAAACCGTTATATATCGGTTATCTAACCGATATATAACGGTATCGGTCCGACACCTATTTTTTTTTTTTTCTTTTGGAAAAATGGGTAAAATATCAGTATCGATATTATCGGCCGATATGACTGATATATCAGTATATATCGGTTTTGAAAAAATCCGATATATAACGGTTAGGTTTTGTTAAAACCAAAAGTTGGAGAGAGAGAGAAGTACAAGGTCATGAGGTGTTATCTTGTTCACGATGATGAATATATGGAGGATGAAGAAGATGAAGATGAACAAACTAGGGAAGAAAGTAGAGAAGATGGTGATGGTGAAAATGAAGAAAATGAAGTTGAAGTTGAGGCTAATGAAGATTATTAGATGTTGAAACTTGAAAGTTGAATTGGGATCTTTTTTGTTTTCATATTAGTTGAACCGTTTTGAAGTTGTATTTTTTATATTGTAATGTTGGTTTGGGTATATGGACCTTCTCGTTTTAATGCTTTAACAAACTCTTCTTGCATATTTTATAACTATTAAGTGTGTTGTTCATATATAAAAATTGTGTTTAAAATGCAAACCGATATTTACCGTTATAAATCCGATATATCAGTGATATATCAATAACTCTACTGGACCGTTATCAATGAAAAAACCGTTTTTAACTGCAGAGATTGAGATATGTTATCATGTATTGATTTGCTTGATTGTTGTCTTGTGTATCGTAAGCTATGGTCATACCAGTTTGTGGACACTCCTACACTTCTATGGTCATACCAGTTTGACTTCAACTTATAAATTATGAATGTTGATTGTAGGTATCAGCAAGAAGGAATTAATTGGTTGTCCTTCTTAAGGCGATTCAAGTTGCATGGAATTTTATGTGATGACATGGGTCTTGGTAAGACACTTCAATCTTCAGCAATAGTAGCAACCGACATTGCAGAGCGACGTGCATGCAACAATGGCAAGGATCTTCAATCTTTAATTATCTGCCCTTCTACATTAGTTGGACACTGGGCATATGAAATAGAGAAGTTCATAGATGATTCTGTTATGACCACTCTTCAATATGTTGGTTCTGCTCAAGAAAGGACTTCACTTCGAGAACAGTTCGATAAGTGCAATGTCATTATAACATCATATGATATTGTTCGTAAAGACATTGAAAGTCTTAGCAAATTGGCTTGGAACTATTGTATTTTAGATGAGGGACATATCATCAAGAACTCAAAATCAAAAATTACTTGTGCTGTGAAGCAGTTGAAAGCTGAACATCGTCTTATCTTGAGTGGTACCCCTATACAGGTTCTTTTGGACTCCTAGCTTTCCACTATACTGATCAACTTTAGAGAACATTACTTACCTGTTTATTTGATGTGGTGTGATTTCAATTGTACTGCAGAATAATGTCTTGGAGCTGTGGTCTCTTTTTGACTTTTTGATGCCTGGTTTTCTTGGTACAGAAAGACAGGTATATTTATATAATCATAGACTGTACTGTTTTTTTGTTTCTTGTGATGGCCTCCGTGAATCCTGCATGTGTTCTATGTTGCATTTCTGTTGGTGCGGTTAACAAACACAAATTGTACAATATTGATTTGTTTGTTTCCAATTTTCTTGATCAATGAAAACACATAATTTAATCCTAAGTATAACCTTTAGGCTGTTTGGTTTGGAGAGAAAATGCGAGAAAAGAATAAGAAAATGGAAACGAAAAGAAAGGGAAAATGTTTTGTGTTTGGTTATGAGAGGGGAAGGAAATTGTGTTAGTTTATGAGAGGGGAAGGAAAAATCTTAATTGTTAAATGTTTTTTCACTTTTTTTCCCCTTCTTAACCCTACATGATAAAAAATGATAATATCATAAAAACACTCCTTTTTTCTTCTTTCATTTTCTCTCAAACCAAGCACAACCTTAACATTTTTTTGGAACATTAACAGGTGCATACTAGGCTACCATTAAGGAAATTTTACTACATTAATTATTGTTAATTTCAATTAAATACCTTGAACTATCACAGATTTCATTATAATACCTAATGGCTAATGTCCTAAAATATTGTTTTCACAAGTTGATACCCTGAACTTTATTTTTCACTTACATTCCTTGACTTGTCATTTTTTTCCAAGTTGGTCACAATAACAAAGACCAAAATGCCTTTGTTTATACTCCTTCTACCCCCAAGCCCCAACCTACACTCACATAGAGCCCTCCTCCGTGCTGCTGCTGTCCCTTAAGATTTTGAAACCACTAAGAATGTGATTTAGAAAACACTTCCATTTTTATATTTGTATTATTCATCCTAGATTGCTTTCAATAGTGTGTTTATTAAATCACAATGACTGTCCATTGATCTACTTTCTTCCTCCCTCTGTTATTCCCATCTTCTTATTCCTCCCTCCACTAAAATTAGTTTCTCCACCACTTTGCGACCCCTCATTCTTGTCAATAATAACAAAAACTGACAAAGGTCGCTATGGCCAAGATCTGAACATGTCATCAGCGAGGGGCAATATTTTAAGATTGACAAGAAAGGGAGGAGCCGAGCAAATAGGATTATTATACGAGATCTCAAAACCAGCTGTTACAGGGAGGTTCTGATTGGTGGCGGGTGAACAATGATGGGTTTTGAACGTGGGCGTCCACAAGTTCAAAACCTGCCTCATCGTTATCATTGTTCAGAATCATCCACAGTCAACAAGCCGGATTCTGAACAGGGCTTGTGGTTTTGGCAATGCTGGTTTTGAACATGGCCAATTGCTTGGGTGGGTTCTTAAAATTGGCACGTGGTGCGGGGATCAGAATCCCGTGATTCCACTTCACGACAAGTGAATGAGACTATGACTATTATGGAGGAGCATGTAAAGAGTTTGAGATTAGTGGACGATGGTTGCTCTTGTGTTTCTCTTTGTTGTTAAAATGAGCATACCAAACGTTTTACTGATTGTACCCATAAACAATTGATTTCAGTTGAAATCAGCACACCAATTGTTTGTTAGAAGTCCTCAATATCAATTGGTTCCAGTTTATATTGTTCGCTATCATAAGTAGTTATGTTTTTCCTTCCTTTTACCAATTTATAAAGAGATGTCTGTTTGTATTTGAATAGCTTTACCATTTTTGTATAGAATAGTGATTCTATTAGTATTAGATCATTTTAGATAAGTTATGAATTCTCATATAATTGTAAACCATGTCATAGGATTAGTTTTTCATAGTCATAGGATTAGTTTTTGATATATATATTAACTTCTATTACTGTAGAATTTAACTTATATTGAATGACATCATGACAAACCATGCTTCTAAAAGGTGATTGCAAAATGATAGCCATTGTGTGGTTTCATGACCACAGTAACAGTCACATGCATTCTGTTATCATAGTGTTCAATCTGAAAACACTGTGATTTTGTCTGAAATCACCCACACCATGTTTCTGGAGTCCTTCTTTGACCACCTCCCTTATGGTATTAAAGTGGGAAAACGGGATAGAGTGATATTTATGTGAAATTAGCCTTTAGTTAATTCGATAGAGTGCAACCATCTTATGGGTGGTAAAGAAAGAGAATTCGATAGAGTGCAACCACCACTACCACCACCTTCACCTTCATTATCACCATCACCACCACTACCACCACCTTCACCTTCATTATCACCATCACCACCACCACCTCCTTCACCATCACCATCACCACCACTGCTCCCTGCCGCCCCCGATCCGCCGCCTCCGCGCCCCCGATCCGTCGCCCCCGCCCCCTCCCCTCTCCCCATCTTCGCCCCGCTCCAGGCCCCCCCCGCGGCCCAGCTCCGCCTTGCTGCCGCCGGTGCTGCCCTGGGCGGTCGGAGTAGCCGTGCGCCCTCACGGCCCCCCTCCTCCACCGCGGCAACCACGACCAGCATCAATAGGAGGCACAGCGAGTAGGGGGGAGGGGGAACGGGGGTGGCTTGGGGGACTGCCAGCAGCAGTGGGTGCGCTGCGGCGGCTGGGGACGGGGACCGCCGGCGAGGAGTGGGGGTGGCGGCGTAGAGGGGGTGGCGGCCTGCCAAGGGGGGTGCGGAGCAGAGGAAAGGGAAGAAGACAAGGGGTATTTCAGTCCAAAAATATTGGTCAAATGGGTTGACCGTCCCTCACAGACGGTTTCCGTCAAAAGTGGGGGGTACCTTACATTAGTGTAATTGGGTGGGATGCACCTTGAATATGGATAAACAAAGTGGGGTGCCACTCAAAATTTCTCTTCTATTAATTATAGTTGAGGTATTAAAAAGTTGATAAGATATCTTGCTATTCAGTCTAAACATATTGCTCTTCTACGCCCTTGTGGGCACTGAGATGTTTAATTGGTCCTAGGTTGATTAGTAGAAAAACCGATACTGGACTTCCTTAGTGTTCTTTTGAGAAAATCCCCCCCCTCTCCCGATTTGGAGTTCTTTTTAACACTAGTAGCAAATAGCCTGCAAATCCAGATTTATGTTCTTTTATGGTTGCTTTCTAAGTGTCTTTTTGTTAAATATTTTGCTGTTTTAAGTATGTAAATTGTTGCTTCTGAGTATGGAGACTTTTGCAGTTCCAAGCCACTTATGGGAAACCATTGCTGGCAGCTAAGGATTCAAAATGTTCTGCTAAGGATGCTGAAGCAGGGGTTCTTGCTTTGGAAGCATTGCATAAACAGGTCAACATAAATTGCAATTTTTATTAGTGCAATTTGCTGGAATTTGTGTAGTATTGCATTAGATAATTATGCTGACTTTGGTTTTGTCTTAACTATAGGTTATGCCGTTCCTCCTTCGTCGGACAAAAGATGAAGTTTTATCAGATCTTCCTGAGAAAATTATTCAGGATCGTTATTGTGACCTTAGCCCAGTACAACTTAAACTTTATGAGCAGTTTTCTGGCTCAGACACAAAACAGGAAATCTCGACCTTAGTGAAGTCAGATGAAGACACAAATATAGCGGTGGAAACTAAATCGACAAAAGCAACTTCTCATGTTTTCCAGGTATTTAGTTAGAATTTTTTTCGGTCTTAATACTTCTGCAGTTATGGTACTAATGTCCTGTATTATCTTAAATACAGGCACTGCAATATCTTCTTAAACTTTGTAGTCACCCATTGCTCGTTGTTGGTGAAAAGCCTCCTGATTCTCTTAAAGGAATTCTGTCAGAAGTTATTCCGTCCTCTGCTGATCTTCGCTCAGAGCTTCATGCATTACACCATTCTCCTAAGTTGGTTGCTCTTAAAGAAATTCTTGAAGAGTGTGGAATAGGATCAGACACGTCAACTTCAGATGGTGCTCTTTTGATCGGACAACATAGGGTTCTAATATTTGCTCAACACAGGGTATATTCTTATTCTTTTGAGCTGTTTGATTCTTGTTAAGATATTATCATCATTTTCTTATTATATGAATTTCTTGCAGTCTCTTCTGGATATAATTGAGAGGGATCTGTTTCATTCCCATATGAAAAGGTGAATCCCGTGACTGTTCATTAGCTTACTGTTTATACCTTTTCATTTTGCTTACCTTTGCTTGCATAATGTGATTTAGCTGGAAGATGCATCTTTTAGTAAGTTTTTATGATGGTCTAACATTTATATTACCGATCTTATGTAAAAGATAGAGGAAGATTCATTTCACGAAATACTTGGTGTCGTAGAATGAACTATGTCAGATACTGGAAGAGTATGTTACGTAGCGGTCTTATCCATTTATTTATCTGCATTTGTATGCACTTTCACTTCCTCATAGGCATCAGTGGATGTACTGGTTATGACCAATAATGGAAACATAAATTAAATTCTAGGCTAGGTTACACCGATGTGATAGGGAAATAACATGAAACAGAGTCTATATTGAGCAGATTCTTGGTCCGAGATAGTAAAAACTCTCTACAGGTGCGTTGCATATTGTCTTAGATGTGCCTCATGGTAGCACGTGCCTTCTGCGACTACTACTCAATAACAAGTTACTGTTCACCATGTAGGGCAACTTTTTTCTCTCGGTTACAGTCTGTCTTGATGTGTTTGGTCATTTCATGAAATACTGGATTCTCGACAAGATGTATAGAAATTTTGTTGTCACAAATATAAAGCAGCTCGAGAAGAGGGGATGGCGCCAACATCTGTAAAACGGGTTGAGCGAAATCAACTGACAAATTGTATGCACCATGACTCTATACCCAGCCTTAGTAGAAGAACGGGCAACTAAAATTTTCCTTTTTTCCGCCATGTAACTAGATTGTCTCGCAGAACGACAGTAACCACTGATAGAGCGTACGCTCATCAACCGATCCAACAATATGCAAAATGTTGTGAGCGACAATATAGAATGTAGCCTGTCTAGGAGTATCTTTTTGTAGCAGAGAATCCTCTCAACGGCCTGAAATGAGAGGTCAAATGGTTATGCATATACTGGCTCACCAAACTCGCATTGTAGACAATATATGGACGTGTGGCACTAAGATAAATTAGTTTACCAACCAATCGTTTGAAGTCCTGGATCAGGTAAAGGAGGATCAGAGGAAGAACTGAATATAGATAGCTTAATTGTGGAATCCATATGTCTCATGGTTTCCAAGCTAGGATCTTGTCTTAGATAGGAGATCGAGTGCATATTTGCACTGAAAAAGCTCTAATTGTCCAACATTTTGTGATACCGCAAGACCAAGAAAAGTACCTCAGTGGTCCAGGATCTTGGGTATGGAAATGAGAGGATAAATGTTCTTTTATCGTGGAAATGCTAGTAAAATCATCCACATATACAAGTAAAGTAACAATGTCTTGAGCTCGTCGAATTGTGAATAGGGACAGGTTTGACCTGCTGCGAACAAATCAGATATGCTATAAGACTTCACTGGGTTTGTAAAACTAAGCACATGGTGACAACTTCAAGTCATACATGGACTTCTTTAGGAGACGAACTTAGACTCCCGCAATTGCTCAAAGCCCGTAGGCTGGTTTATAAATATACTCCGAAGGATCCCATTGAGGTAGGTATTCTTTACACCCAATTAATGAGTTTACCAATTTCTGAAACTGCCTAAGAGACAAGAAATCGAAAAAAGTCAATTTGGAAACAGGTGAAGAAGTCTCAACATAATCCAATTCATATTATTGAGTAAAGCCCTTAGCCACCAATCGGACTTTGAGTCTATTAACTGAGTCATTTGAATTGTTAACATTAAAGACCCACTTACATCCGACCACTTTTTTAGATGAGGGCAAGAGTACCAAAGTTCAAGTTTGATTGGACCGTAATGCATTAAGTTCCTCTAACATTTCTGCATGCCAATCTGGAGGCTGAAGTGCTTCATGAGCAGAGGAATGAAGAGTAATGAGACAAAGAAGAAACAAATTTATGAGCATAGTGAGTCAAGCGGTGAAAAAACCGAAGTTAGAAATGTGATACGTTGTAGTACAAGAAAGTTATGGTTTGGGTTGTAGTGGGGGAGGGGAGGGGGAGGTGGCGATTGTGACAAGGGTTAGGATTTTGGTCGAGGGAGAGACATGGGGGAAGTTCTAAATTTCCATATATCTAATACATGAAATTTAGAAAGAACTTATTTTATTGATGCGGATAAAACATGAGTAGCCTTTGTACATCTACAAGAGCAAATCATGAACTCTTCTTTCGGTCCATGCGATATGGGACTAAAATGAGATAAACAGGAATAGTTAACTGACGTTACGTGAAAGCCTAAACTCTAGATTTGCATAATGACTTGGTTAACAAATGCGCTAGATAATGTGCCAATTTTACATGAAAAGGTACTGGTCGTCACCTCTATCTTCTCATTAGCAAAGGACAATCGACCTCAATATGCTCCTCTCATGAAACATATGGTTCGTAGAAATATATATTGTTGACTAGTTGTCATAATATAGGTGCAAAATAGAAGAGGTCCTAAATCCATGTTCTTTAGAAGAGTGCATAGGGGATAAAGTACTTGTGAGGAGGAAAAACTGAGCATGTGATAAATTAGTCTTAAACAATTGAACATGGTTATTAAGGTAACACAAGGCATTGAGAACCAAAAGGCGCAGGCAGGGGTCTCAAGGCGGCAAGATGGGGGCGTCTCGACTAAGGTTAGGACTTAGGGGTGTGTAGTAGTATATTCTAAGACAAGCTTGTAACTTTTGACTGTGACTTCGTGTCATGGTTTCCTCCTAATTGTATAATTAAAATTATAAGTATCCTATGCAAATCTCATTGTGAATGCTGCTTTACACAAATGTGAGATTTCAACATCAACTGACTGAACTGTTCAATTAGAAAACAACACGAGTAGCACTAACTTGAGATAAAGAGGAAAAAAAATAACTAATTTTATATTCTACGGCAATTTACACCAATTATCATATATTTTTCTTCTTCTATCTAATCTCTTTTCTATTGCACTTAATATATCTGTTTTGAACCACTATGATTAACTAAAATGGAACAACTACGATTATGCAACGCGACAATTTAGTTTTACTGCTACTATGTGGTCCATCTCAACGGGCCAAACATTATGTTAAATGATTTTGGTATTTGGCATGTTGCTGTTAGTATTCAGTCCTCACTTTACATTGTTTTAAGTGATAATGATATGTTTTTCTCATTAGAGATTAAGTAATCTAATTATCTGTGCTTTTAACTTAAAACAGTGTTACGTACTTGCGGCTTGATGGGTCTGTAGAACCGGAGAAACGTTTTGATATCGTAAAAACATTCAATTCGGATCCTACTATTGATGTTCTGCTCCTCACTACACACGGTAAGATTTTATTATGTTAACATTGTTCTAGCTGCTTGGATAGTATCTAATACATCAAATGTACAGTTGGTGGGTTGGGCTTGAATTTGACGTCGGCTGACACGCTGGTCTTCATGGAACATGATTGGAATCCAATGAAGGATCATCAAGTATGTTTTGTCTTATAATCTTCTTCTCTTTGAATATAATCAAAATTTTGTTTATTATTTTGTGACAATTAATTGTTCCAAGGATTGGTTTGATGGTGTAAGTGAGCTTAAAAAACTGAGACCGGCTGGACAATATGGTCATCCCTTATCAGTGGTTGTATATTGATTATTTTATAGAAGAGAGTGAGATGGGTTAACTAAGGATGAGTAACCAATTGGATGGCGTGGGTTCAAGTTGTTCAAACTTTTCCTTTGTCATGCCTGGTTCAAATCTAACTCTAACCTACCCAAAATTGACCATAACTTGGTCATATTTTGTTTTGGCATGGACTTATATAGATTAAAAGATTTTTCACGCCACGGATATGCTTCTAGACATCTCCAATAATGATCATTTATGCAACATGTGCAGGATTGTGATGTCGGTCGTTTATAATCAGGACAACATAGATTTACATTGCCCAGAAATGTTTTAGTACAAGCACTATATTCTGTAGCATTATTGTCGAATGAATCATTGTGGGATCTGCGTCACCTTCTTCAAAGCTTAATGCACGCGCTGAGGAAAAATGTCCACAAACTGTTCATTTTGTATTAGAAAAAATGGAAAATGTCTCAAAAGGCTTCATATATGAATGAAATACCTGAAAGCTTAAGTAGCATGTCATATACTTTTCTATTAGTTGACGGAATGTTTAAAGTATGGATCCAAAATGAAAGATTTTTTAGTTTACAAGTTTGCCCTTAATATGGCAATTCTTGAGTCAATGATTGTAGGTGCACATGAATTTCAAATTAACCGTCCCTTTCATCCCAATCTCAAACCCTAAACAATACTCGCAGTATCGGTATTGGAATCAGTATCAGATCCTTCCTATGAGTTTCAGGATCAACGGGATTGTCCCTTTCAGATCGAAGTATCGGAGTTTTTGGTATCAGAAGAAATTAATTATTAAAAATTTAGAAAAAATATTTTATACGTTTAGCCATATTTTAGAGTATTTTATGTGTTGTTTCTTAATAGTTTTGAAATTCAATGAAATTATAGTCACCCTTACTGATTAGTTTATCTGCAATAAATAAAATTTCTTCATTTATATGGTTTTACAATCTTACAATGTTTTTACACCCTTGTCGATTCGTCTTTTTCATTCATTTTTCTCTACCAAATTGACTAGGAAAGACACTTCCAACGTCAGTATTGGTCAATATCCGTAGCAGTCGGTATGGGACGGCGTACTAAACTGTATCGGTATCAGCCGTATCGGAATTGGTATCGGCCAGAACTATGCCCCCAAGGCATACATACATCACAAAACTAATCCATTGTGGTCAAACCTCTATTTATGTAGGATGCACGCAGTCCATAACGGTTAGTGTTCATGTGCACACAAATTGGAGATGACATACACACTGGAAAATACACTAGGACACACAAAAAGGTTCCATGTACGGTTCATAGTATCGGTCAATACTAACATATCAGCCAAATCGTTTCAGTTCAACAAAGAAAACAAAGAGAAAGAGTGACAAAAGACAATGTCGGCACAATTACTTGATCATGCCAAAGATTTGCATGCTACAATGTGTTTGCGCAAAATAATCATTACCATTTGTCAAAGTTGTAATATAAATTCACAAGGTTCATACACATCTTACTATTCTTCCATTCTTTGGATACTTTGTCTAAAAGCAAGTATAATAAGCAACAATGTCTATTGCGGGTGAATAATTCAAGAATAGGAAATATATTCCATTCAAAACGAACAATGAACTACAAATAATAAACAAGATAATTGTAAATGTATCAAATATTTTTTAGTTTAAATAATTTATAGTTATTTTTTGGCTTTGCGAAACCAAGAAACTGAAACACCAACCTGAAACAGTCGAAACTGCCACTACTGATGCTTGTAAGGGTCTGAAAATGATTCTGATACTGATACTTGTGAACCTTGGTTCCATGTTCCCATTTCGTATTGTGTTCGTGTCCATGCAACGTGGTCTCCAATAAGCACCTTTCCTTTTCATTTGTAGTTTTATGTTAACATTTCCATCACTATAATGATATTTGTTATTGCATAAACATTCTACACAAGATCGGCACTTGATGTCATCATCTGAATACCATTCCGCTCACCATATACCTGAGAATGTAAGCAAAAGGTTTGTGTTTGGAAATGGCTATTGGTCAATTTTATTGCATCCTCAGTATAACTGATATTTGCTGCATTTAACAACTACATGGTTTTCCTGTCAATGCTAACCTATTTGTTATGACCCCAGCAGTTTGTCAGCTACTTCCCATGTTCTCTTTGATTAACTATCTATATTCCATGTTCTATGTTTCCTGATTAATTTTAGGGAATGGTGGCTTTGTTGCCACTTTGTTCATATTTCTGACTGTACAGAGAAGCATGTAGGCATAATTGACAATAAATTCGAACTATAATACTTGATCACGGTGTAAAATGTAAGATATTATGATATGATTGAGGATATGCAAGTTTTATGTATTCACATATGTGCATGGGTCGTGTATGAATTGAAACTCCTGCTGTGTTTGCTTCCTTAATTTAGGAAAGTTTCCTGTAATGGCCCAATAACATTCTGTCTTGTGTTAATTTGTAACCACTCTTCTAGGCAATGGACCGAGCTCACAGGTTGGGTCAGCGCAAAGTTGTCAATGTTCATCGGCTCATTATGCGTGGTACCTTGGAAGAGAAAGTTATGAGCCTCCAAAAGTTCAAATTATCGATAGCTAGTGCCGTCATTAATTCAGAGAATGCTAGTATGAAAACCATGAACACAGATCAACTGCTTGATCTGTTTACTCCGGCACCAAACGTTGGGAAGGTAATAAGCTGTTAGTTTTCTTCAGTGTTCTTATCAATGGAAGACAGGTTGTCCTAACAAATTATTTCAAGTCTAACTAGTTATTGTATCCTAACCTTTTCGTAACATGTATCAGGCTTCAAGAGGTTCCAATGGGAGCTTGGATGAAGATTCAGGCACCGCGGTGGGTGGGAAGGGACTTAAAGCTATTCTCAACGGACTCGAGGAGCTTTGGGATCAATCACAATATACGGATGAATACAATCTCGGCCAGTTTTTGGCAAAGCTTAATGGCTGAGTTTTATTTTTGTTGCCCTGTATAGTGTATATGAAAGAGCGAGCCTGTCGGCCCAAGATTTTGTCATCTGACCGTGTTTATTTTATTGTTTCCCCCTTTTTTGGTTTCTTGTATATGTTCATTGAATATGTTCACTGGATGAGCAAGAAGCTGGCTAACAAATGGGTGGGGCCAACATATTTGGAGGTTAGGTTCCCCACAGAACATCAGTCTGTCCATTTAGGTGGAAGATTGGAATTTGTAAATTTGAGTTGTACAGAGGCTAAGCTTCTTATAAGTAAGCTGCAGCTCCGTAGTCATAGAACAATGTTTATTGAAGCACTGATAATTTTTTAATACCAATCTTCTCGTCATATAGTTCATGAAACTTGGTATATCAATGTTAATACTTGTTCCCTTTGCGGAAATTGTGGCAATCACCCCATTGTATTTGGGAGTGCCATTGTACTGATGTCTTCCTGGATTCTTTACAGTGCATGAGTTATCCGACATGATTCCAAGCATTGATAATGCATTAGGTCAGAATGAAGCCAGAAAATGCATTAGGTCAGAATGAATCCAGAATATGGTTTCGGGTTGTAAGTTCTTTTTCTCCAGAAATGTAAGAGCATAAAGTACAATGATCATGAAATGGTTTTAATGCAGGAATTGTTGGATGCAAAAGTCGGGTGCTGGACCTCCAAGTTTGATATCTTCTGTTGGCATGCCTTCTGTCAATAAGGGTAAGTTTTTAATTATGTAACCTTCTACATACATACTTGGCCTTTCTTTCTCTTTGGAGGTTACTAACATCTGTAATGTTAGCTATTGGTTGCAGTTCCTTCGGTTGGATAATTTCTTGATTCCGTTATGAGAAACTCCAAAGTATGCTTCTTGCTATTGCCTATGATACAGAAAAAAATGTTCTTTCAGCAGGATATCTACTGCATATGATCTTGAGCTACTAATACACTTAACCTAGGCAAGAGCCGGGTATATTACTTGTATACTCCAGCTCATGAATATCGTGGAGAGCAGAGCTTGGGAACAAGTTTTATCGCCAAGCAAAAGAAGTAGATAAACCTCTTTTTGGCTGGGCCAAACACTTTTTTATCGTTGGTCGAGCTTTCTACAAAAATCGTGATGCGATCCGGTTTGCACGCTGGAAGCACGGATGCGAGTCTTTCTTTTTGTAGCAGTCCAACTTGATTGACGTTTTTTCACAAATAATTGAGAATCACATTTTAGAATCTAAAGTCAGAAGGTGTGAAGATGTGTGTTAAAATGTTAAGAGGTTACGATGGTTGCTTTTCTTGTCCCGGTTTTCCTGGATTTCAAATAAGATGACCTTATTAGGAAGTGGATGGAGATTGATTTCGGTTGGAGAAAGAATTGCCTAAACCGGCGATATAAATCAAAATCGACGGCCCTTTCCTCGATGGCGATGATGTCATCAGCATATCGAATATACCGGAAGCTCTCTTCTTTTTGCATAAAGGACAAATTTTCTTAGCAATCCTGTCCAGGCTTCATATTTTCTTAAACGGGAGTGGGGGTGCTCTGTCAAACCTAGGCTCATAATCATAAACGCCCCTTGGCCGCCTGTTTGGGATTGCTGCTGTTGTTTTGTTTTAAAAAATCATTAGCAAAAACAACTTTTGAAAGCAGATTATGTCTGCTTTAAAAAACTGCAGCGTAATTTGAGTAGCTTTTCGTAAACTGTTTTTACCAAACAATTTTTTGGTCTGTTTTTCAAAAAATATAAATAAATAAAGTAGGAGGAACCATCATAAGCAAATCCCAAATTTAGTTTTGGAAACATGTAGTTATCTCGACCATAAACCTTGAAGAAGACGATCCCTTCACGTTCTCTCAAGCAAACAAGATCATAGCAGCTGGTTGGTATACAGAGGTGGTGACAAGGAGGGTAGTGTTGGGAAAGAAACGCAGAAACCTTTTCCCAAACTAGAGAGTACCTGCGAGAGAATCGAGCAATACAACGCACGAACCAAAACACCAAAACAAAACAAACAGACACAGAGAATTTTTGACGTGGAAAATCCTTGCGGGAAAAACCACGGGACGATCGGAGTCCAACCCTGAGAAGCCTTCACTAATGAAATAAATGAGTACACCATCTACAAACTTCTTCCGATCCAAATCGGATCCCCACAACACTTAGGAGCAAGAATAATGATTACAAAGCTACGAAGAACAAGGACGACGAGTATATATTACCCGAACACGATCATCCTTCGAAAACGGCCTTCAATCCTCCTCCTTCTCTCCCAAAGTTGCAATGGCACTCTTGCCTCTTTTCTCTCTCTTGTTCTTCAATATTGTGTTGTGATTAGGGTTAGGAATAACCATGTATAAACCCCCTAATCTGTATCAAAACCTGGACCGTAAGATACGATCCAATGGTGATTAAACATCCTAAAAAACGCTTCAGTCCCGACGACACAAAGTTTGGCTAGAACTCTGTCCTAGGGCAGAGTTCGGCCAGAACTCTGTGTCTGGCAACCAGCAAGGTTCTGGAACCAGAAAAAAGAGTTCGGCCAGAACTCTCCCCTCCTCTCTCTAGCAGCTCCTCTGGCAGCTCCCGAGTGTCTCCGTCATCTCCGACTGGCCTCGTCACCTCCCCGAGCTTCTCAGTACAAGATGGACGACAGCTCGCACCTGCTATGTTAAATATTTTAAGTCTGTATTTTACACTTTTATTGAGTCTAGACATATGTAAACTGAGTCGTACTGAGCAATTTGAGACTTAACCTATACCCATACCTCAAAACAAAAGCTCCACAAATATCCAAATAAGTCCATTTATCCATTGGACCAGTTCTGTGCTCTGGAGACAGAGTTCGGGCCGAACTCTGCCTCCTAAAATCCAAGACCCTAATTTTTAGGGTTGGCTGGATGCAAGTTGTCCAACGGCCAAATTTTTGAATATTTGATCCAGAATTCTGGCCGAATTCTGCCTATCTGGTATCCTATAAATAGGCCATGAATTCTCCCATTTTAAATCATCCAATCTTCTTTTCTCTTATCTCTAAAACCTTATACAAGCCATACCCTTCTCATTTACTAGCCACAAGCTCCCTAAGCCTCGAAGTGCTCAGTACTTTTCAGTTAGGAGTTTGTGCAAGAGTTCAAGAAGTCGCTTGAAAAATTCCAAGCATCGCCACTGCGATCTCTGTAAGAAGTTGACGTGCTCTTCTGAAGAAAAGGCACGGGGTGTAACTACTATTTCACAAATAGTGGATTTAATCCTGAGCTAGAGTTCTCAGGCCTGGACTAGTCCTCCACGAGGGAAACCAGGTTAAAATCGACTGTGTTTGCGTATGCTTTCTCGCTCTTTACTATTTTCGTATTTACTCTGATTATTTACTGTTGATGAAAGAGTTTAATTTTTAATTGGACATTTTTTTTATCATAAACTCTATTCACCCCCCCCCCCTCTAGAGTTGCCTATTTGTTCTTCAATTAGTATCAGAGCTCTGTTCTCTCAACAAGGACTAACATCCTAGAGCTGATCCATGGCAACCACACAATCCATGATTTTCAATCACGGTGAAGGACAGTCCACTCATAGGCCTCCCCTATTTGATGGGACAAACTACACCTATTGGAAAACAGGGATGAGCTTTTATCTCAAGTCGCTAGACTTCGACCTGTGGACCATTATTACCGATGGTTACAAAAAGCCCGTCAGGATAGTTGTCAATGGTGATCTCGTTGAGAAACCACATGACAAATATTCTGACGAGGAGAAGAAACAGGCGAGTCTAGACACGAGAGCTATTAATACTTTATTCTGTGCTATAGATAGGAATGAGTTTAACAAGGTCTCAACATGCACCACCTCTCACGAAGTATGGAGACTTCTAGAAGTGACGCATGAAGGAACCACTCAAGTCAAGGAGTCAAAAATAAGCCGTCTCACTCAAGAATATGAGGCATTCAAGATGAAGCCAAATGAGACGATCACACAAATGTTCACAAGATTCCTTGACATCATCAACCCCATGTCTTCTCTCGGCAAGCAATATACAAATCACGAGAAGATCCGCAAGCTACTTAGGGGGCTACCAAAGATTTGGAACCCTAAGGTGACAACCATCATAGAAGGAAATGATCTCACGACTATGTCCATGGAGACTTTGATGGGAAAGCTGATGACTCGAGTTAAAGCATAACCTGCTCAGCATAAGTCATCTTGCTGATCATGGATATGATATTAACTTTGGACAATCTAAATGCTATATTTATGATAGGTCAACAGGAGACATTGTTTTTGAAGGGATAAGAGAGGATAACATTTATATTTTCTATCTAAAGATACTAACAGTGCAGGAAGATGTCTCTATGCTTACAAGGATGAAAGATTACTATGGCACCAGCGTCTTGGTCATGCCAATATGGATACTATATCCAGGCTATCGACTAAGAAGCTAGTTAGAGGCTTGTCCGACATCACATTCAAAAAGGACACGGTATGTGCCGAATGTGAGTTAAATAAGGCAACCAAGTCCTCATTTCATTCCATAAACTCTGTAAGTACTACTAGACCCTTGCAATTACTTTATATGGATTTATTTGGCCCTAGTAGAGTAGCCAGTCTTGGTGGAAAACTCTACGCTTTTGTTATAGTAGATGACTTTTCTAGATTTACTTGGGTTTTCTTTCTTACAAACAAAAGTGATGCCATTTCTGTTTTCAAAATTTTTGCTAAAAAGGTTCAAAACGAAAAAGGCTACATGATCACTCGAATCCGAAGTGATTATGGAGGCGAATTCGAAAATACTAATTTTGAAAAGTTTTGTGATTTAAATGATTTTGATCATGAGTTTTCGTGTCCAAGAACTCCTCAACAAAATGGTGTTGTGGAGTGGAAGAATAGGACTCTTGGCGATATGGCTAGAGTCATGCTGAATAAATTTTTACTTCCGAAATATTTTTGGGCTGAAGCTGTCAGTACAGCGTGCCATATTTTAAATAGGGTGCTCATTCGTCCTATTACGAAGAAAACACCCTATGAGCTTTGGTTTGGAAGAACTCCAAACGTTTCATATTTTCGAATTTTTGGTTGTCGATGTTTTATCCTTAACACCAAAGACAACTTAGGCAAATTTGATGCCAAAGCTGACGATGGTATATTTCTTGGCTATGCGGCTAAGAGCAAGGGATATAGAGTATTCAACAAAAGCTCATTAATTGTGGAAGAGTCTACCGATGTGACTTTTGATGAAGATAACAGTGCAGCAACTACTCTTGATGATGATGTTGAGCCATCAACTTCTACTCCGATGAATACCACCACTGAGACCAATTCTCTGGAGGGCTTGCCAAAGAAATTCTCTTTCAAGCTGTCACATCCAGAAAATTTGGTTATAGGTGAGGTTTCACGTGGAGTAAGTACTAGATCATCATTAAGAGACTCCATTGCTAGTACTGCCTTCATTTCACAAATTGAGCCAAAAAACATTGTAGAAGCTTTTAATGATGAGTTTTGGATTTCTGCCATGCAAGAGGAACTCAACCAATTCGAGAGGAGCCAAGTTTGGGAACTTGTTCCTAGGCCGGTAAATCACTTGATTATTGGTACTAAATGGGTTTTTCGAAACAAAGTAAATGAAGATGGTTCAGTTACACGCAACAAAGGTCGTCTAGTAGCTCAAGGATACAACCAAGAGGAAGGTATCGACTACGATGAGACATATGCTCCTGTTGCGAGATTGGAATTCATTCGGATGCTTTGCGCATTTGCTAACTTTTAAAATTTTAAATTATTTCAAATGGATGTTAAAAGTGCTTTCTTGAATGGATTTATTAAGGAGGAAGTTTTTGTAAAACAATCCCCTGGTTTTGAAAATCACAAATTTCTCGACCATGTTTTCAAGCTCAAGAAAGCGCTCTATGGCCTCAAACAAGCCCCTAGAGCTTGGTATGAACGGCTAAGCAATTTCTTGCTTGAAAAAGGTTTTTCAAAAGGGAAAGTTGACACTACACTTTTTATAAAATCTTTCAAAGACACTATTCTCTTAGTACAAATTTACGTTGATGATATTATATTTGGTTCTACTGATGAAACTCTTTGTCAAGATTTTGCCAAGTGTATGTAGACCGAGTTTGAGATGATCATGATGGGGGAGCTCAATTACTTTCTTGGACTGCAAGTCAAACAAACATCAAATGGAACTTTCATATGTCAATCGAAGTATACAAAGGACATGCTGAAAAAATTTGACCTTGACAATGTCAAACCAATCGGCACTCCAATGGCTACTACAACTAAACTAGAACAAGATGAAAGCGGCAAACCTGTAGATCAACGTAAGTATCGAGGTATGATAGACAGTCTACTATATTTAACTACTAGTCGTCCTGATATTATGTTTAGCATTTGTCTGTGTGCTAGATATCAAGCAAATCCTAAGGAATCACACATATCTGCCGTTAAGCGTATCTTTCGATACCTTAAGGGTACGGTTACAGTGGGCCTATGGTATCCCAAATCAATATCATTTGATCTCATTGGTTACTCTGATGCTGATTTCGTCGGATGCAAGGTCGACCGTAAAAGTATAAGCGGCACGTGTCATTTATTAGGAAAGGCTCTAGTCTCTTGGTTTAGCAAGAAGCAGGATTCTGTCGCACTATCCACAACAGAAGCTGAATATATAGCAGCTGGTCGTTGTTGTGCACAAATTCTGTGGATGAAGCAAACCCTTGAAGACTATAACTTATCTTTTATGCATATTCCTATATTTTGTGACAACACTAGTGCTATAAATCTCACTAAGAACCCCATATGTCACTCACGCATGAAGCACATTGAAATACGTCACCACTTTTTGCGTGATCACCAGCAAAATGACACTATTAACTTAGAATTTATTGACACTGATTATCAGCTAGCAGATTTCTTTACAAAACCACTATCCGAAGAGCGTTTCAACTTTCTTTGTCGTGAACTAGGAATTTTGGATGAAGCTGTTATTCATTAAAGTAACCTGCGTAAATATCGATTATGTCTTAATTTTTATGATGAAATTGCTATGGGTACAAGCCGAAAGGGTCCTTCTGACAACAAGGCGTAAAAGCCTAAGCGACACGGTGCACTAGTCCTCAGGACTACCGCTAGCTGGGATCCGGCCCCTGCAGCTACCCCATGGCAGCTTCAAAATATTGAATTGTGGCATAATTCTTTGTTTATTACATGGTATACTTTTATTTATCACATGCTAAAATTCAAAATTTCAAACTTCACTTTGATTCAGCATTGACTTTTTGCTATTATCTATTTGGTTTTCTCATTTTGTATATACATCTATCCGTTATCGTATTCCTTTTAGTCTTTTTTTTTTCTTCTTTCTAGCCTGATTTCTGTTCTGGCTACAGAAACCAGAATTCGGGCCGAACTCTGCCTTACCCAGAGTTCGGGCCGAATTCGGTCTGGCTGTTTCAGAACCGAAAGCAGGCTCAGCCGCTGATCAAAATATGATCCAGTGGTCCACAATTGTTCCAACCATTCGAGCCCTTACACTTAAAACCGGGTTCTCCTCATCTTTTGCCTCCATTGCCACCTTCTAAACTTTTCCAAACAACTTCTCTTCAAACCCTAACCTTAGTTCTTCCATCCTAGTGCATCTTTCTTCTCAAAATTCAAGGAGAAGGATTCTCTCACCATTCTCCTTCATCTTTCATCAACAAATTGAGGTATATTTTCACACTTTTCTCCATCTAAATTTTCTCAATTTTCTTCATTATTTCATGGCTCCCAAGTTGTTCAATAGAGGGAAGAGACTTTGAACCGAGGGTGCGTCTTCTTCGAATGCTCCTCCTCGTGTTGAACAACCCATTGAACAACCTAATCAACAACCTATTCACCCGTTGTTCAACCCACCTCGTCCACTCGACCCCAACACGTACGATGATTGGATATTTGTATCACTAGACGCTTCCAATGGGTGGTTTAGTGATTTTCGATCACGTCCTGTGTATGCGGGTCATCCTATAAATTTTACTATCTTTTCACAATATGATTCATTATTTCATGATCTATGTCTTGATGAACTTGTCACTACCAATTCGGTTATATATCTCAATGCCATCCAAATGTTTTACTGCCACCTTTCTCACAATGATACACATCTATTTTCACGTGTTGCGGGCATTGATATTTCTTTTGACGATTTTGACTTGGCCGAATACCTTGAACTTCCGGAGCCTGACTCATGGGAGAAACTTGTTGAAGCTCGCAAGTTTCAATTCCCTGATGGGTCATCCCTAGAAAGCTTTAAGGACGATTTGTGTACTCCTAACACACGTCCTCGCAAGCTTCTCGCCAAGTTTCTCAATCCTTACTTTTATGAACTTCATCGCATTATTTTTAACACGATTCTGCCCAAAGCAGGATCAACTTATGAGGTTACATACTTTGAAATCTCTGCTTTGTACCACCTCCATTTTCATGTTCCTTTTAATCTTTCACGTACCATGATGGACTGGATGATTAATGCAAGGAAGAAGCCAAGATCCTTGGTTTATGCTCTTTATCTTCCTATGATCTTTCGTGCCTTTCGTGTCCCTCTTGATGAGTGCCAATTCCTTCCTGCCCCTGCATTCCTCTCTAAGGCACGGCAGCTTCAGGCAGCAGTTGGCTCACCTGATGTGTCTGAGCACTCTGACGATGAACCCGACGCACCTCCTCTTGGACAGGATGCGCCTCCTCCTCCTGCTACTCTTGAGTCACTACAGACTATGCTCCGCGATCGATTCACTTTAGAGGATGATCGCTGGACTTAGCTTGACTACCGGACCACCCTGCAGATGAGTGCCATCAGCAACTCACTGCACGATATTTGGTACTCTATGTCCCGACATCCTTCTATGCCTATTCCTATGGAGCGGGACCCTGCTCGCGATGGATACCGTATCGATAATCCTTGGGTTGTCCGCTAACTGGATCCGGATGCGACGTTCGTAGACCCTCGTCGTTCCTTCACTGATCCATCCGACGATGCTGGGCCTTCACGAGCTCGATGATGGATGTGGATTTCTACTTGCTGCTGCTGCTGAGGATCGTAGTTTATGCTTTTCTGCATTTTTAGTTGATGTAGTTGTTTCTCTTCTGCTCTTTGGTTGTATTAGCACTTTTTATGTGACTCTTGAGACATTTTTATTCTACTGCTTATCAGTTTATGCAGTTTATTATTATTTTTTTTGTGTGCTTGCCAGTCATTATTTCTAGTTGTTTGATAAATGCTAAAAGGGGAAGAAATATTTTGCTATATTCATTATCATATCCTTGTGTATCTGTGCTTTGGGAAAGAATGTTTGTATCAGGACAACAGGACAAGAGCAATGTTTACGGGGGAGCTATTGATAGCTCTGCACTGATTACGGGGGAGCTATGCTACTGCTCTTTAATATGTCCAGGTATGAATATTGAATATACAAATATCATTTTGTCAATTATCAATATGGGGGAGATTGTTGACACAAAATCACAGTCAACCAAATATTGATACAATTGACGACATGATACTTGTAATATTTCAATACGACACATGAAGACTGAACTCAGTACAAGATGGACGACAGCTCGCACCTGCTATGTTAAATGTTTTAAGTCTGTATTTTACACTTTTATTGAGTCTAGACATATGTAAACTGAGTCGTACTGAGCAATTTGAGACTTAACCTATACCCATACCTCAAAACAAAAGCTCCACAAATATCCAAATAAGCCCATTTACCCATTGGACCAGTTCTGTGCTCTGGAGACAGAGTTCGGGCCGAACTCTGCCTCCACACAGAGTTCGGGCCGAACTCTGCCTCCTAAAATCCAAGACCCTAATTTTTAGGGTTGGCTGGATGCAAGTTGTCCAACGGTCAAATTTTTGAATATTTGACCCAGAATTCTGGCCGAATTCTGCCTATCTGGTATCCTATAAATAGGCCATGAATTCTTCCATTTTAAATCATCCAATCTTCTTTTCTCTTCTCTCTAAAGTCTTATACAAGCCATACCCTTCTCATCTACTAGCCACAAGCTCCCTAAGCCTCGAAGTGCTCAGTACTTTTCATTAGGAGTTTGTGCAAGAGTTCAAGAAGTCGCTTGGAAAATTTCAAGCATCGCCACTGCGATCTCTGTAAGAAGTTGACGTGCTCTTCTGAAGAAAAGGCACGGGGTGTAACTATTATTTCACAAATAATGGATTTAATCCTGAGCTAGAGTTCTCAGGCCTGGACTAGTCCTCCACGAGAAAAACCAGGTTAAAATCGGCTGTGTTTGCGTATGCTTTCTCGCTCTTTACTATTTCCGCATTTACTCTGATTATTTACTGTTGGTAAAAGAGTTTTTGGACATTTTTTGTCATAAACTCTATTCACCCCCTCTAGAGTTGCCTATTTGTTCTTCACGATGTGCTTGGACCGACTATGAAATGTCTAGTTCTTCACAAGGTGAATAGCACTCTGACTGTCGCAAAACAAAGTATACTGCTCTTGCTTCAGCCCTATTTCCTGCAGCAGCTTCTTCATCCACAGCAGCTCCTTGCAAGCCTCCGTCGCCGCAATATATTCCGCCTCCGTCGTCGATAAGGCAACACACTTTTGCAACCGCGACTGCCACGATACCGCTCCTCCGGCAAACATCATCACATAGCTCGAAGTCGACCGTCTCGTGTCTACATCTCCAGCCATATCAACGTCGGTATACCCAACCAGCTTCGGCTCGTCACCACCAAAAGAAAGTCTCCAATCGGCAGTGCCCTGAAGGTATCGTAGAATCCACTTGACCGTACTCCAATGTACCCTTCCAGGATTTGAAAGATACCTGCTAAACTGCATAAGCGATGTCTGGCATCGTACACACCATAGCATACATAAGGCTCCCCACAGTTAAAGCATATGGAACCCGCTCCATATCTTCCTTTTCGTCCTCGGTAGATGGACACTGCTCCTTAGTGAACTTAAAGTGAGCTGCAAGGGGCAACTCACTTTCTTCGACCCGTCCATCCCGAAACGCTGAAGTATCCGGCGAATGTACTTCTTTTAGGACAAATGTAGCAGCTTGGACTCTCTCTCCCTCTCTCGGCTGATCTCCATCCCAAGAATAGTCTTCGCTGCACCCAAATCCTTCATAGAGAAGGCCGCACCCAGTTGGCGCTTCAACTCCGCTATCCTAGTGGCATTCCGACCCGCTAATAGCATGTCATTTACATAGAACAATAAAATAATAAAATCATCATTGGCAAAATACCTCACAAATACACAGTGATTCGACGTCGTCCGTGCATAACCATGCTCTCCCATAAACGACTCGAACTTCCTGTACCACTGCCTCAGAGCCTGCTTCAGACCATACAAGCTCGTTCTCAACCGGCAGACCAAATGTGACTTGTCCTTCTCACAGAATCCCTCTGGCTGCTCAATGTATAACTCCTCCTCAAGATCACCATGGAGGAATGTCGTCTTTACGTCCATTTGCTCAACCTCCAAGTCGAGACTGGCTGCCAATGCTAGCACCACCCGAATAGACGAATGCTTGACGACAGGCGAAAAGATCTCATCATAATCCACGCCTTTTTGCTGACCGTAGCCTTTAACTACTAGCCTCGCTTTATATCGAAGGCGAGTAGCATCATCCGTCTGCTTCACTCTAAACACCCATCGATTCTTCCAAGCATTCTTGTCCTTTGGCAACCGTACCAGTGTCACGCCCCGCTCCCGCAGGAGCGATCGTCCTCGCTAAGGCATGATGCCGCACGGGCCTAGGTTGCGCCCGTGCAAGGCTAAGTCCAGAAACGGCCGATTTGAGCTAGGCCACAGAGTCGCACAGAGTGTCCCCATTTGCAGCGGAAAGTAAATGAACACAAGTAAAAGCGAATTCAACTCTTTATTGATATTCAAGAAGTTTACAAGCGGCGCTAGGCCGATATTACAAATCGCTCAAGCTCTCTCTCTCTGAAACATAAAAAGTGTGCCAAGTGGCTTACAACATGGAATGATTTATGGCGATGTTCCGATACATTATGTCCTGTATATGGTGCTCCAGCTCCTTGCAATGCTCCAAGGCTCCAGAGATAGCTCCGCGCCTTAGCGCGTTCGAGGGAAGCTCCGCACCCGACGACGTCTCCTGTATCCTGCAAGCAGACAGTGGGGTTATCAGTACATTGTTATGCACTGGTGGAGAGGCTAGCTCGCCCACAATGCTATCATTACCAAACACGTTCTATTTACTTTTGTGCACCGTCTATCATTCATTGTCTTTCTAATCTTGTCTTAGGATCAGTTTCATGCATATTCCAAACCTATCTCGTGTTGCCGAATTCAAGTGTCGCATAAAAATACATGCACGACTTACCCATACTTACTGTCCGGCCTTCCCTGTCCAAAGTAAACCAAGTTAGTCAACAATTCATAAGGAATAACTTAACGTGTCTCATGTAAACTTTCAATATCAAGGGCGTATCCCCGCCTCGGGTCCTAGCATGTCATAGGCGCATTTTCTAACTCGTTTGCTCGAAGTACTCTTGATCATTTTGTGTGTTATATTCAAGCCTATTCAGAAGGTGCTTTGTTCAGATTAACTTAGACTACTTTGATTTCAATGCAAGGACTTGCACGTGGATTGCTACCAGCAAAGCCCACTTAATCTATATGCATCGGTCGCTGGCATCACAAGCCAATTTGGACATGTCTTCCCCCTTGGTAATTTCCTCACCTATCATGGCGTGCGGCTTGGTATACCCTGATAGTCTTTTGAAATACCCAGCCTTACGTCCCCTGGTGGCCAAGCCCGCACTCAGGCAGCCCGTAAGCCATATTTTGATTTCCGTCCGGACCGGCACGTCCTTCACACTTTGACTGTGCCGCTGGAAATCCCTTATATCTCCCACCTCCCGTATACTAATGGATTGTCCACGACCATTTCGTTTTCTTTGTCATTTAACTTAACGGCTGTCACCGAGCCGTAGGCTAACCCTTAGCCATATTGCGTTATCGACCAGGTTGGCGTCCGTACAGCACGGGTAGCGAGCCCCGTTGCACGTGCCCGTCACACCTGTCGCTAACCATTTCTTTCTTTCTTATCTTTTCTTTATTCTTTCTTTTCTTTCTTTCACTTGTTTGTTTGTTCATCGATTCATTCATTCACTTATTCATTCATTCATTTATACATTTTGCAACTCCCTGTGCGGGAGTCGCCTTGGCGACCCATCGGTCCCGTGGCCTTTCAATGTTGCTATACTCTACTCGGAACGACTATGTCGATAGTCTTCCCATTTCATTGTTGTAACCCATTCATTGTTTCATTGTTGAACGCATAAGGGACTTGAACGTAAGCTTGTGCCGTAGCACGAGCGTGGAACACGGTGCTAGAGTTCTCATATTTTCCATGTTCCTTTCCATATTCTATACAAGCATACAAGGTGGGATTAATCCCTTAGCTAGGTGCGTTGAGTCATTTATTAACATATACGGTATTATCGCCTAGCGATTCTCGTGATAGTGTCCGCATTGTTAAGTGTCTAGGCTAAGCAAAGACGGGTTCATCGGAGCCACCCACCTTAGCGATGTTCGCATCGGCCGAGCGATACTCCGAGCGCACCTTTGAAAGTCTAAGTCTGGATTCATCTTGACGGGCCAATGTAAGCCTTGCATCAATTCTTCTTCAGGTCGATGCCAGCTCTTCGGGTCGACCGCTCGTTCGAGTCATTGTACTTGCCATTTGAATCGGCGTTCCGCTAGGGCGGAGCGGGTCATTACATAATATATCACTCAAAACAAGTCTCGTTTTCGAGACTTCCTGAGTGCAGATCATCCTACCATTCCTTAACTCGTTTCGTCGTGTTTCTTAGACAATCCTTATCGAATGGCTTTATCGTTCGATGGCATCGAACCATGCTCGGTACCTTTCCAAGTTCTGTGTCGCATACGTTTGGTCGATTTTTATTGAATAACTTTTCATTCATTTTAGAGTTGATGGTACTTATTCAATTCAAGCATTTCTTCGACTTGGTTGCTATTGCGCCTTGTTACGGGGCTGTAATAGTCACACGAGGTACGCCGAAATTCATCAAACGCGAGGGTCGTAGGCTGAGGCAAACTCACTCCATCATCCATGCGCATCGCAACGTCCACTCGCAGCTGCATTCGAGTTCATCACATCGCTGAGTTTGGATCGTGCACATATTCAAGGCGTCCCCCGAATACGTACATTTCAACCAAGCTTAGCGATTATCGAAGTCGGACAAGCTACTCGTGATAGTTTTGATTTGCCGATCGTTTGCTAACTTCGATTTAAAACCAAACTCGTGTGCATCTTACTATCGTCATCTCGGTCATCGAGATGACCCGATTCGCTTTTCAAGCGTTCTTGTCCATGAAATCAATACGACTTCTTCTTAGCGGGGTCGACCAAGTCTAAGTAATTTACGTCCAATTCAAGATCAAGTATCGTACTATCACCGAGTACGTCTTCCAATCAATGATTCAATTCATTATCCCAACTTTACTTGCGCATCATCCATTCCTATCATTCACTTCGTTTGGGGCCAATCTCGCCGTCGTTCACGCACATCCCCAGTTCCTCATCCTACTCTAAGTCTTGTTGCCCCAAGTCTATCGTCCGTCCAGACGATAACGTAAACAACACAGGTTCAATCACTCGGCATAGGGTCGTCCGCCTATCCGCTAGGCCATTTTTCAAGGCTAAGTCAATGTCAGGATTAGAATCATAGTTTCCCAACAATAATACCAACACTGACCCCAATCCTAGGGTCAAACCAAAGTCGGTAGTACAGGATTTTTTACCCAAGCTCGCGTCACTCAGATTTCTAAACATCGAGCACGATCACCTATTTGCATCAATGTATTCATTGCGCGTATTCGAATCCATTCAAATCACCAATTTTAACCAATTCATGTATTCGATCACGAGGTCGTCTAGCTTTGACAATATGTTGCGCCCCAATCTCACGCGAGTTCGATTATCCACGGTGGTTCACGAATCACCATGCAACGCTCCTGCGGAATAATCATTCTCATCGGGGCGTAACTCTTGTTTGAGTCTAGACTAACTCATTCTCGATACGCGGATTGGACCTACTCAATCCTCAAGTTAAATCATCAAACACACTAATTCATTCTCGAGTTTACCTTCGCGTCAAACCACAAGTCGAAGCAATCAAATTGCCACGCCATCCAAGTTCAATCACTCCCGCTGTATGAATCACCATATCAGCGCTCACGCGGAGTGATCGTCCTAATCCGGCACGACGCATGTGCGAGGCTGGAGTTGCGCTCGCATAAGACAAGAACATCAACGTTGTGGTTGCCAACGAAGCAAATCCAAGCATTCTCATTTTCATTCAAGCCAAATCAATTTGACAGTCTGACCGTCATGCGTTCAACTAGAAAATCCTCGAGCCAAGTCTATCTTTTCCTCGACACATTTTTAACATCCCAAGTATAGCATCCAACGGAACAATGACATTTGCACGATCGTCATTCGCCGAGTCAGAGTTGGAGTTATCGCATATCGATCTTTGATACGCCTCAATACCATCGACGATATGCGTAACCTGACGATCTTCCTTTGCAACCGATTTCGAGTCGTGCGTTGATGCTGTTGTCCGAGTTGGATATTCCACAATTTCATTTAATATTCAAGATCAAGTTCAACTGCTATTCCTCAATCTAGTTTCAAAATTGTTGTTCAAACTTAAGTCACAATTCATTTGAATCAATCCGAAATCGTACGCGCGATTCTCTAAGTTTCCTCGATCAAGACCATTCATTTTTATTCTTCGTTCCGAACCATTTTCTAACTCGCGTTGCCCATTGACAAGTTGTCCAGCGACATCTCGTTCGGGACTTTTGAAGTCACGACCAACTAAGCGTGACACGTTCTAAGGCTTTGCACGATCGCATCGCTTGCCGACATACTCGTACGATCCGTAACTCCTTTAGTCTTGCTCGAACAATTTCTATGACGTCCATACACCACTTAGGGTTCGAGCCACTCGACTAGTCGTCGACACTCATTCTTATTCTTCTTCGAACCTATCACATACACCACTCGGATTCAAGCCATATGATCTAGTCCTCAATCACGTTCGCGTCATGCGCTAAGACATCCTTCAGACTCGTTCGATGAATTTCTAGCGTAATCACTCACGCCGCCTCGACGTACTAAGTCGTTCGCACTAATCCTCAAAATCCAAGCAAATCTTTTGGGTACGCCTAAGCGTTAACTCGATAGCGTTCCTATCGATAGACACTCAAAGTGTATCTCCGTTCTCGATCGAGCGATACTTGATATCGCTCGCAACCCGATTGCACCCAAAAGTCGAGGTGCGCGACACGCGACACAACTTAGCCAGAAGGCCGTGTGCATAGCCATCCCGTTCGAACTTTACTTTGGTCTCGCGTACTCGTTCTCTATTGTCAGCGTAAGGTTATTCAAGCACATCTTGTGTTCTGCTAACTCTTAGCATCGGTTCCTTCCAACTCAAGTACGTCGTGGTTCGGCACAAAGGCCTTCGCCTATCAATCCCTTCAACCAAGTACTTGTACGAGCTTTTGAAAATATTAGACTTATTGTATGGAACATCCCAAGGCACAACGAGAGAGAGCGTACACTTTTTTTGTTTCCAACCGAGCTTTCAAAACTGAGAAAATCGAAATGAAGTCCAAGGACGTGAAGCCGTGCTGTGATACCAATCTGTCACGCCCCGCTCCCGCAGGAGCGATCGTCCTCGCTAAGACGTGATGCCGCACGGACCTAGGTTGCGCCCGTACAAGGCTAAGTCCAGAAATGGCCGATTTGAGCTAGGCCACAGAGTCGCACAGAGTGTCCCCATTTGCAGCTAAAAGTAAATGAACACAAGTAGAAGCGAATTCAACTCTTTATTGATATTCAAGAAGTTTACAAGCGGCGCTAGGCCGATATTACAAATCGCTCAAGCTCTCTCTCTCTGAAACATAAAAGGCGTGCCAAGTGGCTTACAACATGGAATAATTTATGGCGATGTTCCGATACATTATGTCCTGTATATGGTGCTCCAGCTCCTTGCAATGCTCCAAGGCTCCAGAGATAGCTCCGTGCCTTAGCGCGTTCGAGGGAAGCTCCGCACCCGACGACGTCTCCTGCATCCTGTAAGCAGACTGTGGGGTTATCAGTACATTGTTATGCACTGGTGGGGAGGCTAGCTCGCCCACAATGCTATCATTACCAAACACGTTCTATTTACTTTTGTGCACCGTCTATCATTCATTGTCTTTCTAATCTTGCCTTAGGATCAGTTTCATGCATAGTCCAAACCTATCTCGTGTTGCCGAATTCAAGTGTCGCATGAAAATACATGCACGACTTACCCATACTTACTGTCCGGCCTTCCCTGTCCAAAGTAAACCAAGTTAGTCAACAATTCATAAGGAATAACTTAACGTGTCTCATGTAAACTTTCAATATCAAGGGCGTATCCCCGCCTCGGGTCCTAGCATGTCGTAGGCGCATTTTCTAACTCGTTTGCTCGAAGTACTCTTGATCATTTTATGTGTTATATTCAAGCCTATTCAGAAGGTGCTTTGTTCAGATTAACTTAGACTACTTTGATTTCAATGCAAGGACTTGCACGTGGATTGCCACCAGCAAAGCCCACTTAATCTATATGCATCGGTCGCTGGCATCACAAGCCAATTTGGACATGTCTTCTCCCTTGGTAATTTCCTCACCTATCATGGCGTACGGCTTGGTACACCCTGCTAGTCTTTTGAAATACCCGGCCTTACGTTCCCTGGTGGCCAAGCCCGCACTCAGGCATCCGGTAAGCTATATTTTGATTTCCGTCCGGACCGGCACGTCCTTCATACTTTGACTGTGCCGCTGGAAATCCCTTATATCTCCCACCTCCCGTATACTAATGGATTGTCCACGACCATTTTGTTTTCTTTGTCATTTAACTTAACGACTGTCACCGAGCCGTAGGCTAACCCTTAGCCATATTGCGTTATCGACCAGGTTGGCGTCCGTGCAGCACGGGTAGCGAGCCCCGTTGCACGTGCCCGTCACACCTGTCGCTAACCATTCCTTTCTTTCTTATCTTTTCTTTATTCTTTCTTTTCTTTCTTTCACTTGTCTGTTTGTTCATCGATTCATTCATTCACTTATTCATTCATTCATTCATTCATTTATACATTTTGCAACTCCCTGTGCGGGAGTCGCCTTGGCGACCCATCGGTCCCGTGGCCTTTCAATGTTGCTATACTCTACTCGGAACGACTATGTCGATAGTCTTTCCGTTTCATTGTTGTAATCCATTCATTGTTTCATTGTTGAACGCATAAGGGACTTGAACGTAAGCTTGTGCCGTAGCACGAGCGTGGAGCACGGTGCTAGAGTTCTCATATTTTCCATTTTCCTTTCCATATTCTATACAAGCATACAAGGTGGGATTAATCCCTTAGCTAGGTGCGTTGAGTCATTTATTAACATATACGGTATTATCGCCTAGCGATTCTCGTGATAGTGTCCGCATTGTTAAGTGTCTAGGCTAAACAAAGACGGGTTCATCGGAGCCACCCATCTTAGCGATGTTCGCATCGGCCGAGCGATACTCCGAGCGCGCCTTTGAAAGTCTAAGTCTGGATTCATCTTGACGGGCAATGTAAGCCTTGTATCGATTCTTCTTCAGGTCGATGCCAACTCTTCGGGTCGACGGCTCGTTCGAGTCGTTGCACTTGCCGTTTGAATCGGCGTTCCGCTAGGGCGGAGCGGGTCATTACAACCAGCTCATAAGTGAAATTAGTGTGCAAGAAACTCATCTCCTCCTGCATAGCCTCCATCCACTCCTGCCTGTGTTCGTCTTCCATAGCCTCTGCAAAACTTTCGGGCTCTCCCCGTCAGTCAGTAGTACATACTCACCCGGTGAGTATCTCGTAGATGGTCGACGATCTCTGTCGCTCCTTCTCAGTGTAGCCACTGGTGCTGGCTATATACCAATAGCCTCCTCCTCTTCAGGAACTGCCTCCCCGGCATACTCATCCTTCTGAGGGACACCCTGACCACCATCAACAGGCTGATGATCAAGGTTGGGAGCAACTCCATGTACTTGTTCCCCCATAATTGGATCATCTGCTATGTCCTCTGGAAACTGCTCGAAGGGAAATGACTCTAACTCAGGCAATTCCTCAGCCTCAGAAGGCGTCTCGAAATCCTGAGTATTGGTCATGGTCTGATCCTCGACGAATACTATGTCCCTGCTTCTGTAGAGCTTTCTTCCCACCGGATCGTAGAGTCTATAGCCAAACTCATCCCGACCGTAGCCGACAAAGACGCATCGCCTCGTCTTCGGCTCAAGTTTGATCCTATCGTCCTTCGGTACATGCACGAAGGCCTTACAACCAAACACTCTCAGGTGATTGTATGACGGCTCTTTGCCGTACCATACTTTGTCAGGCACATCACCCTGCAAAGGAGCACTAGGAGACAAATTAATAACATAAGCAGCTGTGAGAAGAGCCTCACCCCAATAACTGCCCGACAAGTTTGCTTCTGACAACAAATACCGCACCCTCTCCATCAGTGTCCTGTTCATGCGCTTCGCTACACTATTGAGCTGAGGTGTCTTGGGCTGAGTCTTCTGGTGTCGTATCTCCTGCTCTCTGCAATAAGCATCAAAGGGACCGATGTATTCGCCGCCGTTGTCGGACCGAACACACAATAACTTCTTGCCCGTCTCTCTTTCAACAGAGGCCTGAAACTCTTTGAAAGTAGGCAACATCTGATCCTTGGTCTTTAAGGCATAGACCCAAACCTTCCTGGAACAGTCATCAATAAAAGTTACAAAGTAAGAAGCACCACCAATAGATTTTACCTTCATAGGACCGCAGACATCCGGGTGAATCAACTCGAGCAACGTCGACTTCCTTGAACTTGGGTGACTTTGGAAAGACACCCTATTTTGCTTTCCAGCTAAGCAGTGCGTGCACTTCTCCAACTTTGTAGACTTGAGCCCTGGAATCACCTTCCTGTTCACCAAGTAGCTCATCCCCTTCTCGCTGATATGGCCGAGCCGCCTGTGCCACAACTCGGTAGACGCATCACTAACGGCGTTCACCTCCTGTGCCCCCTGTGCGCTCCCCTCCATATAGTAGAGACCGGACTTCTTGCTTCCTCTGGCAATCACCATCGAACCTCTGGAAGCTTCCACTAACTATTCCCGAAGAGACTGAAGAATCCCTCGTCATCAAACCTTCCAACCGACACCAGGTTGAAACGGATATCAGGGACATGACGAACATCTTTGAGAACAAGAACTGCACCTGTCTTCATTCTCAAATGCACATCTCCAATGGCAATCGCCTTCGACACATCTCTATTGTCCATCTTCAACACTCCACAGTCGCCTGTTGTGTAAGTGGCAAATAGTGCCTTGTTGTGAGATACATGTGCTGAAGCCCCTGAGTCCACCAACCAAGAATTGTCATCGCAGGCGAGGTTTGTAATGACCTCATCACCTACGACGATCACATCATCTCCATGTATCGAGGCCGCCGCTGTAGTGTTCTCATCTTGCTTTCCCTTGTCGTCCTTTTTCTTTCTCTTCCAAGCGAAACAATTTTGCTTGATGTGGCCTTTCTTGCCACAATGGTAACACTCCGAGTCCTCGTAACGATCCTTGGACTTTCCTCTGCTCTTGTCTCTGCCACCACCTGGACCTCTACTTTTGTCCCTTCTGCGGCTCTCTGAAACCAATACCTCTGAGTGGTGGGATGTGGATGAAGTGCCCTGAGAACGTCTTCGCATCTCTTCATTCAGTACCCCGCTCTTGGCAAACTCCAGACTGATCATGCCCTCTGGAGCAGAAGCGACCATAGATACTCGTACGGTCTCCCACGAGTCTGACAATATACACAGCAGCCACAGTCCCTGAACCTCGTCGTCGAACTTGACTCCCATCGAAGACAGCTGGTCAACCATGCCCAGGAAATCACTCAAGTGATCCGTAATAGACTCCCCGTCTTTGTACCGCATACCCATCATCGTCCGGATCAGGAACAACTTGTTTACCCCGGTCTTCTTCGCGTACAAAGATTCCAGCTTATCCCATAACGTCTTCGTGTGCTCAATATTGGCAACATGGTTGTACACGTTTCTTCAACGAACTGCCTGATATATCCGTACACCTGTATATGCTCGAATTTCCAGTCCTCCTCGGATTTATCACTGGGCTTCTCGGATACAAATACGGGCAGATACAGCTTCTTGACAAATAGCAAATCTTTCATCTTGCTCCGCCAATAGTGATAGTTGGTGCCGTTCAGGTTCACCATGCGTACCGACTTCACGTCCATCTCTCCTCTCTAGTTTTCTTGTCAACTCCTGATACCCTTCTGAATTCCAGAACCTGGCTCTGATACCACTTTGTTGGGAAAGAAATACGGAAACCTTTTCCCAAACTAGAGAGTACCTGCAAGAGAACCGAGCAATACAACGCACGAACCAAAACACCAAAACAAACCACGCAGACACAGAGAATTTTTGACGTAGAAAATCCTTGCGGGAAAAACCACGGAACGATCAGAGTCCAACCCTGATAAGCCTTTACTAATGAAATAAAGGAGTACACCCTCTACAAACTTCTCCCGATCCAAATCGGATCCCCACAACACTTAGGAGCAAGAATAATGATTGCAAAGCTACGAAGAACAAGGACGACGAGTAGATATTACTCGAACACGATCCTCCTTCGAAAACGGCCTTCAATCCTCCTCATTCTCTCCCAAAGTTGCAATGGCACTCTTGCCTCTTTTCTCTCTCTTGTTCTTCAATGTTGTGTTGTGATTAGGGTTAGGAATAACCATGTATAAACCCCCTAATCCGCAGCAAAACCTGGACCGTAAGATACGATCCAATGGTGATTAAACACCCTGAAAAATGCTTCAGCCCCGACGACACAGAGTTCGGCCAGAACTCTGTGTCTGGCAACCAGCAAGGTTCTGGAACCAGAACACAGAGTTCGGCCAGAACTCTCCCCTGGGGCAGAGTTCGGCCCGAACTCTGCCCTCCTCTCTCCAGCAGCTCCTCTGGCAGCTCCCGAGTGTCTCCGTCATCTCCGACTGGCCTCGTCACATCCCCGGGCTTCTCTGACACACAGATGGCGCTCGTCGCACTCCGGGGTCTTCTCCACATAGGTTGGGAACCCCACCCACTCCAACGGGTAGGTGCTCCAGAAACGGACTAAGTCGTGCCTCACAGCGCAAGGCCACCAGCGGTATGATCAACGGTTCGTGTGCCGGAAGAGGCTGTTGCGAGATCTCCCTTCCGCCCTTGAAGAACAAGGGGGATCTGGTAATTCATCTCCGCGTGCGTGAAGAGAGTAGCAACCTGCCTTGCAGCTATGGGGTTCATAATCTCAAGGTGTGGCCGCGGGTACGAGTATGAAGCTTGAATGAGCGACATGTCAAGGTGTTGTAAGGGCCGGTTGCCCTGTTTCTCGCCTGGGCTCGACCTTGTCAAATTCGGTCTGGGCCGGCCCGAATCCGGTCAACAACCTGCCCGGCCCGGCCGCCTTCCTCTCTGGTCCGGGCTGGACCGGCCCGACTCGATTTGATTGCGGGACCTGGCCGGTCAAACCTGCCTAACCCGGTGGGCCGGCCCGGACTAGTCCCGGTCCGGCTGTTTTTTTTTTTTTATTTATTTGTTGGGACCCAAAATGACCAAAAATGTTCTCTAAAGTTATTTTATTTTGAGCGTAAAATAGGTCATTTTGTACCCAAAAATTCTATAAATAGATCAAAACTCATCAATGTTATAGATAACGATTTCTTTCTTCTCTTACAAAATAGTCTTAATTGTAACTTGATACCCTCAACTATTCCATTTTTTCAACTTTATACCCCCCCTCTCCCGACTCCGCAGGTCCCCTCCGGCCATCTGCCCGCCCCAGCGTCCCCCTCCCAGTGGGGGGGGGGGGGAGCGGGGACGACGACGGGGCAGCGCGCGGTGTGGGGACGAGGGTGGCTGGAGGGGGAGGGCCGGTGTTGGGGGTGGAGGCAGCATGGGGGTGGGGTGTGGGAGGGGGGTGGGGGGGTGGGGGAGCTGTTGGGTTGGGTTGGAACGTGAAGGGAGGAATAATTATCATTTTTAAATTTTGGATACCAAATTGAAAATATTAAATAGTTGATGATATCAAGTTGTCGAGTAAAAAATTTAGGGTATCAAGTTGAAATACTGGAATAGTTGAGGGTATTAAGTTGCAATTAAGCCTACAAATTATATGAACTAATCAATTTTCTGGAGATTGAAACAACAAATTTCTGGGTTTTGAAGTGCAAAATTCTGGAGGCCAAACTGCAGTGTTCTTGTGACTTCAACTTCTGCAAAAAAAAATTGGAGTTCAATATTTCTTCACTCAAGTTGACGTTCTAAGTAATTTTAATATTACAATTTTTTTTTTTGGATTTTTGATTTCTCTCTCTCTCTCTCACTTTGGTAGATAAAATAATTTCCTCCTTTTTTTAATAAAAAAATATTTTTTAAAATATGGATGCTACTAGTTCTAACCACCCTTATATGGATGCTACTGGTTTTAAAATAAGAATACAAAGGTGGTGATTTTGTCGACCCTTCAGAACTCCGTTTCTTTCCTAGGTCCTAACCATGTTACTGCTGCTTCAAGTATAGGATGAAAAGCCTTCCTGTGGTCGATCTGGGGGAGGGGAAGATTGGACAATATCATCACTCATAAGGCTGTTGTTTGCATACTGGCAGAATGTGCTGGGCTTCACTAGTTCGAATGTTGAGGGACGAAGAAACTATGTTAACTATGCCTTCCTATCAATAGCAAAGTTGTTAAGGTATGATCCAGGGGCGGACACAACAATTTAAAATAGAGGGGTCAATCTCAAATATAAAAAAAAAATTAAAATTTTGTTAAATAAAGTTTGTGGGCAAAACATAAAATTGATGAAAATTATGAATGATAAAGTAAAATCTGATGTAAATATGTGTGTAGAAATTAAAATTTACAAATTTTGGAGAGGGAAAAACATAAATTTGATGAAGAAAATTTAATAAGAACATGAATATTTAATTTGGAAGTACAAATTCAGTAGGGGCAACTGCCCCCACTCGCCCCCATGTAGGTCCGTCCCTAAAGGTATCTATGTTGGCTAGGTATCGGACTAGGCCATTCCATTGCAGGTGAGGGAAGAAGACCAAGTTCTAAAGGCTTTTCAGCTGAAAAGAAAAATATGTGCACTTCCTATCGTAGATAAAAGCGGGCACTTCCTATCGTAGATTAATGGTATGTGTGATTTTGCTGGAATTTTCTATTTGTTTTATTAATAACCAAATTTAAGCATTTTAGTTATAAGTTTTCTATACATGCCAGGCTTGTCAGCCCATATTTAGAGTTGAAATTTATGCCTGAAAAAGTCTTCCTGTTAAATTAAATATTTTTTTTGTTAGTTTTTTATTTTTCTAATACGTTGGACATGATTCTACATTGGCCATACATGGTACGGTATGGACACGATAAGATACGGACATGACGATATTGACACAACATTCATTTTGTTAAAAAAGTTAGATGTTTTAAGTTCAGTCCAGGATAAACAAAAATTCTGGCTCCGCTCTTGAGCACGTTTGAGTAGGGTTATCGTGATCTTAAATTTTCGTAATAAATATTGGAAAGGAGAGGGAAAAAAAAATCAATCGTATGAGTTATGAGAGGAAGTATCTTTTTTCGAATTTTTTAGTAATTTTTTTTTTCTAAATTTGTGACTACCAAATAATTATTTTTTAACTTTTCTAATTCCTTGAATCCTTAAAATCAAGCATAGCCTCGATGAAAATCCTTACATGGCAGCACATTTGCTTGGTTCTATACCTGATAACGGTATTTGGAGCTAAAAGGTTCATGCAAGGACAGATCCAGAGTGTCATCCACAAGAATTCAACTTGCAGCTTTGACCCTCAACATCCAGGAGATGAACAAAACCTATAAAATAACACATTATGGAGTCGCCTATAAATATAATGAGCTTTGCTATGCCTACAACCATTGCTTACATCCTACTACAACCCGTCACATATCGGACTTCGATTGGAGGAGAGGAGTAAGTGGTGGGGTTGGGTGGAACCCATGTAGCAGGAGAGATGTGAGGGGTGATGGAATTCGGTGGGATCCATGTGTAAGGAGTGTGTGAATAAGGTTGTAAGAATTTGATAGTAAACTTAGCATTTTCCAAATATAATAGTGGCCATGCAGTTGGCTCACCTTTCTATATGGTTTTTCAATTCCTAATTCCTTGGAGCATGTTTGGTAACATGTTTTTCTTTCGGCTTGGTATTTGACTACCCATAGGATTTGAGCCCAATTCTGTAAGTCCCAAAGTTTGGTAGGTAGAGCATCAATTGCAAGGCTCATTCCAATTTCAAGATTCTAGATTCAGAAGATAGGAGTTTATTTTGTAGAATAGTAAGTTTCAATTGAAGTTCTATAATAGATTATTCCAGTCACATGGGCTATAAATTGGACCTAGAATTTTACATTCAAAATATATGAACCCATTTTGTAGAATAGTAATACTCAATTTGGACTTCAAATTTCTAGATTCTAAATTCTAGATTTTATGTTATTTTTTGACCAATAATCTTTGCAACCAAAGGTTATTTAATTATTTTTTAATACTATTTTTATACAAATCCAACCTATTCTATATTTATTTTTTATTACAAATTTGGATCTCAAGATTTATTTTGAGTACCATCTTCTAATGATGCTCTAAGAAGGTGGATTTTGTACCATCTTCTAATCCACTCTTTCCATTTTTCTCTTCTCACTCGGATGCGGTTTGTTTTCCTCTTACTTATTAATTAATTATATAACTAATAACTGGTTATACTAAACTAGTATATTGCAATATTTTTACCAATCAAGGATCAAAATGACTAATAAATAATCAAAAATTAATTAATATTATAAATAAATTTTGATTCTTAATTAATGTTAGCAATTAGTACATAAATTTTATTTATATTAATATATTACTTAGTTTTTGACTTATGTAGTACAATGCCCACAAATACGTACTTTTTGACTTTCGATAAGGCAAAAATTAATTAATATTTTAAATATAGATTTTTGATACTTAATTAGTGTTAGCTGTTAGTACATAAAATTTACTTATATTAATTTTTTACTTAGTTTTTTGATTAATAATAATTTACAAGTATTATAATATACTTTTTCACTTCCAACTTTTAACTTTTTTTATTTCAACCAAACACATTTGTCCTCGATTAGCGAGGGGAACAAGAAAGTGAATATATATATATATATATATATATATATATATATATATATATATATATATATATATATATATATATATATATATATTAACTCATCTGTAATGTGTTAAACTCAAGTGACCCTTATGGTTAATGGGGAGAGGTATATGATCATGACTTGACAGGGAAAGATTAGTGGATAAAACAACGAGAATATACTGTTCCTTCCATTTATAAAAAATAGTAGGAGTTAAGGACAATGAGCCCAAACAGAGAATTGCAGATAGAGCACTGTACTTGGAAGAAATTGCTAGGAGAGCAACAAAATTTGGATATTTGTAAAAAAAGACCCAAATCGCCCTTAAAAAGGGCGTTTCCTTACTTTTCCTCCAACACGTCAGCTTGTCAGAGTTAATTGCTGTTTAGTTTATCTAAATAATAATTAGCTATTCTAGTTTATCTAATTAATAGTTAGCATTCAACGTACCTATCTAATTTATCACCATTGCACACCCTTAAAAGGGCGTTTTTTGACTTTTTTTTTGGGTTTATAATTTTAGGATTCTAGATATGGCTAACTAAGTATAATATTTATATCTAACTAATTATTTTAATCTAAACAACTAGATTAACATACAATACAAAAATTGTTAGGTGTTTTTACCATTTTTTTTTTACTATTTTTGGTTTTCTTTTTTATTATATATTTTTGTTTTTCTATTTTTTTCCCATAAGAATTGTTTTCCGTTTTGTAAAAATCTATTTTTTTTTTCTTTCTAAAAATCTAACTTTTCCCCCTTTTGGCTTTATAATTTCTTTAGGGTTTTAGATATGGTTAACGAAATATATTATTCATATCTAAATAATTATTTTAATCTAAATAACTATATAATATACAATACAATTTTTTTAGGTTTTTTTACGTATCTTTTTTTTTCTTCTATTTTATTATATTTTTACAATTTTCTATTTCTTTTCTTTTTCCAAGAGTTGTTTTCAGTTTTCTTTTGCATCTTTTTCTTTCTAAAAATCTTTTTATTTTTCTAAGAATAGTTTTTGTTTTCTTTTGTATTATCTATAATCTCATTTAACGCTTAATGAGAAATTCAAAAATGCACATAAGCGCCCTTTTAAAGGGTTTCTTTCACATTTAATTTAATTCCAAACTCAACCCAACCGGTTTTTAAAGAAGAGCAGACATGTAAACTTGAGTAATCCAATGGTTAGTATAGAAACGCCCTTTTAAAAGGACGTTTCTGACACAAATTTTTTTTACGCCTTTTAAAACGACGTTTCATGTCCTTCTATGTAATTTTGGAAACATTTTTGCTCTTTGACCAATTTTTATCTATTCCAGTGCTGTGTATACAATTTTCTGGAGCCCAAAAGACATATAATGTAGTGGTACACACAAAGTCTCGTGCGGCAAATGAAAAGCACGACGGAAACTAATTATTATACAAGATGCATCACAACTTTAAAGGCCAGCAAGGAGTACCAGCTAAGAAGGGATAATTTGGCACTTTAAGATGCACATAATAATTGGAAGAAGACTTCAAACTTTTGCCCCTACAGAGAATTTTGCATACGAATTCCATTCAGTGGTTAGTGGAACATCCACATCTAAGGAACGCGCTACTTGCCGATAAACAAAAGTAGCTTAGCCTGTAAAACGCAGTCAATGCATTAAAATTGTTTGCAAAGTCTTATGCTCAAACTTATCATTACAAACAAACAAGAAATCCTAATTAACAATAGATGCATAGCATACGTTAGCACGTTAGACCGAACGGAGTACCATCACTATGACTATGTTATATTTTGACATATTTATACTCATAAGGGCCACATCAACCAATCAGTTAAGTTATATCTCGTGCATTATTGGGTAGCAACTTGTTAACAGGTTGCTAAATAGGATATTAACATACATATATCACATTGTTATCGAACAATCCTTCCGTTTTTTCTGCCTATAATCATCCATGGTTTTAATCTCTACAATTTGATCATGACAAGTCGAATCCGCACTGCACTCTTCGTATGAACTCTTATTATAACTTTGATGCCTTCATTCTTTTAGCATGATTTATTGTTTTAGCATTTGTGTACCTAAAGATCACAGACACATCGTGCTCCCTTAAGAAAGAATGAGTGCACAATGTTGCAATCTCACCTTCCAATTCCAAAATACGTAGAATCGAGCAAATAACAATGACCAGCTAATACGATTACGGATGGATCCAACCCTATTGGTCACAATGAAGTATAACCCGTTATATGAATGTAAACTCTACATGAATACTATATAAGTAATTAACAGGCATGTAAACTAGTCCCATCCATCGAAAAAGCAAGAACATGAATCACACAGAAATAATTGTTGGATTTTCGTCTTTTACAAAGTGAATTTTAGTCCCACATCGGCTAGATCAAAGGAGTTGTATCTCTATATATTAGCTTTGCTAGTTTAGAGATGCACATGTGGTGTGGAGGTGCACATGGGTGTGCCATGTGGGGTTATTTTTCTAATAAAAAAAAGACTAAATCAACAATAGAAAGCATTCATGCTTTTTGCTCTTGGAAAATTTATTTCCATGGGAGCTAAACCCCTTAGCGACTCGGACTCGGACTCGGACTCGGCCTCATGAGGCGTAATGTGGCGTAATGTTGGCGCACTTTGCACTTAGCACGTCAGCATCGTCGCTAGGCGCACAGTGCGCTTTAGTTGCGCGTGCGCGCAGTTGGCGCAACTTGCAGCAGAACGTGCGTTTGCACGTTCTGGGCGGTTGCTACATGTTCGGGGTAGTTTTTACCACGTTCCTAACTTTGTGGCAACCGAACAGTTGCTGCAGGGCCTATATAAGGCATCCTCTCTCTCTCAAGGCAAGAGATATACAAGTAAGAGAAACCACCACAGAAAGTTTACGAAGTGTTTTTTAACACAAGTAAACAGAGAATTCAGAAGTATTTTTTAACACTGTTCTGATCGAAATTTGTTTGCGAATTCCAGCAGCCTTCGAGAGAGAGGAAAGACGCCGCACCAGCGTTGCTTTTGCACGGGAGTTCGTGTCCATCCGAGGAGTCAGAAGAGCAGGAGTGTTCCAAGTTCTCCGATGAACATGCTGGTTCCTGGAAGCTGTTCGTGTAAGGCGAATAAAGCTTTGAGCAACGGTGATAATTCACCCCAGCAGGAGTTCTTCCATCTTTTGCCAGTCACCTTCTTCATTGCTGCCAGTAATTCTGATTGTATCTTCTTTTTAGAAGTACTACGATCGATTGCTGTTGATTACTAAAACGAGATCTTTTTAGATTCTCGTAATTCAGGATCACCTTCCTTGAAGTGTTGATTTGAAACATTGTCTTTACAATCGTTTCATATTCTCAGTTTTCCATCAAAAAATTATGCCCCGGCACTAACAATCTCAAAGCTTTATTGCTACGATGGAAAACGTTAATGCTTCACTCCTCAATACTGACTTTTGTAAGTTAGAAAAGTTTGATGGAGAGCATTATCAAGTCTGGAAGAGGAAGGTTTATCTCACTCTTCAACTCAGAGACGTGGATCACGTGCTTCTTGAAGTGGAACCTACCGTTCCAGATACTGGGTCTGCTGCCGCAATCACTGCGGCTACTAAACTTCAGGCCAAGTGGATAATAAAAAATAGCATTTGCAGGCTGCTTATCCTAAATGCTATGGAGGATTCGCTAGCAGAATCCTACAGTAAGAAGACAATTGCCAGAGACATATGGGAGTCTCTGGAGAAACTGTACGAAGAAGACAAAAATAGGAGCAAGATATTTGTGGTTGAAAAATATCACAAATGGCTCTTTGAGGACGAGAAGTCCATGTTGCCGCAGGTAAAAGAATTTCTGAAGCTGCGACAGAAGTTGGAAGACGAGGCGATGTCCCTCCCTGACAAGTTTGTTGTTGGAGGGATTGTCTCAAAGCTCTCCGCTGGGTGGAGTAAGTTCTATGCAAACATGCATAGGAAAAAGCTTGAGATCATCCTTGAAGATCTCTTGCAGGAAATCTATGTTGAGGACCAGATGCGGACTCAACTGAAAGTGGACGCACTGTCCAAGCAATTGGCTAACGCCAATCTGGTTCATACCAAGGAACCAAGGGGAAAGCAGACGACTTCCTACAGCAAGAAAAAGGACCCTAACAATCTGAACGTGAAGGGGACTAAGGAAGGCAAAGTCTAAGATGCCTTGTTTCAAGTGTGGCAAGAAGGGCCACTTCAAAAGTGAATGCAAAGCAAAGACCAAGCAATCAGAGCAAGGAGAGCCTAGTAAGGTATCTATGATCACTGACGTTGTTGCTATGATTGCACATGTTGATGCGGTAAGGACTGACTCTGATTGGTGGGTAGACACTGGAGCCTCCTGCCATGTCTGCTCCAGTAAGGAGTGGTTCACCACCTATACACCTACTTCTGAAGTGGTTATGATAGCGAACCAGGCACAAGCTGAAGTGCTCGGGATCGGAACGGTGGTGTTGAAGCTGACTTCGGGGAAGTCTCTGACACTTCAAGGCGTGAAGCACGTACCTGCTATCGCCAAGAACCTGATCTCAGGAGGCCTACTCTGCAACGCAGGCCTCAGGATGGACATCAATGCTGGCCAGATGGTGATGTCTATCAAGGGAACATATTTCGGAAAAGCTTTTTATACCGAAGGAATATTCAAAATTCAGCTTGTAAATCAGTCCAATATAATTAATGTGATTAATGAAATCACTACTTCTGCTTATACTCTTGAGTTGTGGCATAATAGGCTAGGACATGTTCATTGTAAACGAATAAACAGAATGTCTAGTCTAGGACTTATCTCCAAGTGTGGGGGTAAGGTAGAGAAATGTGAAGTTTGTGCTCAAATAAAGATCACAAGGAAACCCTTTCCTCGGGTTAATCGAAGTACAAATCTTCTGGAGTTGGTACACTCCGATATTTGTGACTTCAAACAGTTCTCTACAAAGGTCGGAATGAAGTATTTCATAACCTTCATCGATGACTTCTCAAAGTATGCGTTTGTCAACTTGCTGAAGGCTAAAGACGAAGCATTCGAGAAGTTCAAGGAGTTCAGAGCCGAAGCTGAGCGACAGACTGGACAACAACTCAAAAGAATAAGAAGTGATCGAGGTGGGGAGTACAGGTCTCAGAAATTTGTATCGTTCTGCAAAGAACATGGAATTGTCAATGAGACTACGGCTCCGTACTCTCCTCAATCAAACGGAGTAGCAGAGAGGAAGAATAGAACGTTAACAGAAATCATTAACTCAATGTTGTTGATTGTTGGTCTTCCTAAGTGCTACTGGGGAGAAGCTGCACTGACGGCCACTTTTATTCTGAATAGGGTGCCTCATGCAACTTCTGACATTACTTCTCATGAACTCTGGTTCAAAGTCAAACCTAACTTGAATGTCATTCGAGTGTGGGGGTGTCTGGCATATGTCAAGCTTCTAGATCTGAAGATTCAGAAGCTTGGGACAAGGACTACTAAGACGATCTTCTTGGGGTATGCCGAGAAGAGTGATGCTCGGAGATTTCTTGATATTGAGTCAAATCATATCATTGAATCTCGCGACGCAGAATTTTTTGAAGACAAGTTTGGAAGGCACAAGAATATTGTTCTTGCGGATGTACCGGAGAACAATGAGGGTGCGCCAGAAACTGAAGTCTTCAATGAAGATGTGGTCCAAGAAGATGTTGTTGTTGAAACAACGGTTGAACCAGATCTCGCTGAGCCGTCAACGAAGCGATTGAGGAGGCCGAAGGACTTCGGAAGTGACTTTGTCACCTATCATGTGGAAGCAGATCCGCTTACCTATGATGAGGCGATGAAGACCAGAGACACAGTTTTCTGGAAGGAGGCGATTGACAATGAAATTGATTCCATCACCTCAAATAACACTTGGGTGTTGGTTGATCTTTCTGAAGGAGCGAAATCCATCGGATGCAAATGGATCTTCAAGAAGAAGATAAAAGCGGACGGAACTATTGACAAGTTCAAGGCTAGGTTGGTAGCCAAGGGGTTTTCTCAGAAGCAGGGGATTGACTACTTTGACACGTATGCTCCAGTAGCCCGGATGACCACCATCAGAATATTGATTGCTCTAGCAGCAATACATAAGATGGTGATATATCAGATAGATGTGAAAACGGCTTTCCTAAATGGCGAGCTGACCGAAGAGATTTATATGCAACAGCCAGAGGGATTTATCGTCAAGGGTCTTGAAGACAAAGTCTGTAAGTTGGTGAAATCTTTGTACGATCTTAAACAGGCTCCCAAGATGTGGCATGAAAAATTTGACAAAGTTATAAGGTCAAATGGTTACATGGTCAGCGAGACGGATAAGTGTGTTTACACGAAGTTTGCTGATGGAAGAGGTGTGATCGTTTGTCTGTACGTGGACGACATGCTTATCCTAGGAACGGATATAGGTTGTGTCACGGAGACAAAAAAATTCATCTCGAGCAAGTTCAGCATGAAGGACTTGGGGGAAGCTGATGTGATCTTAGGGATCAAGATCATCCGGACAGATACTGGACTAGCGCTGTCACAGTCTCATTATATTGAGAAAATGATCACTCGTTATGGGTATCGGGATCTTCCATGGATCGATACGCCGTACAGGTGTGATCTGAAGCTGAAGCCTAATTCAGGAGAAAGTGTCAGGCAGCTGGAGTATTCAAGCGTAATCGAAAGTTTGATGTATGCTACTACTGCCACAAGGCTTGACATAGCTTTCGCCGTGGGAATGCTGAGTCGTTTTACGAGCAACCCAGATGTTGAATACTAGAAAGCTGTGAAACGGGTTATGAGATATCTCAAGAAGACTCAGACATATGCACTGTACTACAGCGGAGATCCGTCGGTAGTGGAAGGCTTCAGTGATGCCAGCTGGTGCTCAGAGGTGGAGAGCGAGAGGTCCACAGGTGGATTCATTTTCACAATGGGTGGAGCTGCTATATCGTAGAAGTCGAAGAAGCAGACTATGCTCTCGCGGTCATCCATGGAATCTGAGTTCTTTGCACTTGATACCGCAGCCGAGGAAGCAGAATGGCTTCGGGAGCTCATGTATGATCTTCCAGTGGTTGGGGCGCAAATACCGACAATACCGATATACTGCGATAACCAGACGACTGCGGCGGTGGCATCAAATGACCTCTTCAACGGAAAGAAGAGGACTGTGCGGTTGAAGCACAGGGCAGTACACGATCTTATCAAGAGAGGTGTTATTGCAGTGATTGATGTTCGGAGTCAGGAGAACCTGGCGGATCCGTTCACCAAGGGCCTCAAGCGCCAGCTGGTCGATGACACAGCTTGTAAAATGGACTTGAAGGCATTCTGATATTATATTATTGTATTCCTACCATAAAGTTTTATGCTAATAGTTCAAAGAGAAATCTACTAGGCATCTAGCTTTTGGTTCAAGGGAGGACCACTAATCAGAAGAATATCAGGAACAGTGGTACATGTTCTATTGGGCATGGAGAGGTTACTGACCTATAACCACTGTTGTCTACTGTTGTTTTCTGCAGAAAATGGTTCCTGTGGGAAGGTTGGCTTAATTGCCTTAATGAGTTCTCAGGCAGAGTGAATGCCTGGTGTGCTTTACAGGAAGCACGGTAGAGCAGCACTACAAGGAGTGAAACTTCATGCTACAGTGGGGTGACTCCACAATGAGGTTCCTATGTGTGGGGTGCTGCCCAGGAATAGGATAAAGCCTCGGCTTTGCAGGCCAAGTCACAGCGGCGTAGCACCGCAAATAGGCAGTTAGCCTAATGTTGTATGTTAAAAATAAAGAGGGGTGTAGTCAGCACTACAAAGAGGAAGAGTTCCTCATGTTACAGTGGCACGATACCACGATGAGGTACCCGGTTAGGGATAAAGCCTCGGCCTTGCAAGCCATGTCGTTGCGGCGTAACACCGCAAGGGAGCCTAAGGCTTCATGCTCGGTAGTTTGGCACTACAAAGAGGCGGTTGCCTCATGCTACAGTAGTATGACACTACGATGAGGTTCCCGGTACGGGGTAAGGCCTCGACTTTAAGCCATGTCATAGCGGCGTAGCACCACTAGGGAAGCGCAAAGCGCTTTATGCCATATCTCTTTACAATGAACTCACCTATAGTGTATGGACAAAAAGATATCAGGCCGTCTCTTGAGGGTAAACTTGTAGACGTCCAAAATTATACACTGAAACCAGGCTGGCGCAGGACCTTTAATGTGTAGCCAGAAGCACATGTAACTACATTATGTGAGTGGAAAGAATTTCAGCTATGATGCAGAATTCAAGGCTTAGTCCATTCTTGTATTATAGTCTGTTGTTTGAACCATGCAGGAAGATTCAAGTCGTCAGCGACATCTCTCCTAATGCATGATGGACAGTTACTGTGGGGAACACTTATACTCATATATAGAGATATGTGGGGGATTGTTGGGTTTTGGTCTTTTACAAAGTGAATTTTAGTCCCACATCGGCTAGACCAAAGGAGTTGTATCTTTATATATTAGCTTTGCTAGTTTAGAGATGCACATGTGGTGTGGAGGTGCACATGGGTGTGCCATGTGGGGTTATTTTTCTAATGGAAAAAAGGCCAAATCAACAATAGAAAGCATCATGCTTTTTGCTCTTGGGAAATTTATTTCCATGGGAGCTATGCCACGTAGGGGCTTAGCGACTCGGACTCGGACTCGGACTCGGGCTCAAGGGCTCATGAGGCGTAATGTGGCATTTTGTTGGCGCACTTTGCACTTAGCACGTCAGCATCGTCGCTAGGCGCATAGTGCGTTTAGTTGCGCTCGTTGCGCGAGCCACTTGCGCTGCCACGTTGCGCGCCACAGGTTGCGCGACCAGGGTGCCCGCCAGGCTGCGCGCCAGGTTGCGCACAGGTTGCGCCGGGTGCGCCGGTTGCGCACGTTGCGTACGTTGCGCAATTTGCGCTCGTGGCGCACGTTGCGTGAGTGGCGCAGGTCGCGCAGGTTGCGCAGTGGCACAGTGCGCGCAGTGGCGCAGGTTGGCACAAGTGGCTCAGTGCGCGGAGTGCAAGGTGCGCGGGGTGCGCGCAGTTGGCGCAACTTGCACGCGCGCATGTTGCGCGAATGGTGCAAGGTGGCGCAGGTCGCGCAGGTTGCGCAGTGGCGCAGTGCGCGCAATGGCGCAGGTTGGCACAAGTGGCTCAGTGCGCGGAGTGCAAGGTGCGCGGGGTGCGCGCAGTTGGCGCAACTTGCAGCAGAACGTGCTTTTGCACGTTCTGGACGGTTGCTACATGTTCAGGGTGGTTTTTACCACGTTCCTAACTTTGTGGCAACCGAACAGTTGCTGTAGGGCCTATATAAGGCATCCTCTCTCTCTCAAGGCAAGAGATATACAAGTAAGAGAAGCCACCACAGAAAGTTTACGAAATATTTTTTAACACAAGTAAACAGAGAATTCAGAAGTATTTTTTAACACTGTTCTGATCGGAATTTGCTTGCGGATTCCAGCAGCCTTCGTGAGAGAGGAAAGACGCCGCACCAGCGTTGCTTTTGCACGGGAGTTCGTGTCCATCCGAGGAGTCAGAAGAGCAGGAGTGTTCCAAGTTCTCCGACGAACTTGCTGGTTCCTGGAAGCTGTTCGTGTAAGGCGAATAAAGCTTTGAGCAACGGTGATAATTCACCCCAGCAGGAGTTCTTCCGTCTTTCGCCAGTCACCTTCTTCATTGCTGCATGTAATTCTGATTGTATCTTCTTTTTAGAAGTACTACGATCGATTGCTATTGATTACTAAATCGAGATCTTTTTAGATTCTCGTAATTCAGGATCACCTTCCTTGAAGTGTTGATTTGAAACATTGTCTTTACAATCGTTTCATATTCTCAGTTTTCTATCGAAAAATTGTGCCCCGGCAGTAACAAAATAAGATTAAAATATAAATGCTGGAATGAACGACAATAATGAAACAAATTCGACATGAAATCAGTCTGACTGAAGTATGACGCAAACAAGCTCGTTAATATAAATACTAAAATAAGTGCAAGTACATGAAGATAATCATACCTGAGTATCTATTATCTAGATATGATACACAAATCCTAAAATGAAAGACATGCTGCTAATCATGATTACTTCTATCCTTTGGATAGATATGGTGTCCTCGACTAGAATGGCTCCTAATTAGACTCATGGATCGTACTCCTCCGGGTGGATCTCCTCACCCTTTGCCTGGAAGAGAACCATGTCCTCTTAGAGACGTAGGAAGATACATAGAAGCGTGTCGAAAGTAAAACTATATTTTTTGAAGAAGGTAATTGTTTTATAAATAAATATGTTATCCCAAAATAGCAAGATACATCGAAGCGTGTCGAGAGTAAAACTATTTTTTTGAAGAAGGTAATTATTTTATAAATAAATATGTTACTCCAAAATAGCAAGATACATCCAAGCATGTCGAAAGTAAATCTATTTTTTTTGAAGACGGTAATTGTTTTATAAATAAATACGCTACCCCAAATATATTTAGCACTATTACAACTCACTAGGAACTACACAACTTAGAGTAAGTAATTATGATTCCCTTTCGTGATACGAGAACGGCAACAAGGTGGTTGCTCACTCTTGGATCTGTGCTGAGCTTCTCATAATGGGTTGATCATAGCTAACTTTTCCACCTACGATGTTGGATATACACTGAAGCGGTAGTATCGTATAAGATTCTTTGGCATATATTTCTTAGAAGCCCCTGATCGAAGCTCTGAAGCACCAATACCCTTTGGTATGCTGAAGCAGCTAGAGTTAACCCCTTAGGGGCGTTTGGTACGATGTATTTTTTTTTATTCTCGAAAAAATTTAAGATGATAATCTATTACCACGTTTGTTTGGCTTATAAAAAATTTATTTCCGAAAATTACAAATACCTGGATAAATAGTTTACCCACAAAACATGAAAATTCTATCACTTGAGAATATATGGGTATTTATTTTTTGCCCGGACAAAAAAAAATGGTCAAATTTTTTTTCTTCTTTTTTGATCAATTTTGATTAATTTTGAACATTTTTTTTTCTTTTCTTGTCGTTTTTATCACTTTTTTGTCATTTTTGTCGTTTTTTACCAATTTTTTGTTATTTTAAGCGATTTTTTGTCATTTTTACCCATTTTGTCTTTTTTTTGTCATTTTTGAATATTTTTTGTCGTTTTTTACCCAATTTTTGTCCATTTTGTCAATTTTTTGTCAATTTTTGTCATTTTAGGCAATTTTTTGTCGTTTTTGTAGCTTTTTTTGTTATTTTTACCGATTTTAGTCTTTTTTGTCGTTTTTGTTGCTTTTGGTCTTTTTTACTGATTTTATGTATTTTTTTTGTCATTTTTGTCGCTTTTACCGATTTTTTGTCGTTTTTGTTGCTTTTTGGTTATTTTTTGTCGTTTTAACCGATTTTTTTTGTTGTTTTAACCGATTTTTTGTCCTTTTTATCGATTATTTTTCGTTTTTGTCGTTTTTTGGTTATTTTTTGTCGTTTTAACCGATTTTTTGTTATTTTTAACCGATTTTTTGTCGTTTTAACCGATTTTTTGTCGTTTTAACCGATTTTTTATCATTTTTTGTCATTTTAACCGATTTTTTTTTGTTGTTTTTGTCGTTTTTGCCGCATTTTTTTGTCTTTTTTTACCGATTTTATGTCATTTTTGTCGTGTTTTGGTTATTTTTGTCGTTTTTACCCTTTTTTTGTAATTTTTTGTCGTTTATACATTTTGTCGCTTTTTGGTCATTTTTGTCGTTTTAACCGATTTTTTGTTATTTTTCATCGTTTTTGTCGTTTTTTGTTATTTTGTCGTTTTTACCGATTTTTTGTCGTTTTTACCATTTTTTTCGTTTTTACCGATTTTTTTTTCGTTTATACCAATTTTTTTTATATTTGTTCATTTTTTTTCGTTATTATTTTTTTTTATTTTTTTTTCGGAAATATTTATATTGTCATCAAACATGGAAATGTAATTTTCCAGAAAATTTAATTCCTTAGAATTTGATTCCCGAAAATATAGAATTTTCGAATATATAGTATTTCGCATATCAAACGTCCCCTAAAAGACTTAGAAGAGGCGCAACAGGCTGCTCAACCTTCAATCCCACCACTATTTCTTCGTTCTCTACTGGGTTCACCCTTGGAATATTGCCTATGATCATTCACACCGACATAAGTCTGGCAACAACCCCAGGTAATGAAACACACTCGTGTAACTCATCTAACGAACCGGTTTCCGAGTCTAACTCACTCGGCTCCATGATTGCCTCGAAGGGACTTAAAGTCTGAAAGTTGTCGTGAACTTGTTGGCCCCTATGTCTCCCATCCCCTTCGACAATCGTTTGGTTCACGGATTCAAGAAAGTAGGAAAAAAAAAGTTGTTACTTTTTTTTGTTTGGTAACCACAAATTTGGGAATCAATTTTCTCACAAGGGAGAAAATTGGAGGAAATATGGTTCCACTCATGACCCATGTGATTGATTTTCCCTCCTCCTTTTCCAACATTTATTACAAAAGTTATAACAAAAATAACCATGTGTTATTGTTTATTTTACCATTAATGTTATTTTTCATAATGTTATTTTTATTTTATATGTAAGAATATTATTGGAACATTGCTATATTTTTGCTTTCCTTACATACACCAACCAAACAACGGAAAAGAAATGTGACAGAAATCGTACTTTCCCATTTTCATAGAAAATACAAAGGAATGTATTCCCTTTCCGTGAACCAAACGAGGCCTAAGGGTTTTCGTCTCCCATCCATCCCTATCCATTCCCAAAGTGTTGTCTCTAGTCGGAATGTGTTTCTTCTCAAGGTGTATTCGGGCCGGTCCGGGCCGGCCCACGGGCCAATGGCTGCGGGCCAGACCGGGCTCGGGCCGGTCCTGGACCGGCCCAAGGAGAATTGCGGTCCGGGCCAAGTCCGGCCTGGTTTTGAAGTATCCGGCCCAGCCCGACCCACTGGACCGGACCCAGGGTGGGCCGGTCCGGGCTGAACCGGTCCACGGGCCGGGCCGGACCTAGGTCGGTTCGGGCCGGTTGAACCGGACCGGCCCGGTTTTTCTTATTTTTTTTTTACAGTTTTTTTTGTATTTTTTTTCCTGTTTTTTTAACAGTTTTATTTTGTATTTTAATTTTGATAATTTGTAATTTAATTTTAATTTAGAAAAATGTTTAATTTTGAAAAATGTTTATAAAAAATTGTAATACAAAAGTTAGTAATTTGAATAGTAAAAGTTTAAAAAATTTGTAATACAAATGTTTATAAGTTTGTAATACAAATGTTTATAAAAAATTTATAAAAATTTGAAAAAAAATGATATACAAATGTTTATAAAAATTTACAAAAAATGTTTATAAAAATATATAAAAAATGATATACAAATGTTTATACAAATATATACAAATGTTTATAAAAATTTATAAAAATTTTAAAAAAATATTTCTCCCTCTTCCTTTATCCGGGCTTGGGACCGACAAATGCTTGTTTGGCATAGGCGGAGTTAAAAAATAATTTTTTTAAAATAAAAAATAGTTTTTGAAAGTATAAGTTAAAATTTGAATAGTATAAGTTAAAAATAAAAATTTGTTTTTGAAAGTATAAGTTAAAATTTAAAATTGAAATGTATAAGTTTAAATGTACATACCTAATACCTTGCACCGTAGCCTCATTGTTGTTCGCCTTCATGCAATGAAAGCGATTCCAAATCCAGCTCGTGGACATCATGATTTTCTTCATATTTCTGGTTTTGTGTTCTTATGTCTGCTTTCATCCAATCTTGTACGCACACTATTGCTTCCAAGATATCGGGCTTCAAGCGGCTCCTCATATCGCTCAACATCTTCGAACTTGCACTAAAACAGGACTCCGATGCTACCGTAGACACCGGAACCATCAGTAGATCACGTGCTATGTTAGAAAGCACATAAAATCTCTTGTCGTGTCTCTTCCACCATTATAAAACGGCGAAGTGATTTGGAGTCTCATCTTCGTCTTGATAAGAATTAAGGTAAAGAGACAACTCTTGAGTAGGTTGGAAAGATTGCTTTTGTTTCTTCCTTTGCAGTATGCGACCGGCTGCTGATAGCTTAGACGCCAAGCCGGAGCTACTACTAGCCCCCCCTGAGTTGGTCGGGTCGACGTTGCTCCTTCTTCGTACAATAGAACTAACCTTTCCAACGCAACTTTAACTTCTGCCTTCATGTCAGTAACGTCTATACCAATATATTCTCCATATTCATCTAATAAAACCTCTACGCCATCCAATTTGATTGTAGGATCAAATATGGAAGCCAAACAATATAAAAGAGGTACTTCACCCCAATATTTCTTAAATTTGGCTTCCATATTTCTCACCGCATATTCAAAATTTGGATAATCTCTATATTTAGAAAATAAATAAGACATGTTACAAAGTTCACGTAAAGCTAAGCAAGATGTGGGATAATAAACACCAGAAAGAGTTAATGTAGCATTGTAAAAAACTTCTAAAAATTTACAAACACTTTCAGCTGCTACCCAATTATCAGTAGTAACTTGATATTCAAAGGTGACATCCGAACTACAATAATATGTAATAGCACTCTTAAAAGGAATTGCAGATTTCAACATCAAGTAGGTGGAGTTCCACCTATTTGGTATATCCTTCACAAATCTTCTAAAAGTAATACCAAAATGTGCGCACGTGCATGCAAAACTTTGTTGTCTACTTGGAGACGAGTTAAGGTGGAGCAAGAATTATCGCAGAGTGTCTAAATGGGAATCAAAAAATTTTAAACATTCTTTAACAACTAAGTTATTTATATGGCAAGCACACCTAACATGCAAAAGTTTACCTTCTAAAATAGGCTGAAAAATCAATGACAAAGAAGACATAGCAGCAGTGTTGTTTGATGCATTGTCCAAAGAGACAGAAAATTTTTTAGCGTGAATATCATATTCACGCACGTGTCTTGAAATCTCACTTGAAATTATAGCGCCCGTGTGTGGACATTCAATAAGTTTAAGACAGATGATGCATTTTTTGCAACATCCATTGTGCATCTATATAGTGTGCAGTAATACAAATATAAGCATAACTCCACTTAGTAGTCCAAATGTCAGAAGTAATAGCCAACTTACTAGCATTTTGAAAATCCGCTTTCAAAGCGGCTTTCCGCTCGTTAAAGAGACGAATAGCCTCATTTCGAGCTTGTTGTCTACTCACTCTAGTAAAGGAGGGGTTTAGAGAAATTGATGCATAATCTCGTAAAGATTCGCTTTCACCCGTCGTGAAAGGAAGTTCGTCACGAATAATATGTTTAGTTAATTCAGTTTTATGCCGAGCAGCTGAGTAAGTAAAGTTACCCATTGAAGAAGAACCGGTGGCGCCAAAGCTTATTTGGGTTTGGGACGCTTGAAGTGTGTCCTTCCCGTAGAAAGTGTCGTAGTGTCTGGATATGGTCCCGGTGCCACCGCCCTTCTTCCATGCGTACTGGTTGCAACATTTCTTACATTGCGCCTTGTACGGTTTCGGTTCACCCTTGGCATCTAAAACAAGCGAACCATCAGGATTAGTTTCAAAAATCAAAGTAAAATATTCTCAATACTTAGACCTTTTTTTTCTTTTCAGGACGTTGGGTGGTACTAGCGACTTCCGGAGGAGATGGTTGGAACCCCTCCGGAATCGAACCAGTGGCTACTTGCTCAGGTGAAATTTCAGTACCGTCAAAAAAAGTACTAAAATATTGGTAAGTCTGTCCAGCAACATCAGGTGGGTTTGAACCTTCACCAGCCATATATAAAATAAAATAAAGTAAACTACGTTAGAAGAAAGTAAGGAATTGAGAGGAAGATCGGGAAGCCGTAGAGCCGGAATGGAGTTGGTCGAAAAATCGGGAAGCCGTAGAGCACCAGAGCACTGGGAAGGAAAAGCCGTAGAACACCAGAGCACCGGGGAGGAAAAGCAGTATAACACCAGAGCACCGTAGAGAAATGTAGAGAATTTGTGAGGAATGAGTTGTGTTTGAAAAATAAAATTTTTGGCCTATTTATAGAAATTTTTCGGAATTATTTTGGTAATTTTACGCCAAAAATGACCAAAATGTCCCTCCCAACGTTTTAATAACGACTATATGGGAGGGGCAATTTTGTAAAAGAACCCCCCTTCCAACGGTCAAGAAACAAAAAAAAAAATTTCAAAGGCCAACGGTCGGCTGGCTGGACCGGTCCGCGCGGGCCGGACTTCGGGCCGGTCCAACCGGGCCGGGCTTCGGGCCGGGCCTTTATTTAAAAAAAAAAAAAAAAAGAAATTTGCGCGGGCCGGGCCGGGCTGGAGGGGGGAGGCCCGACCCGACCCGACCCGTTCGGGAGTGGGGGGCCGGGCCGGTTCGGTCCAAAGACGGTCCGGGCCGGACTTTAAGGAGGCCGGGCCGGTCCGGGCTCGGGCTAGACCGGCCCATTATACATCATGAGTTTCTTCAATGAGCATGTATCGTCATCATGTCCGAAGCAGCAACATATCGAACACCTTACAGGCTCCCATTCATACTCAACTTCTTGGTGATACAATTTCCCCGAAGCAAGTCTAACCTGGACTTTCTTCAGGAGTAACGCGTCCGCCTCCACTTTAACAAAAAAAATCTAGCATAGGCTATACGTTGTCAATATGTAGTGGGATCATACATTCTCAGTGGGGGTTCCAATGGTGCTCGCCATCTTCATAAAAGCTACTCCATTCCAGAGGACAAAGATGACTACGAAAGACGAGTCCAGATTGGGACTCTGGAAAAAGTCTATCAAGCTTAAAGCTTATAGATGCATCCCATCTTTGGACAATGGCTAGTTTGCCGTGGAATAACCACGGCCCTCCCTCAAGCACCCGCTCCACATCCTTCTTCAGAGAAAATTTAAATATGAAGAATCTATTAATCTCTGTATTAGGACGTCATCCCTCCCTTCGGCTGCCACAGTGCTTTGGCCTTTGCCAAAATTGTCCCATAGTTTGCACGAGACCCCACCAAGTATAACACTATAGTGTGTATCCAAGACTCCTCGGTCGGCTTTCGCTAGATCGTCAGTCGTGATGTCCGCAGTCTTGATACCATCAACTAGTGATGGCGCCACGTACTGCAGATCCGAGTCGATGCATCACGCCTTAGCTGTGCAGATCGACGTCCAAGACACTATTCGCTCTCCGCAACCACTGGTGGAATCCTGTCCTGAGAAGCCGATCCTTGATTCACTTTGGAGTAATGCTATTCGTACCTCCAAATTCTCACTCCAATACATCCCTCCTTATGTGACAACTGACGTGGCATGTTAAATAATTATGTGTAATATGACGTGGTCGATGACATGGAAAATTTTAACCAAAAAAGTTAATTATCCAATTTTGTCCATGTTAATTTAATATTAATGTTAATTTAATATTAATATTAATATTAATATTAACATTAATATTAATATTAATATTAACATTAATATTAATATTAACTAATATTAATATTAATTAATGTTAATATTAATGTTAATGTTGATTTTAATATTAATATTAATGTTAATATTAATATTATTGTTAATGTTAACGATAATATTAATTTTAATGTTAATGTTAACATTAATTTTAATGTTAATTTTATGTTAATGTTAATTTTAATTTTAAAATTTGCCACATCATCTGTCACGTCAACATATCACGTCAGCTGCCACGTAAGGGAGGACGGTTTGGAAGTACAATTTGGAGGGACAAATAACATTATACTTCACTTTATAAGAACGAGGGGAGGATCTATTACCTTTGTTTTGAAAATTAGTCCGAAAATTGAGCCCCTCCTTAACTAGTTCCATCCATCCATTAATTCTCGCTGACGTCTGGATAGTCCCATTGCATTTTACTCTAGGAACTAGGGGTGCAATTCGGACGGGTTGGGTCGGATTTGAGGTCAATCCGAGTCTTAGCCGATAGATCATAAGTCTAGCCCAAGTCCAAGCCCGACCCGACTTTGGGTTCAACATATGAAGCCCAAGACCAAGTCCAGAGGATCGGGTTGGGTCGGGTCCATCGGATTTATCGGACTCTAATATGATATTTGAAATAATTTTAAACAAGACTAATATTAAATGCATAATAGCAATCAAGCTTCAATCATTACAAAATAAAACTGAAATGAGATTTAGGACAAGAAGTTGAAGAGTTCGGATGAAAAAAATTATAGTTTAAACTTTTTATTTAAGTAGTATGAACCAATATATATATATATATATATATATATATATATATATATATATATATATATATATATATATATATATATATATATATATGTCGGGTTTCGGGTTCTTCGGGTTACCCAACACATAAACCCAAGCCCAACCCGATTTTTAATCGGGTTCAAATATTTTAATCCGAGCCCAAGCCCGAACCCGAATATCTTCAACCCTAACCTATTATTAAATATATTCTCTTTTTCACATTCCCATTATTATTATTAATTTAGTTATCATTATTATCATAATTACACCTAGCATACAAAGAATTTTTCAAACAACATAGAAATAAATATCACATCACACTTCTTTATTTTCTTCCGCAAATATGATGATGAATTTCAAAAAATCCGATACATGAAAACCAATAATCTGATACATTGTTGCATACATATGAAAACCACATAATACTGATGAACAATTTCCTCCTTAAACATCAAAGCCTATATGACACCCACGGATACTCGAATGAGTTAAACCAAGTTATGGAAACTGCAATCAAAACTGAACTGAACTGCCTGAACATCAAAACTTCAAAGCCTCCATGAACATCAAAGCTGAACGAATGAGTTCACCTGGATGAACATTATACTTGGTTGAACATCAACTTTCCAGCATATGGTTGAACATTGTACTTGGTTGAACATCAACCATGTTCAACCAGTTGATAAAAGTCAATGCCAAAGTGCACTCATTCGTTCAACTCCTTGAACATCAAACTGCACTCACAACTGAACGAATGAGTTAAACCAAGTTATGAAGAATTTCCTCCTTGAACATCAAAGCCTCCTTGAACATCAAAACTGCACTCAAAACTGAACTGCACTCAAAACTGAACAAAGCAAACTCAAAAAACATTTTTGTATAAATAGGCTCAGAGCTTGGCAATATTCAAACTGAAGAGCTCAAAACTGAACTGAACTCAACGAAGCAGCAGATATTCAAACTCAAAAACTGAACTCAAAGAAAACTCGAAACTGCACTCCGAAGCAAACTCAAAAGAAAATGAAAATCACAAAATCTGATACATTGTTGTATAAATAGGCTCAGAGCTTGGCAATAGGGTTCATAAATATATATGAAACCACTCAAAATAGATTCAACTCCAAACTGAACCAAAAATCCCCAATCACGCACATGTATCAGAACATAGCCATCAAATATAGCCATCAACTCAAAACTGATCCAATATAGCCATCAAATATATATGAAACCACTCAAAATAGAGTCAACTCAAAACAGAACCTCACATAAGAACATGTATCAAAAATCCCCAATCACGCACATGTATCAGAACATAGCATTAGAACCTGTATCGAAAATCCCAAACCATGCACATGTGTCAGAACATGTCGAAGCAGGTATCATCACAAACTCATCATAGCCTGGAAGAATTAGAACTGAAAGATTGGTAGGAAAAAACTGAACCACCATAAAAATGACCAAAAAACTTAACAAATTGAACAACAAAGGGATGAACTTGAAGCATGAACAATATAATTACCTCAAAGGATTCACCATGAAACTAATCATTGCCAATTGGTGGGGGATTTTAGACTCAAAGGTCGAACCTTTCTCATCATAGTCTAAAATAGTTCAAAAAGTTGGCTACCTCCATCCATCACCAAATTGGTGGGGGAGGCCACCAACTTTAGCTTTTCAACGCGGTCACATGTCACGACCCGCACCTTGAGGAAGGGCACGAGAACGTGGGTATTTCCAGCCTACGCCGCAGTGTCGACGATAGAATGCTGTATAGTTCGTCTATAACATCTAACAACAATATGATATAAACACATCATCTCCGTACGGAGGTATAATATAACATCTCAACTCTATATCTCAATCACAAGTCTAGGAAAGATAGAGCATGATATGGAATAAGATAAAAAGGAAGAACTAAATATATAAGTAAAGTCATCATAACACACATACAGATATCCAACACAAATAAATACAAGTCCTGAATATAACTAAGTCTCAACAACAATTGGAACAATCTGATACAAACTGAAAGCTATAAGTACTATACTAAACTAGGCACCCTCTACTGAGCTAGGTGCTCCCCAGGCTCCTGAATGTCACCCTCATATGTCCCATAGAAGGTAGGGCAGTCACCATCATCATCTGTAATATTTTCAACAGGTCCAGTCAGGACATGAACGAGCACAATACATCTCATGCAGTTCATATCATGTTAGAAAATATAAAGCATGCAAAGAGTAAGATACATGGACTTTAAGAAAATATATATGAAAACGAGAGAGATTTGATAACTGAAAATATCTATATACATGATAAGTAAGAACTATAAGTAACCTGTGATTTAGAGCATGAGATGGTTATATAAACAGTTTAGGTTTAAAAGATGGGACTCCATTATACGTGAGGGCACAATGGACATATACAAGAGTTTCACAAGATTTCACAAGATGGGATTTTGATCACATAATCATTTCCTACTCGCCCTCTCCAATCAATACACAAGGATCCAGTCAAGTTACGTTACCTTGCACAAGAGGTTTTTATCATATTTTCTTACGTGATCATGAGAGTACAAGATTGCACAAGAGTATACATGAATAGAGGTGTACATGAAATACAAGATGTTCGTGAAAAGCACATGACAACAGTATTTGATGCACCCCGAGGGGGATAACATCGCATGACAAGATCCATATAGTACCAATCCGTGATAATAACGCGGCAGCATCATGTAAAGTAATCTAGAGCAAGAATATAAATCCTAACAAGTATAAAATAATTATAGAATGTACTCGCCTGTCACCCTGAATGACTGATATGAATAGATGTTCGAACTGGTGTCACAGAGTCCTATTTAGAGTAAAACAGGTTATAAAGTACTCAAATTGTAATAATGGAAATCTGCAATACAAACTACATGATTCTAAGTCAAACTAGGTCAAAGTCAACTATTGGTCAATTGTCTAGGTCAAACTAGGTCAACTGTAAGGTAACTTGGGCAACTGCTTAGGGTTTGGTCAAATTCTAGTCAAACGAGGTCAATCATGGTCAAACTCTAGTCAATATCAAAGTCAATCTATGCTAGGTTAAACCCAATTCAAGTTGTTACCTACCCAGTTACATCAAATATATCTATATATAACTAATTTGATTCTTGCCTACTTAGGTATATTTCCTATATTACTCTTACCTTCATATCTAGGTAAACTCTAACTATAGGAATAACCTATTACCTGTCTAAGGTAATACTCCATTACCTATCCAATGAATGATATTACTCTACTCTAGGTGAATTCTATATAACATTACCTAAATGTAGGTAATACACTGTATACATATCCTATAGTTCTTGCCAACTACACACAATCACAAACTTAAATCACTAGCTAGGCTTTCCACCTCTAACCTCTCATGATACAGACACATGCCTCTATATAATCTGATATATATATAATATCTAATATATGACTGATACAAACTATATAGTCCTCAACTTGAGCCTATGACCTTCTCCCTCTAGTGGCATTCATTTACCCAATACATGTGCCTGCACAAGGCTCAAGTCAAAGGGGAAAAACCCCAACTGGTACAGTCTTCTAGGACTCATACTCGAGCTGCACACCCCACACTAAGACTGAACCTATGCTCGACCCTCTATTACCTACTGATACAATACTCTCCCTGACCTGCACAATCCTACACTATGACACACACTTGGATATCAGACCCTATACTAGATACTAAGACACTAACTCACTCATCCATATACAATAGCACTGCCAAGACCAACATGGCCTCACACTAGACACCAATTCCAGACACTCCTCTTTCAAACACTCAGAAAACATAACCCCTGCTGCATTTGCAAACATGGCCAAGTGGCCATGTTACTCAGTAAGCAAGAATGCAAATGGCCAAGTCCCAAGTACGACTCCTAATCACACACTAGAAAACACCTAAAACTCAACGAAACTTCTCCACATTAAACCCAAACACGAAGTCCAATATCCCTGACATGTCAACATATATAATCAAGCAAAATTTATATTTTAAATCAACTAAAACACATTAAAAAGCTCAGAAATACTGAATACTGTAACCTTTATCAAAAAAAGGGAAAACCCCAAACCCAGTTCGAAAATCAAACAAAAACCAAAATTAATGGTTCATATAGAGTCGTGCACATTATATGGTATCACACAGAGTGTCTCGTGTCCAAACAATTGGACACGAGGTATCCAAACACTTAGAACACACACAAATACCAAACCGTGCACAGACAGTCTCGTACACGCAGTACAAGAACTCGTGGATACGACACACGACACAAGACACCTCGTGCACGTGTCCACGTGTTCGCCAGGTAAAGGGCTTCGTGTCTAGTAGCTTGATACGTGTCCAATTATCTTGTGTCGTGAGATACAAAGGCGTATCAGTGTCAATTTTTCGACTGTGCACAGTTAGTGCAAATCCAGTGCGAACGAGATTTCTCTTGATCCACTCAATAATATCTCACAAAACTTGGTCAGCCTAGTGTCTGACATGTGTCCTACATGTCCACCAAATTTTAGCTCTCCACGTGTCGTGTCGTGTCCTACGTGAGCCCCGAGCAGCAGGGGAGCCACACGCTGTGTCGTGCAGCGTTCCCCTGTCCAAATACGTGTCCAAAACATAGGAAAAATTGACTCAATCGATTAGGGTTGTGATCTACACACTAAGGGCTACACAATCATGCAACTAGTTTTGAAAATCATTAACTTTTATTTCTAAGTGGCATTTCACCAAACACTTATTTAAAAATACCGATACGTGTCTGACACGTATACCTAATGGACATGAATTCCTACCAAACTTGGGCTACACCCAGGGGAACCCTAAATGAATGTATCTATGGAAAGAAATCAGGAATTCATTAGGGTTTGATAGGTTTTACCTATTGAGGGTGAAACCTCAATGTAAAGGCCTTGAAATGAGAGCTTCTCCCCAACTTGCAATGATCCCAAGCCCCCGAATCCTTGCTAGCTAGCCACCAATAGTATCCTCTATAGTAGGGAGTCCAATGCAATTGGTTGGGTCCAATTTAGTAAAGAAATGAGCAATTTAGGATGATTTGGGGAAGAACACCATTAGGTTTCTTGTGGATAATAAAAAGAGGCAAAGAATTATGAAAATATTTTAAATAGAGGGAGGGGGCTCTTGATGGCTGTTGGAATAGGCTAAGGTTAGGGTTTAGCAATTGCTAGATGAGTGGCTAAGACTTTTCCACAAAATTCTAGCTCAATCAAGGGCTCTCGTCAAAAGTAGGTTTCTAAATATCTAACCAAAATATCTACTAACAAAATATCTAGATATTAATCTAACTTAGCCATTAAATCTCTAACCTTCTAACTAAGCCTCCATGATCATCATTAATATCTAGGTTAGGTCAAAACTAGGTTAGTTTCTAAATAAAAGATTAGCACTATAATAATCAGTCAAAATTTATTTTCATTAAAAGTCCAAAATGACCAAAATACCCCTAGGCTAAAAAGTTGTAATTAGTCATCCTAATAACATGGTTAGGCCTCCTTGGTGATGGTTAGTCTCTAGGTCATACAGTCTCTAGTGTTACACTAGCATCACATCAAAATCACAAGTCATAGTTTTAATTAGTTTTAAAATGATTAAAAATCACCAAAAATCATATCATAATTTAAATATCATTATTAAAAGATTAAAATTACAAAATTTTAAAATTAACCTTATTTTAGAAACTGGGTGCTACAAGTCTACCCTCCTTAGAAAAATTTTGTCCTCGAAATTAAAATGGTCGTACTCCTTCTAGGTCAAACCCCCAACAATTATAGTATCAAAATCACACAGTTTGATAATCATATCCGTCTATCCAAAATTATGATACTCAGAATCTTCGTCATGCTAGTGAGCAAGGCTACGATATTCACAGAGTCCTCGACTAAGGTATATACCTCTAGAATCATGGTATTTAAAATTTTTTCATTGTCGCATGCTTGGCCGCGAAAATCTTAAATTTTCACACCCGAGAAATACGTCCAAAATTCGACTATATGTCTTCACTATGCCAGCTAACATGACTGTAGAAGACTCTAGATCCTATAACTGAGGCGACCTAGCCCATACGACTTATCTCAGAAGAAAAATCAAATCACAATGAAACACCAGAACAAAATTTATCAACCAACAAGGAACAGATGGAATCGAATTTTAAGACAGTTATAAGGAGGTAAATGCCAAAATAGAATCGAAAAGATTGAAACCTGCAATCAGCTCTCCTTCTGCCTGTGCATCTTCGACTGCCATGGCGAAAGCTCGCCCTGCTGGCCTTCCCTAGCCTGCTGCTGATGCTGGACAAACCTCTGTTGCTGAGTCTGCAACGGTGGTCCCGTCTGCTGTCCTATAGGAGCCCTAGCTCCTGCTACTACCTGAGCCAATCGTGCCAAGTTCTTGGGGCACTCTCTCAACTGATGCTCTTCTGAACCACAAAATAAACACAGGCCCTGCCGCTTCCTGCAGTCATTCTACCAATGGTCTGTCTTCTTGCAGAAATTACACATAGCTTCCTACTGCTGTCCGGGTGCCTGCTGGTAAAGTGCATGTCCCTGACCCTGAAACGGCTGCTGAACTGGCCTCTGCTGAATGTGAGGGCGCTTGGCTGGCCCTACACTAGAACTAGCCCCCAAGGCATCACTTCCCCTCTTCGGCCTCAGACCGTAGTCCTCCTCTGCAATCTGAGCATCCATCAGAATCTGCTCAAATATCGTATCGCGACGCCCAGAAGTGCGAGAGTGCACTACGTGAATCAGGCCCCTCCTAAACTTGCGGGCCTTCTCTCCCTCTTCCTGAATCATCCCTGGAGCGAAACGACTCAGGCAAAAGAACTCTGCTGCATACTCATCCACAGACGAGTTCCCCTGCACCAGTCCTGCAAACTGGTTCTCCAGCGCGCTAAGAGCTACATCCGGATATAACTTCTCCTTGAATAGCCTCCGAAAGTTCTCCCATGTCAAACCTCTAACTGTCGCACGAGGATCCGTGCGGTACCATGCCAAAGCGATATCAAAAAACTGACTAGCCGTGGCTGATACCTACAGACTCTTCGAAAGCTCTGCTAGATCCAAATTTCGCTCAACGTCCTCTAGCCAGTCGTCGGCATAAAGAATGCCCTCAGTCCCCTTGAACTCCCGGGGTACCATCTTCTTGAAATCCAATATTGATCCAGGCCTCGGCTGCTGCTGATGAGGCTCCTGGCCCTGAGCTCTCTGAATCAGAGCTGTAGTAACCTTCTCGACCGCTGCTAGTGCAAGCTGATGAGCATTCTCCATGCTCTGCCTCATAGTCTCAGACTGCCGCTGAGACGCCTCCGCCTGCACTCGTTGAGTCACCATCATCTGCTGGAGGAGCGCAAACATCTGCAACGCATCTGTCGGTATCGGAGGTGGCGACGGAAGAGTCTCTGGAATAACGATAGAAGGCCTCTCAACTGGAGGTGGAAGACCTCCTGATACTGTAACACCCAATTTTCTAAATGAGGGTAATTTTAAATTTTTATGATTTTAATTATTTATTTATGATATTTAAATCTTAATATAATTTTTGGTGATTTTTAATTATTTTAAAACTATTTAACAATTATGACTTGTGATTTTGATGTGCAGCTAGTAAAATCCTAGAGACTGTCTGTCCTAGAGCCTAACCATGTGATTGGGATATTTATTTATCATTTTTTGCCTATGGGTATTTTGGTCATTTTGAATTAATAGAATTATTTGATTAATGATTGGATTAATGGTTGTTAATTTTGACTTTTACTAGTTGTGACTTAAGAGACTAACCTAGATGTTGACTCTAGCTATGATGACTTGAATAGCATGATGGGACCCTAGTCTAACTTAAGTCAACCTAAGTTTAGTTATGTGAACAATTTCAAAGTAGTATAACCATGTGAGCCTCTTTAGTATATTCATGTGTAAATCCAGCCATTCACATGTCGACTTTGTACTCTACATCACTAGTCACTGATAGTTCTCTACTTATAGTAGATATTTCCATTACAGTTCTCTCTTTTATATCATGTATATTTCTTCAGTTTTCATGTATCGTACTTTTTTGTATGTCTATATTTCCAAACCTGCTATGATCTGTGTGAGATGTATTGTGCTCGCTCCCATCCTGACTGGACCTGTTAAAAATTTTACAGAGGATGATGAGGAATCCTGTACCCCTTACTATGGAGCTTGCCTAGATGACACTCGCGATCTGGACCCTTGGGAGGTTCAGGAAGCTGCTGAGGATGATACCCATGCATAGTATAGATAGTCTAGACTGTTCTTCTTTTCATGTTAGTTGTTATCTTGATTCAGAGTTGTATTATTTTGGAGATGTTGAGACTTGTGTTTATTTCAGTTTTATTGTACCTCACTTGAGAATTTTTTATCTATTCCATCGTGTTATATTCTACCTCTAGATTGTGATTGAGTTGTACACTCTGTGACTTGGCCTCCAGTTGGAGAGTATTTCATATTATGTTAGTTATGTTCATGACATAAAACAACGTTCTACCGCCGACACTGCGGCGTAGGCTGGGCGCTGTTATATACTCGTACCCTCACAGTGGGTGCGGGTTGTGACACGTTTTTAGTGGTGCCCCTTTGTCACGACCCGTACCCAGTGTAGGGGTACGAAAAGTGGGTACGTCCAGCCTACGCCGCAGTATCAGCGGTAGAACGCTGTCCTAGGTTACTATCTAATCAACAACTCACGCAATTATATAATGTACTTGTCAAATCTCAACTCCGAACGGAGAACAAGTATAGATATAATGAAATCTCAATCACAGTCTAAGAACGATAAGATAACACAAAAGTTTATAACTAAAGACTAAACAACAACAAATATAAACTACTAAATAATAATATCTCAAACAAACTCAAATCTCAAGTTATTACAATTCAAGTTCTAAAACATGAAAACTAAACCAAGTCTACCAGCTAGTCTCCCGATCACTCCTGAGTGTCGGGGCCAAAGGTAGCTAAGCCATCTCCTGCTCCAAGGCAAGTAGGGAAAATGTTCTCAGGGTAATCATCTGTAATATTTTCAACAGGTCCAGTCAGGACAGGAGCAAGCTCAATACATCTTACGCAGTTCATATCATGTTAGGAAATATAAAGCATTGCAAAAGAGTAAGATACATGGATTATAAAGAAATATATATGAAAACGAGAGAGATTTGATAACTAGAAATATCTATATACATGATAAGTAAGAAGTGTAAGTAACCTGTGATTTAGAGCATGAGATATATAAACGGGTTAGGATAATGCAAGGGTAACTCCATCATACGTGAGTGTACAATGGACATATACATGATTTCACAAGATTTTACAAGATTTTACAAGATTTCATAAGATTTCACAAGATGAGATTCTGATCACATAACCATTTCCTACTCACCCTCCCCAATAAATACACAAGGATCCAGTCAAGTTACGTTACCTTGTACAAGAGGTTTTTATCATGTTTGCTCATGTGATCATGAAAGTACAAGATTGCACAAGAGTATACATGAATAGCGGTGTACATGAAATACAAGATGTTCGTGAAAAGCATATGACAACTGTATCTGATGCACCCCGAGGGGGATAACATCGCATGACAAGATCCATATAGAACAAATCCGTGACAATAACGTGACAGTATCATGGAAAGTAATCTAGAGCAAGAATATAAATCCTAACAAGTATGAAATGATCAAAAAATGTACTCGTCTGTCACCCTGAATAACTGATATGAATAGATGTCCGAACTGGTGTCACAGAGTCCTATTTAGAGTAAAATAGGTTATAAAGTACTCAATTTTTAATAATAAAATTTGCAATGCAAACTACATGATTCTAAGTCAAACTAGGTCAAAGTCAACTCTTGGTCAACTCTGGGTCAAACCAAGTCAATATCTAGTCAAACTAGGTCAACAACAAGGCTATCTTGGACAATTGGTCAACTTAGGCTATCAAGGGTCAATGGTTGACTCACAGTTGACTTTTGGTCAACTGGTCAACTCTGATTAAGTTTTGGTTAATTTTAGGCTAAAGTTGACTTTTGGTTGACTTTTAGTCAAAACGGTCAACCATGGTCAAACGGGTTCAACCCTAAGTCATTTACCCTATTCCTAACCATTACCAACCAAGCTATCCTAATTCTAACCATACCTTAAACATGTTAAACTCATATCTTAGTTATAGGTATTACCTTAACTCTTATCCCATTGCCCTACCAAGGTAAACTCTTTACCTTGGCCTCTAACCCATATCCTTGCCTACATTACCCTCACCATACTTATCCTTCAATACCCTACTAAGGTGTTCTAACACTCTACCCTCGTATCTCGATACCATATCTTGGTATCTTGATACCTTATCTTGGTTATAAGGTAAACTCATTTACCGTAAAGGTAAAGATAAATCTCATTTATCTTGAGATACTAACTTGAGTATCCTACGATACCCACTATTCTAAGACCCCACTCTTAGTATCCTAAGATACTAAGATAGGATACTAACTATCTATATGTTTTCAACATCTAGACACTAGTTAATACTAACATATTATAGATATCTAACATATCAAAATCTAACCAATACCTCAACTAACAACATTCTAACATATAACTTCTAACCATCTATTCTAACTTAGAAACCTAATACAACTAACATCCACTAACTAATATCTAACCATAACATATATGTATATATATCCATCTCTAACTCTAACCAACTAACATATGTCACCTCTAACTAACAATAACATAGACTAACACAACTAACTATCTAACTTATATAAGATATCACTATCTAACTTCTAAGATACCTCTAACCTCTACATAGATTCTAACATAACCACTAACATACTAACATATCCATACATATAACATTTAAATTCCTCTAACACACACACAAACACATATACCAAATCCATCCCCTCTTTTCTAAGACACCTACACACATCTATATACAAACACACTATCACTCAACCAAAACACAAATCACTCAACAAACCATACTAGCCTCAAGTTAAATAGGATGACATGATCCTTCCAACTCTCTCACCTTTACAACACACACACACTATACTACCATCTATACAACATCAAACACACACTAGCACATATCCTCTATCAATCCCACTTCTAGCTCTCCACTAACCACACACATCCTTATCTCATTCAAACACACACACACACACACACACACACACACACACACACACACACACACACACACTATACTAACATATATTACATAACAATAATTAATATATATATACATATAAGTACTATATCATACATATTCTTGACAACCTATGATACCTATATTCACATGATATCCATACTACATAGGCTCATAGGTTACACAAAATATCTATATCGTATAGTCACTCTTCTACTTAAAACTAATACTATACCAATTGGGACTTCACTAAATTCTAAGATTAATTTATTTTGTAGCCCTTCGTATTAGCTTTCCAAAACTTCAAACGGATCGCATTTTCGTGTCCGGAAGCTCCCGGAATCGCAAAAACACCGAAACGCGTTCATTTTTCTAACATCTAACACTCAAACAGTTTTACAGAAAGTTCTAGAACGAATTTGGCCTATTATTATATATATTTGGAAAGCTAACTTCGATACGGTTCTTTTAAAAAAATGGGATATTAATCGGAGTCTTGATCTAGGAGTTATGGTATTTCTAAGTTGCTTTGGGTACTAAAAACGTGGATAAAAATTATAACTAATTTGAGCTGTTTTGGACAAAAGAAACACATGTAGGCCAAGATACTTGGATACCAACATAGGTATCCAAATGAAACTCATTCTAACCATTCTAACTAAGATCAATCCACTCTCTAACCATTCTAAAACCGAATTTAAATATCTATTTAAACTATTATTATATATACATACACATGGGGTGTCATAATTTGGGATCTATCAAGTAGGACACAAGACACATATCTAAAATCCTCAAGAGAGCTCCAAATGGCCTCAAATTTGAATCTAAATGGGGTACATGCATGGGGGTGGATCCTATGGATTCAAATCTAACTAAAATGCAAGAAAAATTGAAATAGAGAGATGGTTATACCTATTGGAAGTGGGATCCCAATGATACACTCAAAGGACACGATTCCGACACGAAAGCTCCTCCAAAATGGACACCCTTCCTTGCTTCTTCCTTCCAATCCTTGCTAGCACCTCCTTCTTGGTTGAATGAGAAGAAATGATGGAAGATTGGAAGAAGAATGGAGGGATTTGGAGATCAAAATCAAGAGGGAAGCTCTCAAGTTTGGGGAAGAACAAATTAGGGTTCTATGTAGAGGTAAAAAGAGGTAAGAATTTTCTTAAAGATTCTTTATAGGAAGGGAGGGGGCACTTGATGGCTGGTTATTAGATGAATTAGGGTTAGTTTTACATGTAGATGAGTGGCTAGGGCTTGTCCACCCAATTCCAAGCCTTCCTATTGGTTCAATTAGTCATAAGACTTTCTTTTTCACAAATATCCTAAGGGGTAAATATCCTACTATGAAATATCTAAATATTATTAATCTTGTCATTACTAGGTTATCCTAATTAAGACTCTAAGCTCAAGGCTAATCTAGATTAGGTTAAGATTCTAGGTTAAGGCTTAACTAAAGATTATCATAATATTTAATTTATGCAAATTACAATTTTACCAAATTGTCAAAATGACCAAAATATCTCTAGGCTAAAAAATAGTAATTAGTCATCCTAATCACATGACTAGGCTCCCTTGGTCATGGTTAGTCTCTAGGCTTAGTAAAACTAGGGTTTAACTAGTTAACCATCAAAATCACAAGTCATGATTTTAAATAGTTTTAAATTAATTAAAAATTACCAAAAATTATAACATGGTTTAAATATCATTATTAAATAACTAAAATATACAAAAGTTCAAAATTACCCTCATTTTAGAAAAGTGGTGGTTAAAAATCTACCTTTCTTAGAAAAAAATTTGTCCTTGAAATTAAGATGGCCATACTCCTTCTAGGTTAAACCCCCAACAATCAAGCTCAAGAAAAATATATCTAAAACATGCAAATTATGGTCCTACTGGTCGTGATATCACGGTCTTGATCAGGGTCACTATACTATCTATCACAGCACAAAATATCCTGACAGGTATAAATGGAATCACACAACAAGATGGATAGAATAACAGAAAAGAAAGACCTGCTAACCCGTCACCCGTAGCGTCGGTCTACTCAACTGTCAGCGCAAAAGCCTGTCCCTCTGGGGTATATTCCTTTGTGGTGCGGGGCACGGTGCTGCGCTATAGGTGGCCTATCTCCCTCTATCTAATCCATGATACTCAAGTAATATCCATACTGATATTCCACTCTATTATACTAGGGCACCATCTATATGGTATTTATTCTGTAATCTGATAATCATACCCATCTATCCAGAACCATGTTACCAGAATCCTCGTCACACCAGTAAGTATGGTTGCGATAATCTATAGAGTCTGCAACTAATGTACATACCTATAGAATCATGGTATTTAAAATTTTCGTATTGCCGCTAGCTTGGCTGTAAAAACTTTAAATTTCCACACCCGAGAAATACATTCAAAATCAGACTCTATACCTTCGCCTTGCCAACTAGTATGACTGTAGAAGACTTTAGATTCTATAACTGAGGCAACCTATCCCATAAGATTTATCTTGGTAGAAAATCAAGTCAACAATGAACACCAATCTGCAGAGCCAGTCTGCTGATTTCCGACAAAGCATACACGATATCCACCAGTTGGTCAGGACGACAGTAGAGCTGGTGACTGCTCAGCCACTAGGTGGTCAGATACAACAGTATCAGCCGAAGACTCCATACATCCAATCCTTTAAGAAGATGGGACCCCGAGACTTCAAAGGTACAGAGGGCATCATATACGCTTACGATGGGATAAAGCATATTGAGGAGATATTTCGATTGGCACAGATACCAGTTGGGTTACAGATCGAGGCAGCAACCAGTCAGATATAGGACTTGGCCCGTACTTGGTACCAGACGGACCCAAGGGTTGGTACAACCGGTCAGACTTGGGCAACCTTCAAAAAAATGTTCAAGGAGAAATTCTTTCCCGATACAGCACTCGGTACCTTGGAGGCACAGTTCGCGAGTTTAGTTCAGGGAAGCCAGACCGTTGAGGAGTACGCTAGGAAGTTCTGCCATTTGAGTAGATTCGTTGAGGATCTCACTGAGGCCGGGAAGGCGAGGAGGTTCCGCAGGGGTTTGATCAGGGAGATCAGGTCGTATACCAAGAGCAGCTGTGACACCACTTTCGAGAAGATTCTGGTAGGAGCCATGGTAGCGGAGGATGATCTTGGGCTGAAGGAGAAGAGGACGCGAGACACTCAGGGAGCTAGTGGCAGTGAGGGCCCGGCCAAGAGACCCCACTTACAGATTTAGCAGCTGTACCCGCAGTAGAGGCCCTACTTATACATTTAGCAGAAGTACCCACAACAGAGGCCCCACTTACAGATTCAGCATCAGTATCCACAACAGATGCCCCACTTACAGATTCAGCAACAGTATCAGCAGCCGGGGGTCTACTTTCAGCAACAACAATTTTAGGACCGTGTACCCTTCCAGCAGGTACAGCAGCAGCAGAGACAGCAGTCCCCGGGACAGCAGCTTGTTATCCTTTGCCCCTTCTGTATGAAACCAGGGCACAATTGAGGCAAATGTTGGAAGAGGCTGGGCAGATATTTGCTTTACGGAGGATCCGATCATCGGCTGAGAGAGTGTCCTGAGTCATTTGGACGAACAGTTCAGGAAGCAGGAGCCAGGGCTCCGGTAAGCCAGCAGAAGGGATTACCCTTACCAACTTAGCAGCAGAGGTACATGCAGCATCAGCAGAAAGCCAGGGGAAGCCAGCAGGGGCGAGCTTTCGCCAGGATAGTCGAGGATGCACAGGCCATTAGAGATCTTGTTGCAGGTTTCGTTCTTCTCGATTCCATTTTCGTAATTGCCTCTTATAACTGTCTTGAAATTCGAATCCATCTGTTCCTTGTTGATTGATCAATTTCGTTCTGTTGTTCTTGTGTTATGTTTGATTTTCTTCTGAGATAAGTCATATGGGCTAGGTCACCTCAGTTATGGGATTTAGAATCTTCGATATTCGTGTTAGCTGGCATAGAGATGACATATAGTTAGATTTTGGACGTATTTTTTGGGTGTAGAAATTTAAGGTTTTCGCTGCCAAGCATGCGGCAATGCAAAAATTTTAAATACCATGATTCTATAGGTATGTACCTTAGTCAAGGACTCTATGATTATCGTAGCCTTGCTCACTAGCATGACGAAGATTCTGAGTATCATGATTTTGGACGGACGCATATGATTGTCGAACTGTGTGATTTGAGACTTTGATTGTGGGGGTGTTTGACCTAGAAGGAGTACTACCATCTTAATTTCGAGGATGAAATTTCTTTAAGGAGGGTAGACTTGTAACACCCAGTTTTCTAAATGAGGATAATTTTGAAATTTTGTGATTTTAATTATTTATTTATGATATTTAAATCGTAATATAATTTTTGGTAATTTTTAATCATTTTAAAACTCTTTTAATACCATGACTTGTGATTTTGATGTTCAGCTAGTGAAACCCTAGAGACTGTATGACCTAGAGCCTAACCATGTGATTAAAATATTTATTTATCATTTTTAGCCTAGGGATATTTTGGTCATTTTGACTTATTAGAATTATTTGATTAATTATTGGATTGATGGTTGTTAATTTTGACTTTTACTAATTGTGACTTAAGAGACTAACCCAGATGTTGACTCTAGCCATGGTGACTTGAATAATATGATGGGACCCTAATCTAACTTAAGTCAACCCAACTTTAGTCATTTAGAATCAAGTTTGAAATAGGAGAAGAAATGATTAGGTTCAATAACTTGTGACTTATGAATTAATTTTCTTTACCATTTAAACTTGGCCCACAGCCCACTAGTGTAGCCCTAACCCTAATTTTATCCTTTTATGACCAGCCACCTAGGAATTTCCAACCCTACATAATATCTCTTCCTTGATTCTTGCCTCTTTTGTATTGAAACAACTCTTGGAAAAGAAAAGTATGGCCATTCTTCCCCAATCGCTAATTTTTCCATTTTAATTCCTTTTTGACTCAAGTTTCTTGCATTAAAGTCTAATAATCCTCTATTTCCTGATTATGGAGAGAAATCTCATCTTTTGAGGAATTTGGGGATTTGAGCTAGCAAGAATGAACACTCTATTTTGGGGCTTTTCTTGCCGTTGGACACCCTATAGGTAAATCCCTTAAATTGTGTTATTATTCTGATTTCTTTGCATCCTAGCCTAGATCTAGGTGTCCCCTAGCTGTCCCTCAAGTTTGGTAGAAAACCGTGTTCATTTTGTGTCCGCATCGGACACGTATCAATATGTCTATGTGTGTGTTTGATGAAATGCCTCAACGAACTTTTTATTCTCCATTTTTAAAACTAATTTCATATTTGGAAAGCCCTTGATGTGTGTTTTCGAACCCCCATTGACTGAGCACATTTTCGAGTCAGATTTGTGTCCAAATCTTGACACGAACCTGTGCACGAGCCCCCGCACGGTTGCCCTGCCTCTCGGGTATCCTAGCGGACATGACACAGCACGTCTTGACACAAACATTTGTGGATACCTAGGCCACGTATTTGACACTACACTGACAAATTTTAGGTTATATTATCGAGTATATTGGGAGAAATCTTACCCGCACTAATTTTACACACTGTCACGCCCCAGAACCAGAATACCGGAGAGCGGGGGCAGACATAGCCAGCTACGCAATCCCAAAGTACGTTAATACTCTGAAATCACGTATAAGCTGTCAAGACATGGGGGTTACTCTACAAGCCATCAGTCAATCCTAAGGTTTAACTATCCTAGGTATCTCAATCACAGGTAATTATACAAGAGCAAAGAGTACGATCATCATACATACACTAGTAAGCTGTCCCGAACCATATATACATGAATGATCATGAAGCCAGTACCACAAAACTGATGACTAGCTAGAGTATTAGTCGTACATGATAAGGACTAGCTATAGTCTAGAATACACATATCATGTTTATGCCCGTAGGCTACAATATCAAGGTAAATACCAAAACACGAGCTAAACACGTGCTCGGGGCTAAACGTTACAAGAAGAGAATTTACATATCAGTGGGAGGATGAAGAAGAAACCCACTGAGCCACTCTGGTGCTCCGGCTGGTCACCGTCGAGTAGATGGTGCGGTAGATCCTTCGAGCTCTTCTATCAGAACCTGGCCATGCAAAACCAGTGGGGTCAGACCCCAAATAGCAAGTACCACAAAGGAGGTCGAACTATAAATTTAAAACCAGCAATCATAGACAATCAACATGGAGAGAAAACAATAAGTTAAGGAGGATCGAGATGCGTGCAGTACCAATGCACTTATCCCGAACATAGGAAGACAGTAAGTAAATCATCATTTGACATAAAATAAACTGGAAAACGTGTTAAATAAATAGAGCTAGGCAATATATGAAGAGAGGATAAAGGTACTGTTCCGGAAGCCAGGTTACAACCCTTAAACCAAACAAGGACCGGGGTTGTAACCCTTCGTGTCATGCCCCAGAACCAGAATACTGGAGAGCGGGGGAATGACTCAGCCAGCTACGTATTACGGATAGATGAATATCGTATAATACGATCAATGCTGTCTAACCAGACGAGGGGGTGCATACTACATAAAGGTCTTACTATGGTCATTTCACATCTATTGTCTCAATCATTCAAACAAGGAAACAGTAATAGAGAACATATAAGATAAAGCAGTAAGGCGTCCCAAACGCTCAGTCAAAATGTTCTTGAGATCTGGCTTTACAAAACCTAGCCAGATGATATAGCAAGTATACACAATTGTTATCAGCTGCAGTCTGACTTAATTACAATCATGCAAAAGTAAGTACAAGACGATCCGACCAACATATCGGTGCCAAACGGCTAAGTATAAAGTAGATGACAAAATGAGCGATGAAGTAAGGAAACCCACTCGAGTCCTCCTGCGATCATCCCTCTAGTATTGACCATCTTGGAGGTAGAAGTAAGCTGGATCCTCGGGGACCGGCTCTAAATCTGGCCATACAAAACCAGAGAGGTTAGACCTCTAATAGCAAGTACCACAAGGGAGGACGATATGAGGACTAAACCAGTAAGTAAGAGAATATAATAATAGATCTCTGCCTCCCACTAGGATTTACATAACGTCACGACACTTCGAACCAACCTCCCAACCAAACAAGGACAGAAGTTGGCCCGTCATGTCCTGACATTCTGATCATCCCAGTTAGGTAACAGAGTAGTACAGTACACAAACAAATCATCTTGAACGGCCAATCAAATCCTACGACTTGCTATTGTGAGTCCCAAGTTTATCCTGAGATTATGCAAAAATAGGGATTCCTCAGTTCTTACTATGTGCAAGCAAGGCTAGTCTATCCAATCAATCATGTGCGCCAATCATGTAGTTAGACGAGTCCCAGCGGGACGCCCGCCGTTATAGCATGTACAATAATATAAGCAGATACCGTTCCCTGCCCGTGTGACAGTTTTACCGTATCTGTGGGAACCAGCCGGCCCGTCGGGCACTTAATAGTCCCAAGGGGGCTGCCATGTAAGAACTCAGGAATCCATTCTCTCCATGCCATCGTTATTTTATTTGACTTAATGGTCTCTACGTTGAGTGAAGTTCCATGCCGTGGATCATGGTGGTTCAAATGAGTACTTTCGTACGGGGTACGATATGCGCAACTCTACAACGATACCCGTGCGGCTAGGTTGTAGGTTTTACATAACGTGATGCAACAATCAATTTAACCACGGAATAATCATGCCTTGACCATAAAGTACACATGCTTTCTTTGTAAGATAAATAGAAAAAATTAAATAATAAATAATTACTTTGAAGCCTGCATGTGCCTGTATGCCAATATTCGGGATCGGCTAATCGAGTATAATAGTTCATTACATGAACGTGTCTCATTCATTCATTTCAATAAGACGACTAGCCAGTCTCTTAGTTCCAACTAGGAACGCATGATCAATTATTAGTCAATGTCACAATCATTATCAATGGTGACAAGGCATGAAAGTCAATTAGTATTACATGGGGTCGAGCCTATAACTTCTCAGAATTAAGTTCTAGTCATACTGGGTATCCATGGATTAATCAAGACACATGACACATTCTACACAACAATCCATATTTACAATATTAACATGTCATGATTTATCAAGTTCATGCAAAAAGGCGTAAGAATATAATAGAAGAATTATCATGCCACCATAAAATGAATAAGTTATAGGACAATTAAAACACCCAGGTCAAGAAAGTCACGCTGACAAGTCTAAGCTAAGGCCAAAAGTCATGCAAGAAGTCTGTGCTTAAGAACAACAAGTCACGCTAAGTCTAGCTGGGGTGAGCGTGGAAAATGGGCGTGAATAGTGAGCGTCAAAAGTGATACACGCTGTCAAGCGTGAGCGTGAAAAGTCACGCAAGCAAGCACAGCGTGAGCGTGAAGGGAAATTCACGCAGACTCTAGTGAGCGTGAAACGGGGACAAGGAATCTACGCACGCAAGGATGTGCGTGACTAAAATACACGCACGCTCATGGATGTGTGCGTGATTGAAAATACACGCACGCTCATGAGAACGTTAGCATGACTAAAAATACACGCACGCTCATGAGAACGTGAGTGTGACTAAAAATACACGCAGACACGTACAGACGTGTGCGTGACTGAAAATACACGCAAACACGTAAAGATGCGTACGTGACTGGGCTGATGTTTTACGCGAGCACGTAAGAACGTGTGCGTACAACATTTCCTGAACTCCAAGTACTATGGAGCCTTCGCTCCAGTGCCAGAGAAATACACACAAAGTTGATGGACTAAGAACCCATGAACAGCCGAAATACTATAACTTAGATCTAGAGAAAACCAGCCGTAGAAATCAAAAATGCTAACGAGAAGAAGACAAATGAACCATAAAAATGGGTGATTGAGAAGCAAGTTTGCACTTGCCTTCTCCTGCTGCTGGTAGGTGGTGGGGAGTAATGAGAGGAAGAAGAAGAAGTAATGGTGAGAATGAAGTAATGAGGAGAGAGAAAGAGATGGAAGCTTTAAATAGAAAGATGGTGGTAGGTGGGGTGTTGGGCCGGGTTTAAGGGGATTCAGCAAACCGAAACCCAATAAGACTAAAGCAGCAAATAAAATACAGGAAATAAAATTGCAGAAATATAATTACAGAAATAAAATTGTAGGAAATTAATTAACATGAAAATTTTAAAGAGTAGATAATTAATTTAACATGAGACTAAAGGAATTTAAATACAGAATAATACGTGATAAATACTAAATAAATACACATGAGTTGTTCATATATAAAAATACGCATTCCGGGAACGGGGAGTGACACTTCGTCTGAACAGAACTTGGTTTCTGATCATTTATTGCTAGAGATGACAATCATTAAGTGACAATCAGAGAGTGACAATACATAGTACAATACATTAGAGTGACAATCCTTGCAACCATTATCCTGGAACAATTAGGAACTGGGTCTGGAAAGGTGATATACGATGAGATAACCATGGGACTATTCAGATAACCAGGTTACAACCCATAAACCAAACAAGGACCGGGGTTGTAACCCTTCGTCTGAACAGAACTTGGTTTCTTCCACCATTTATCGGCAAGATAAAATAAATAAAAAAATCAGGACATGTAACAATCATGTACAAGATCAAGACAAGACTAGACTCCATCCAATCATTCACGGCCAAGCAATAAGTACGGCTTGATACTTTAACTAACTAGGGTTATCACAAGCCTTAGTTACTAGCAATATGCAATGAGATGTTCCTCCAGCCACAAGCCCTGCAGCTAATCCAGGTTATCCAGGCGACTTGGATTCATTAAGCAGTTATCAATAATTATTAGGTAGCTTGGTGTGCAACACATGACAGTGTGCGTAGAAATTATTTCATGAAGTGCCCCACATGACAGTGGGCTGGAAATGTGCCCTACTCGACGGCAGGCTACAAGTCCAAACAATTATGGCCGGGATAACGGGATCGCCTGTAACTGGGGAAATCTCTCATGACTACTGAATTATTCTAGTTATTAGCCTTAGCCAATTACAGTGGGTACCCATGACCGTGGTACTCAGGAGTCCCAGTCCTAGACATGATGAAAGACAAGACTGGTTTATTTGTACAAGCACAATCGTCCACGATGTCCAGGTCATTCATTCTTGTCGTGTCATGTTAGCCGTCGCAACAGCATTTTCAAGAAATATTATGTCAGGTTTATCATGTCAAGAGTGCGCCACGTCGGGCCACTATCATGTCCTGTTTGTCATGTCAAATCATCATGTCAGGAGTGCACCACGGCGGGTCACTATCAAGTCATGTCATTTATCAAGGAAGGGAGAAACTTACGTAATTAAATAATAACATATATATATATATATATATATATATATATATATATATATATATATATATATATATATATATATATATATATATAATATATTCTTGAAGCTAAGGAAAAACTCTACAACTTTTATGTTGGGAGTGGAAAGAAATTCTGACCACAATTTAGGCAAATAAAACATTTAAACAATCAAAGTGGACCCCATGCGACCCAAAAGTGGGAGAACATACATGCGGCCAAAGAGAGTGGGAGGCCACCCACGCGGCCAGCCAAAGCTTATGCGGCCAGAAAATAACTGAAGGGGGCCATACGGCCAAGAATGGGTGGGAGGCCATGCGGCCTAACATTAAATGTCATCAAGAAATATTCGTGCAATCAGAAAAAATAAAGATAGTGGGACCCGCAATAAATGCAAACTTACAGTCAAGCAAAAGAAAAGGGCACGTGGCCACTCAAGTACAGAGGCCATGTGGCCGAAAATTGTATATATATAAAAAGCCATGTGGGACCCAACAATTAATGTAGTAAGAAAAGGTTCACGTGAACCATTTAGTTAATGGTTCACATGGCCAATCAAGTGGAAGGGGCCATGCGGCCAAATTCTCATGCGGCCAGCAATTGCTAATGGCCAACTATTATAATAAATGCATGCAAAAGCATGCAAGCCAAGTACTTAGAATTCATGCAAGACTAAATAATGTGCATGCGGCAACAAACTATCAAATGGCCATGCCAGCTAAATTAATTTGCTAACTACCAGCAATCATTAAATGCTCCCAACTACTATTCTTAGTTAATACTAAATGCTGCCAACAAGTGCATTGCAATTAATGCTAAGCTAAATATCAATCATGCATGCTACAACAAGTAGCTTAAGCATGCTAAGCCATGCCCATATGCGGCCAAGAATGGTGTGTTGAGCCTATGCAGCCAACAAATGCTTTAAGCATGCATGCTGAGCCAAGCTAACATTTAAGCTTATTAAAATAATGCTAAAGCTTTATCTCAGCCATGCATAATAATAATTGCATTAAGGCAACAAATGTACTACAAAAACTAATGCATTAAAGCATTAAATGCATTAAGGCAATTCATGCGGCCAACTTTGCTTGCAAAGCTGTAGCAAGCAATGCATGCGGCCAACCTTGTTTCATGCGGCCATGCAGTGCTAAATGCGGACATGAATAAAAGGGCCATGCGGCCAAGAAGTGAATAGTTCTCATGCGGCTAAGTAAACAAAGTTGCACGTGGCCAAGCAAATATATATATTGCACGTGGCCCAGCATGTAATGCTTTCATGCGGCCAAGCATTTAATGCTTGCATGCAACTATATATACGGCCAGCACAAATGCTATGCATGCTCATGCGGTCAGGAAAGCTCATGCGGCTAAGCAACTGAGTTTTGCATGCGACCAAAATACAAATAATGGCTTCCCACAGAGAAGGTGTCCATGGAAAATACCATGGCCTCCATGCTCCACCAAACTACAATAGGAACCCAAATCGAGACTTCCAAGGGTCAAATTTGGGTAAAATAAAATTCTCTACAACATGGAACTATCAGTTAACAAAAATAAGCAAGTTTAACAGATCAAAACCCATGAAAACCGAAATTACTTCAAAGCTAGATCTACAACAATTTAACCATCAAATTAGAAAACTCTAAGTTCTAAACATGCTTAGAATGTAACAAGAAGAGAATGGAACAAACAAAATTAAAATCGTCCAACATTCGGCAAGGTGTACTTGCCTTTCTCTAATGGCTAAGGTTTTGGTGGAAGAGAAATGAATGAGGGTGAATGATGAGGGAGAGAGAAAAGTAGCTTATATAACAAGCCCAAGTAATCTCCACCATTCATTCCTCTCTACTCAATCTAAGCCATCCACCTCATCTCATGAGGAACCAATAAACCAAATCAAGTCCAAGCCAAACCAAACCATGCTAAACCAAATCAATTAAACCAAGCCAAGCCACCCAAGCCAAATTAAATCAAACCAAGTCCAAGTCAAAGTTGGACCAAACCAAATAAAACCAAATCCAAGTTAAACCAAGCCATGATAATTCTACACTTTGGAAAATTTTAAAATATCACGCAAATAGATAAATACGAAATACGGCTCAAATAAACACGTATCCGTATAAAATATCGATACAGTGAGACGGGTCTCACAACTCTCCACACCTTAGAAAAATTCCGTCCTCGGAATTTTCTGATGCTAGTCGTGCAAGATAACAAAACAAAAGCTTCAGAAACTCAACAATTTCAATAAATCAAGCATGGCATATAAGTAAAGTAAACAACCAGTAATGTAAATAAATGCGTAGACGGTAAATAAATGCACAAGAACAAATACAATCATGATCAAGAAGGACTGGAGGCATATGGATCAATATATCTCCTGAGACAGTTGTGTAGAAACCAACGTCCTCGCTGGCCTAAGCTGATCCCCCAAATGGATAAAAGTCAAGCCTCAAGGTAAGTCGGTACCAATGACTTAGTTTAAGACATGACCCTACCCAGGACGTATCATCGTAGTTGAAATAGATGCTTAAACTTTATCACCTGTCTCAAGATACGAAGACAGAAGGAACTGGCTGATCGGAATGGACTGACATTTCTGCCTGCATGCTGAGATTGATCCTCCATAACTGGCCTGGCTGAAGGATGCTGAGCTGCCCTCGGCAAAACAGGAACAAGATAATTAGAGGTTCAAGAACAGTGCCCTTGAAAGTTGAAGGACACAAGATTAAGTCATGGGAACAGGAATGACCAATGATCAAAACAGATATCAAGTCAAGTAACAGAGGTAGAGAATAATCCGAAGGAGATCAATAAGGATAATCATGATTGAGATATCTAAACATGGTAACCTCCATAAATTAAAATCGAGACCTGCATGGGCCACCACTAAAACCATGTCACGCCCCAGAACCAGAATACCGGAGAGCGGGGACAGACATAGCCAGCCACGTAATCTCAAAGTACGTTAATACTCTGAAATCATGTATAAGCTGTCAAGATATGGGGGTTACTCTACAAGCCATCAGTCAATACTAAGGTTTAACAATCCTAGGTATCTCAATCACCGGCAATTATACAAGAGCAAAGAGTACGATCATCATAATACACTAGTAAGGTCTCGAACCATATATACATGAATGATCATGAAGCCAGTACCACAAAACTGATGACTAGCTAGAGTATTAGTCGTACATGATAAGGACTAGCTATAGTCTAGAATACACATATCATGTTTATGCCCGTAGGCTACAATATCAAGGTAAATATCAAAACACGAGCTAAACACGTGCTCGGGGCTAAACGTTACAAGAAGAGAATTTACATATCAGTGGAAGGATGAAGAAGAAACCCACTGAGCCACTCTGGTGCTCCGGCTGGTCACCGTCGAGTAGATGGTGCGGTAGATCCTTCGAGCTCTTCTATCAGAACCTGGCCATGCAAAACCAGTGGGGTCAGACCCCAAATAGCAAGTACCACAAAGGAGGCCGAACTATAAACTTAAAACCAGCAATCATAGGCAATCAACATAAAGAGAAAACAATAAGTAAAGGAGGATCGAGATGCGTGCAGTACCAATGCACTTATCCCGAACATAGGAAGACAGTAAGTAAATCATCATTTGACATAAAGTAAACTGGAGAACGTGTTAAATAAATAGAGCTAGGCAATATATGAAGAGAGGGTAAAGGTACTGTTCCGGAAGCCAGTTACAACACTTAAACCAAACAAGGACCGGGTTGTAACCCTTCGTCTGAACAGAACTTGGTTTCTGATCATTTATTGCTAGAGATGACAATCATTAAGTGACAATCAGAGAGTGACAATACAGAGTACAATACATTAGAGTGACAATCCTTATAACCATTATCCTGGAACAATTAGGAACTGGGTCTGGGAAGGTGATATACGATGAGATAATCATGGGACTATTCAGATAACCAGGTTACAACCCATAAACCAAACAAGGACCGGGATTGTAACCCTTCGTCTGAACAGAACTTGGTTTCTTCCACCATTTATCGACAAGATAAAATAAATAAAAAAATTAGGACATGTAACAATCATGTACAAGATCAAGACAAGACTAGACTCCATCCAATCATTCACGGCCAAGCAATAAGTACGGCTTGATACTTTAACTAACTAGGGTTATCACAAGCCTTAGTTACTAGCAATATGCAATGAGATGTTCCTCCAGCCACAAGCCCTGCAGCTAATCCAGGTTATCCAGGCGACTTGGATTCATTAAGCAGTTATCAATAATTATTAGGTAGCTTGGTGTGCAACACATGACAGTGTGCGTAGAAATTATTTTATGAAGTGCCCCACATGACAGTGGGCTGGAAATGTGCCCTACTCGACGGCAGGCTACAAGTCCAAACAATTGTGGCCGGGATAACGGGATCGCCTGTAACTGGGGAAATCTCTCATGACTACTGAATTATTCTAGTTATTAGCCTTAGCCAATTACAGTGGGTACCCATGACCGTGGTACGCAGGGGTCCTAGTCCTAGACATGATGCAAGACAAGACTAGTTCATTTGTACAAGCACAATCGTCCACGGTGTCCAGGTCATTCATTCTTGTCGTGTCATGTTAGCCATCGCAACAGCATTTTCAAGGAATATTATGTCAGGTTTATCATGTCAAGAGTGCGCCACGTCGGGCCACTATCATGTCCTATTTGTCATGTCAAATCATCATGTCAGGAGTGTACCACGGCGGGTCACTATCAAGTCATGTCATTTATCAAGAAAGGGAGAAACTTGCGCAATTAAATAATATATATATATAATATATATTCTTGAAGCCAAGGAAAAACTCTACAACTTTTATGTTGGGAGTGGGAAGAAATTCTGACCACAATTTAGGCAAATAAAATATTTAAACAATCAAAGTGGACACCATGCGGCCCAAAAGTGGGAGAACATACATGCGGCCAAAGAGAGTGGGAGGCCACCCACGCGGCCAGCCAAAGCTTATGTGGCCAGAAAATAACTGAAGGGGGCCATGCGGCCAAGAATAGGTGGGAGGCCATGCGGCCTAACATTAAATGCCATCAAGAAATATTCATGCAATCAGAAACGACAAAGATAGTGGGACCCGCAATAAATATAAACTTACAGTCAAGCAAAAGAAAAGGGCACGTGGCCACTCAAGTACAGAGGCCATGTGGCCTAAAATTGTATATATAAAAGCCATGTGGGACCCAACAATTAATGTAGTAAGAAAAGGTTCACGTGAACCATTTAGTTAATGGTTCACGTGGCCAATCAAGTGGAAGGGGCCATGCGGCCAAAATTCTCATACGACCAGCAATTGCTAATGGCCAACTATTATAATAAATGCATGCAAAAGTATGCAAGCCAAATACTTAGAATTCATGCAAGACTAAATAATGTGCATGCGGCAACAAACTATCAAATGGCCATGCCAGCTAAATTAATTTGCTAACTACCAGCAATCATTAAATGCTCCCAACTACTATTCTTAGTTAATACTAAATGCTGCCAACAAGTGCATTACAATTAATGCTAAGCTAAATATCAATCATGCATGCTACAACAAGTAGCTTAAGCATGCTAAGCCATGCCCATATGCGGCCAAGAATGGTGTATTGAGCCTATGCGGCCAACAAATGCTTTAAGCATGCATGCTGAGCCAAGCTAACATTTAAGCTTATTAAAAATAATGCTAAAGCTTTATCTCAGCCATGCATAATAATAATTGCATTAAGGCAACAAATGTACTACGACAACTAATACATTAAAGCATTAAATGCATTAAGGCAATTCATGCGGCCAACTTTGCTTACAAAGCTGTAGCAAGCAATGCATGCAGCCAACCTTGTTTCATACGGCCGTGCAGTGCTAAATGCGGACATGAATAAAAGGGCCATGCGGCCAAGAAGTGAATAGTTCTCATGCGGCTAAGTAAACAAAGTTGCACGTGGCCAAGCAAATATATATATGCATGTGGCCCAGCATGTAATGCTTTCATGCGGCCAAGCATTTAATGCTTGCATGCAACTATTATACGGCCAGCACAAATGCTATGCATGCTCATGCGACCAGGAAAGCTCATACGGCTAAGCAGCAGAGTTTTGCATGCGACCAAAATGCAAATAATGGCTTCCCACAGAGAAGGTGTCCATGGAAAATACCATGGCCTCCATGCTCCACCAAACTACAATAGGAACCCAAATCCAGACTTCCAAGGGTCAAATTTGGATAAAATGAAATTCTACAACATGGAACTATCAGTTAACAAAAATAAGCAAGTTTAACAGATCAAAACTCATGAAAATCGAAATTACTTCAAAGCTAGATCTACAATAATTTAACTATCAAATTAGAAAACTCCAAGTTCTAAACATGCTTAGAATGTAACAAGGAAGATAATGGAACAAACAAAATTAAAATCGTCTAACATTTGGCAAGGTGTACCTACCTTTCTCTAATGGCTTGGGTTTTGGTAGAAGAGAAATGAATGAGGGTAAATGATGAGGGAGAGAAAAGTGGCTTATATAACAAGTCCAAGTAATCTCCACCATTCATTCCTCTCCACTCAATCTAAGCCATCCACTCATCTCATAAGGAACCAATAAACCAAACCAAGTCCAAGCCAAACCAAACCATGTTAAACCAAATCAATTAAACCAAGCCAAGCCACCCAAGCCAAATTAAATCAAACCAAGTCCAAGTCAAAGTTGGACCAAACCAAATAAAACCAAATCCAATTTAAACCAAGCTATGATAATTCTACACTTTGGAAAATTTTAAAATATCACGCAAATCGATAAATACGAAATACGGCTCAAATAAACATGTATCCGTATAAAATACCGATACAGTGAGACGGGTCTCACACACACACACGCACTATCGCACAGGCCTTCACTGATACGGGTTTCGCGTCCCTCGTGGACACGTCGTGGTGACGTGTAAGGGACACAAATGTGTTGTCCTATGTTGGGCGAACACAGGGACACGAGCACAGAGCCTCATGTGTCGTGTGTACGAGGCTACGACACGCGTGCACGAGGATGCTTTGACCGTATTTTTCTGATACATTGTTTTTCCTGTTTTAAACACATTTGTGTCCACTTGGTTGGACACAAATACCCCCTGACATGTCAACATATGGAGAACACCACTGTACACCTGTCCTTGGGTTTCACATGAGAATTGATTTTATTTTGGGTTCGAAATGATTTTTACTGATACTTGGTTCCCTGTTTTCTATTTTACTGATATTTCAAAAATTGAGATTTGGGTTTTCCTAATCTAACATGCAATTTGAGTTTCATAATTGTCCAACATTAATTATTGATAACATGAGATGGGTTTTCGAGAAAGTGAACATATATGTATACATTGAACTTTGGCATATTGTATTACAAACCTGAGCATGTGAAACCCCATGCCTCATTTATTAAACTATTTTTAAATGATATTTTCTTAGGGTTTAATATATACCCATGTCTGAGTTATATATTTTCATGTTGGGTTCATGTGTGAAGTTGTTTGGTTTGATTTAAAGGTCGGGCTTTACATTATTGATACACTTTAATTTGAATTTGGGGTTATATAAAAATCTGAGATTTAAGTTAGCTAAAACTAAGATTCCATTATATGATTTTTGTGAATGGTTTAAACTGTGATCTAACTTGAATACAAGGCATGTATACCTTAGATTATGCACTTGTTACTTGTGGTTTTCATAAGGAGAAATCTGAGTTTCGAATTTACTAAAACCTGAGAGCAATTGTTAACTGAAATCAGCCCCCTCTTCATCACTGTTTTCCTCATTCCCCTTCTTATTTTACATATATGTAAAGTATATATGTACATATGTAAAGTATGAATGATGTAATGTAATGCAGGTAGGTATGTAAGTTGTATGTATGCTATCCATGTATAGGCATGTATGCATATATGACAGCTTGTAGGTAGGATATGTAATGTATATTATATGATATGTATGAATGAAATACATGTATGTATATAGAGTATAAATGTATGCAATCATGAATGGATGTAATGTAACTGTTAAATGAATGAATGCATGGACTGAAATTTAATGCAAGTATCCAATGTATACAAAACTGAATTTGAAATCAGGACTGTGATGTGTTTTTTTGGGTTTTAGTTTAAATTTGGTTTTCCAGGAGATTGAATGAAATGTTAACCTGAGAACACTTTGCATCCACCCTTGATTCACTACACAACCCTCACTTGATTCACTACACCTTGAATTGCTCTACATCCTTGGTTTTAGCTAATGTTGATAATGCAGACCCTCTTAGTCTTACTGACCTGTTGATGTCCAGCCCCCTATTCACTATACTCTCTCACTTTATCTATACACATATATATATATATTCATGCATATTAAAATATATTATGACACTTTACTTAATGCAAATAATTGAATGCACATATGCATGCATGTATGTTAATGTAATATACATATGTAATGTGTATAATTGTGTAATGTAACCATGTAACCAATGTATGCATATTCATGATCGAATGTATTGGTATATAGGCAATGTAGGCATGTATGAATGAATGTATAGATGTATAGTATGAATGCATGAATATAGGCAATACAATATAGTATGTATATATGCCTTGGTGTGGTTCACACTGCTTTGCTTTGCTTGTGTCTAGCCTTAATTGCATAGTATAGGCTTGGTTAGGCTTAGTGAGACTTGCTGGGTTAAGACTTGACCTAGTTGACCTAGTTTGACTAGTGTGGTTGACTAGAGTTGACCAAGTGTTGACTTTAGCCTAGTTGACCTAGACAGCATGCAGATGCATTATACATTTCATTTTTTCTCCCCTGTATATATCTTGACTTGTGTTGCTCTGAATAGGAGTCAGATACCTCATCTCGGACAGTATATTCTCACAGATATTATATCGCAGGCGAGTACATTCTATGATCATTTCATAACTTGCTTAGGATTATATTCCTGCTCTAGATTACTTTATTTGATGCTGTCACGATATTATCACGGATTGGTACTATATGGATCCCTACATTGAGATGTTATCCCCCTCGGGAGCATCAGATACTTCACGTCATGTGTTTCATGTATATCATGTATTCCTCGCTCTCATGTTATGCATGTTTCTCATGTGTTTCATGTACGTTCATGTACGCTCGTGTACTCTCATGTGCTCTCATTGTCATGTTTCTCATGTACTTCATGTATAACCTATACTTCATGTGTACCCCTTCATGGGCTTTCATGCGAAATTCATGTGCACTCAGTTCTGAGCCCTCATGTATACTTCATGTATACCCATCTATGGGCTTTCATGTGAAAATTATGTGTGTAACATAACTTGTCTGGATCCTTGTGTATTGATTGGGGTATGGGGGAGTATAAATAGTCATGTAGATAATTCCAAAGTAGTATAACCATGTGAGACTCTTTAGTATATTCATGTGCAAATCCAGTCGTTTATATGTCGATTTTGTAATCTACATCACTAGCCACCGATAGTTCTTCTTTTACATCATGTACATTTCTTCAGTTTTCATGTATCGTACTCTTTTGCATGTCTATATTTCCTAACCTGCTATGATCTGTGTGAGATGTATTGTGCTCGCTCCCGTCCTGACTGGACCTGTTGAAAATTTTACAGAGGATGATAAGGAACCCTGTACCCCTTACTATGGAGCTTGACTAGATGACACTCGCGACCTGGACCCTTGGGAGGTTCAGGCAGTTGCTGAGGATGATACCCATGCATAGTATAGATAGTCTAGACTGTTCTTCTTTTTATGTTAGTTGTTGTCTTGATTCAGAGTTGTATTATTTTGAAGATGTTGAGACTTGTGTTTATTTTACTTTTGTTGTACCTCAGTTGAGGATTTCTTATCTATTCCATCGTGCTATATTCTACCTCTAGATTGTGATTGAGTTGTACCCTCTGTGGCTTGGCCTCCAGTTGGAGAGTATTTCATATTGTGTTAGTTATGTTCATGACCAAGAACATCGTTCTATCGTCGACACTGCGGCGTAGGCTGGGCGCTGTTACGTACTCGTACCCTCACAGTGGGTACGGGTCGTGACAGATACTGCTGCTGCTACTTCCACCTGGATGGCAGAGAGCAGAGAGAGTAGCGACAGCAGAGACAGCCATCTGGACCTCTCCCTCCTCCAAAACAGTAGGCCTCGATGGACCAAACCTCTCCGGGGCAGTACTAGATCCAGCTGCCTGAGCTCGAGTCACTGTCATCCTGGAGACAGATCAAACAAGGAAATCAAAACTGAGAAAGAAGCGATATAATCAAAGGAGGACGGTTTATTTCAAAGGAAACAATTTTCAACAAGTATTTAGATGGCAGGAATTCAGTAAGAGTTTTTCCTAGATGTGATTGAGTACCTCAAAATATATCCTAATTCTACTGCAGGCTGTAGTGATACTCTAGTTCGAATACTACTACATAAACTCGACCTGCATGGGCCACCACTAGAAACGTGTCACGACCCGCACCCTGAGTAAGGGCACGAGAACGTGGTTACGTCCAGCCTACGCCGCAGTGTCGGCGGGTAGAACACTGTATAGTTCGTCTATAACATCTAACATCTAACATCTAACAACAATATGATATAAACATATCATCTCCGCACGGAGGTAAATATAACATCTCAACTCTATATCTCAATCACAAGTCTAGGAAGATAGAGCACGATATAGAATAGGATAGAAAGAAAGAACTGAATATATAAGTAAAGTCATCACAACACACATATAGATATCCAACACAAATAAATACAAGTCCTGAATATAACTAAGTCTCAACAACAATCAGAATAATCCGATACAAACTGAAAGCTATAAGTACTAGACTAAACTAGGCACCCTCTACTGAGCTAGGTGCTCCTCAGGCTTCTATAATGTCACCCTCATATGCCTCATAGAAGGTAGGGCAGTCACTATCATCTATAATTTTCAACAGGTCCGGTCAAGACAGGAACGAGCACAATACATCTCACGCAGTTGATATCATGTTAGAAAATATAAGCATGCAAAAGAGTAAGATACATGGACTGTAAGAAAATATATATAAAAACGAGAGAGATTTGATAACTGGAAATATCTATATGCATGATAAGTAAGAACTGTAAGTAACCTGTGATTTAGAGTATGAGATGGTTATATAAACAATTTAGGTTTAAAAGATGGGACTCCATTATACGTGAGGGCACAATGGACATATACAAGAGTTTCACAAGATTTCATAAGATGGAATTTTGATCACATAACCATTTCCTACTCACCCTCCCCAATCAATACACAAGGATCCAGTCAAGTTACGTTACCTTGCATAGAGATTTTTACCATGTTTGCTTACGTCACCATGAGACTACAAGATTGCACAAGAGTATACATGAATAGAGGTGTACATAAAATACAAGATGTTCGTGAAAAGCACATGACAACTGTATTTGATGCACCCGAGGGGAATAATATCGCATGACAAGATCCATATAGTACCAATCTGTGATAATAACGTGACAGCATCATGTAAAGTAATCTAGAGCAAGAATATAAATCCTAACAAGTATGAAATGATCAGAAAATGTACTCGCCTGTCACCCTGAATGACTGATATGAATAGATGTTCGAATGGTGTCACAGAGTCCTATTTAGAGTAAAACAGGTTATAAAGTACTCAAGTTGTAATAATGGAAATCTGTAATACAAACTACATGATTCTAAGTCAAACTAGGTCAAAGTCAACTCTTGGTCAACTATCTTGGTCAAACTAGGTCAACTGCAAGATAACTTGGGCAACTGCTTAGGGTTTAGTCAAATTCTAGTCAAACGAGGTGTCACCCCCAGTTTTAGGAACAGGGGTATTTTTGTCATTTTGTACTTTTGAATATTTTTGAAAGTTATTATTATTTATGATTGTTTTGGGGTTATTAGGGTCGGGTTCGAATTTCAGCTCATTCCGACTTGTATCGGGGACCCGGGGTAGCTTAGACTCTGATCGGGACCCAACTAGAACCGACCAACTTGTCATGACCAAACCCAGATATTTATATTTGACTAATCTCATTTGATTTTAGTGGGATTAGGGATTATAATTAGATTTAGAACTTGAAATTAGGAGTTTTCAAGTTACCATTTTGACCCCAACTAAAACCACTCATTTCTTTGACTTAGAGGGCATTTGGTAAATTGCCAAATGCCCCAACCCTCAGGATGTGGCCGGCTATGTATGGAGCACCCTCTCCTTTGCTTCACTCCAAAGCAAACCTTTCTCTCTATTTCATTTCTATCCACCACTTTCTCTCTTGTTCTTCCCTAAAATTTAGAGAGCCACTCCATTGATTTTATCTCCAAATCCACCATTTCTTCCACCAAATATTCTTCTTTTTTCTTACTCCATGAAAGGAAGGAGCTAGCCAAGTTTGGGAGGATTCGGAGCTCGTTCGTGTCCTTTTGGAATCTACGTGTCGGTGTCGAGTCGGGAAGCTTTTTTATTTGGATCTCTCTCCCGGAAGGTATAATCTCTCTCTAAATCAGCCTAACATGCATATAGGATTATTTTGACCCATAGAAATAACCCCCATGGTTGTGTCTCCATTTGTGTCCGTTCGTTTGTTTTGGAGACTTTTAGGAGTGTCCTATGTGTAGGTTTGTGTCCTAGTAGAAAATTCCTATTGGACTCTTGTTTTTAATATATATTATTGTGATAAATTATTAGACATTTAAATTCCAGATTTTATATGTTTAGAGAAGGTATTTCAATGTATCATATTGTATCATATTTGTTATATATATATTTACATGGTGTCATGAGAATAGTGGTAGTGGTGTTGAGAGTGTGTATTATATATATATATTATATATAGATATATATATATATATATATATATATATATATATATATAAAAATATATATATATATATATGTGTGGTGTGTGTGTGTGTGGTGTGTGTGTGTGTGTGTGTGTATGTCTGTATATTATATATGTGTGGTGTATTTGTATATGGGAAGGAGAATGAGGAGGAGAATAGGAAGGAGAATGGGAAGGAGATGATGAGGAGAATAGGAAGGAGAATGGGAAGGAGAATGAGGAGGAGAATAGGAAGGAGAATAGAAAGGAGAATGGAAAGAAGAATGAGGAGGAGAATGGGACGGAGAGAATGAGGAGAAGAATGGGACGGAGAATGAGGAGGAGAATGAGGAGGAGAATAGGAAGGAGAATGGAAGGAGAATGATGAGGAGAATAGGAAGGAGAATGGGAAGGAGAATGAGGAGGAGAATAGGAAGGGGAATAGGAAGGAGAATGGGAAGGGAATGAGGAGGAGAATGGGAAGGAGAATGGGAAGGAGAATGGGACGGAGAATGAGAAGGAGAATGGGACGAAGAAGAGGAGGAGAATGAGAAGGAGAATGAGGAGGAGAATAGAGAGGAGAATGAGAAGGAGAATGAGGAGGAGAATAGAGAAGAGAATGAGAAGGAGGAGAATAGAGACGAGAATGAGAAGGAGAATAGAGAGGAGAATGAGAAGAAGAATGAGGAGAAGAATAGAGGGAGAATGAGAAGGAGAATAAGCCACAGGAGCAGCAAAAGCACTAGCAGAA